>VXBP01007877.1:0-194298 GCA_013400115.1 Rhinopomastus cyanomelas
AGGTGTGGAAAAGAATAAGGATAGCACAGGGTCTCGGGCAGAGGGGGTCCTTAGGGCCTGTGCCAGCCACCCCGTCTCCCAGCCACCCCAACAACCATCTCTCCCTATTTTTTTTTTAATTGCCTGGTTTTGGAAAAGGTGTGGAGTTTCCCTCAGCTTGACTGGGACAGCTCAAACCTTTCCCAGCATCGCATAACCACTCTTCTGCCCAGCAGCTTCATGTCCCTCCTGCTTTGCAGCCTCTCCTTGCTTGCTGGCTGTTGGGGGATTTGTGTTTCCCTGTGTCCTCTGTCCTGTGGGAAGACTTGGACACAGACACCATCAAGCTGCAGTGGATGAGGCATGTGGAGAATTGGGGCTGAGCAATTCAGACAAACACAAACCAGATGAACTAGGAGGGGGAGGTGACTCCACCATCCACCCTACAAAGGAATGGAAGATCTCAGAGGTCTCCTGTGAAAGAGGAACTTTAGTGAAACAGCAGTTACTGCATTAAAACCTGAGGTCACTGGTACAATTCTCTGGTAATAAGGAAGTCAGGTAGGAACGAGGGTCATTTTAACCCTTAAAATCTATGTGTCTCTGATAAAGTTGTGTGGATAAGGCTGCCATTAGCGTTTTGGTCTGTGGTTCGCTGCCTGCTTTTATTGTCTCTGTACTAAATGTCGTGTTGTTTTCCACAAATGCTGCACAGACGTGAAAAAAACCCCTTGTTTAGCTCTTCGTGGCTCTATCTGGATTTGCATCCAGGTGATGCCACCACCCCAGTTGACTGCTTTCTGCTGGCAGTGACATGCTGGGGATGGGGGCAGGATCTTGGCTGTCCTCTCCAGCGCTCAGCTGAAGGTGACAGGTAGAACTTGTACCGAGCAGTTGTTCCTGCACAACAGTTTCGTTTTTTGCAGGGGCTGTGGCAACAAAAGCAAGGAAGGGGATGTGATGATGAGATGGATTTGCTTCCTTGGGGCTGGTTCCTCCTGGCTGCACAGGCAACAATGCCTTCTGGGGTGAAGAGTGAGCCCAAGGGCTTCCAGAGCACCTTATGGCACACATGAGAGCAGAGGCCCTGTACCATAGGTACCACAGGGAGCACAACTGGGTGCTCCAGCCCTCCTGTGTTCATCCAGAAGTGACCACCACCTTACAGTGGTCTGAGGCTACTGGGGCTGGGGCAGCAACAGTTGGTTTGGTCAGTGCAGCTATGGAGGATCTTGAACAGGAGGAAGGAGCAACCTCAAGGACTCATCTTCTGCTTAGGACCCTAAAGGGTTTCAAATACATTTTGCTAGTTCTGACCTCTGGAAGTACCAGCATCTTACTGAGTCCAGGGGCAAGATGTGATGCTGCACCATTGTCATCCTCACTAACCTTGATCCCATCTCTAGGACCACTGAACCCTCCACAGCAAACAAACCCCTCTATTCATTGCCATGCACATAACTGGGGAGAGTGGCAGTTCACTGGCCCTTAGTCATCATTGCTTTGTTACCAGATTAGCATTCAACCCTGGGTTTTGAGATCCAGCTGAACATGACATGAGTTGTCATCCTGCCTGCAGGTAGTCCTGCTCCAGGAGAGCTCACACTCGTCTCTCCAGACAGGACTAGTGTAACGATGAAATACAGGCAGATGCTCCTTAAACTGGCCACAGCCCTGGGCCCTCCCTTGTACCTGGGTTCTTCCATCCCCCTGCACTTAGGTTTCTTCATCCCCCTTCACTGGGGTTCCTCCATCCTCCAGCACTTGCTGTCTGGCTGCTTCCCTCCCTCCAACAGAGTGTTGTTGAGTTGAGGTTTGTACATGATGATCTTGGAGGTCTGTTCTAACCTTTAATGCTTCTGACATTCTGTGGACGTCACACAAAACTGCTCCTCAAAATTCCTGGCCAGTGCCTCTCCTGCAGAGCAGGGATGTAGCTGTGGGATGTGGCTGGTGGTTGTTGTCAGGAGCAGGAGCTTTGTTTTCTCAGCATGTGTTTATTGTGGTAGAGCTTTGCATGTTGAATTGCAGCGCTGTATCAGTGGTGATAAAAATAGCCATGTGCAGAGTGTTATCAGAACCTCTGCTTCAGCTGTCAGCCAGCCAAGCAGCTCACACACACAGCCCCATCCAGCCCAGCACGAGGATAACTCCAGCAGCCACGTCATGCACCTTTCTACCTCTTCTCTCTTCAACTCCAGCCCTGCTTCAGGACCCAGAGCTAAAAGCAGCAGGGAGAGTGTTTGGTCTGCAACGGGTGGGGAAAGCAGGGGAAATACCTCTGGAATCAAGTCAAAGCAATTTCCCTTTTTATTCTGTTGCATCACTTGTCATTTTTGGGTGTATTTTTGTCTTTTCTGGGTGTGAACCACTGATTGCAAGTCTGTCTGACAGACTGCTGCGACCTCCTAAATCATCCAGTAAATACATGTTTGCACTAAAGGCGTTTCTGTCCTCAAAGAGGGAGGTTGGCTGTGCCCTGTGGCTGAAGAGATCCCACACAAAGACAAAAAGAGCTCAGAAAATTATTGCAGACAGCAGGATCTGAATAGCTTCAACACAAGTTGTGACCTTTTGCAACAGGAGTCAGAAAGGTGTTGGGCAGAGTCGCTTGTCCCTTCTCAGTTTGTTTCCCTGTTGTTGGTGTCTCCAGCAGCTTCTTTGTGGAGCTCTTCATTGTCCATCAAAGCTTGACTGACTCCATCAGGTAGAAGTCACTACCTGAAAGTCCTGATTCTTCTTCAGTGGTGGCCAGTGCTGAGGCCCATTTGATCTCAGCCAGGACCCCGGTGTCTGATTCCTGCCCCAAACCTCCGATCCCACTTTTCCAGCTTCCCCATCTGGCATACCAATCCCAAGGGCATCACACCCTGGCAGCAACTCAGAGCCTTCACCCTGCCTCTGTGGTCCCCCTGACCACCTGTACCTTCATTCACGTTCTTACCCCAGTCCCTAGATCCAGACCCCTACCTCTGGCATCCAGCTTCTCCCAATGAAGTGTGTGGAGGTGACCAGCACCTGGGATGCTGGCGTCAGGGATGGGACTCTGAGTGAGGGATGGCACTGAACCTGCTCCGCTGCTGCTTGCCACCTGGGAATGCCCCTTCCCTGCACTCAGCCAGCTCCCCGCCTTTGATATTGCAGCTGGGAAGCGGCAGCACTGACCTCTGGCCCCTGGGCTGGGGTTTGGCAATGCAGTGGGTAAACTGCTGCAGCAGCTCCGGCAGCTCCTTGTTTGCACAGGCACTTGGGACGCCCAGATCAAAGGCCTCCGCATGAGTAACAGCAGCCCAGCCCTGCACTTTGTTCACGTTCCCCGTCTCCCTTTCACAAGAAGCTGCCTCTGCTTGCCTGCAGGGTTCGAAGGGCTTGGTGGGAGGACGTGGGTGACCCCACAAGGTCCCTCAGGCACTATGCTTTGACCTCACTGGGGTGGCATGTCCTCATTTGGGTGGGTCTCAAAGCTGTCCACCTCAAACCGCAGTAACCAGTGGGCTGTGAAAAACCATCCCACTCCTAATTCTAGACCAGACCTGCAGCCCAGGCCAGGTCTGAGCTTCTGCCTGATGAGTGTGTGGGACAGGGAGACCAGAGAGAACAAAGTATATGGGAATCAGGTCCATAAACAGCCCATGGCTGGTCCAGCCACATTGAGAAGTGGGGATCCGCAGAGGTTTCTGTGGTGCTGGGATGGAAGGGCTGTGATAGCAGTCAGCAGGGCTTGTGGGGCTGCAGATCCCTCCTCAGTAAATCCAGCTCTGAAGCAAAGAAGCACATGGCACAGACATGAGGAGTTGGTGGTCAGGTTTATGGGTTGCCCACCAACTAACTTGCCTCCACAACTATAGGGAAAGACTGTCCTTGAACCTCAGAGCTCTGACAGAAGTACGAACCACAGTGGAACACAAGTTCAGAAAGCGAGGTGTCAGGTATTTTCTCAATCTAGATAGCAGGTGCTTCCTTCTCCAGTGAAGGGCCAGGAGGGCAGATGCGCATCCCGATGGTTTATACAGATGTTGATACAAAATGCCCACTGAAGTTTCTGTTCTTCTGGACAGGCAAAGCTGGCAGGGGAACGTGGAGCCCGCGCGATCCTCTTCGACATCACTGATGATGAAAGTGCTGCTGATCAGGTACCAACCCTACTGACACTGTCAGCTAAACCACAGTGCCCCAGACCCATCCCAGCATGTGGGAAGTCACAGGTGACCCAGTCTCATCTGGTGCAGAGAGCCCTGGTGCATCTGAGGGAAACTTAGTGCTTTCTCTAGCCAAAGTCATGACCACCCTGCTGCACTGCTGCAAGTTTAACATGGGGTTAGAGACTTAGAACTGTAGAATTGTTTAGGTTGGAAAAGACCTTTACTATCATCGATATCTTCCTTCAACACTGCTGTCAGCTCAGGAATGGAGTGACTTTGCCATGGAAGTGATCAAGGGATAATTACAAACATCCAGCATTAGATAAGAGGACAGATAGGGGAGCTGGTGCCTGGGCTTAGCAAAACTCTTGGCTGGATCCATCCCTTGTGGTTCTCTCATGCAGTTGCAACTCAATTTCTGATGCCAGGGAACGCAGCAGCGGATGCACGCCAACGACGTGACACTGAGGTTGCTCAGTAGGGCTATGGGAAGTGGTTGTGGGTCACATGGGCACCCTGATTGGGGTCAGTCTGGAGGAGAGGACAGACTCGGATGCCAGGCTGCCTGGACTGTAGTAGAAAACTGCTGATTAGGTCAGAAACAGAGTGTCCTGCTGATCCCAGAGGGAGGAGGGGAACACTGCTGGGTCTCAGAGAAAGAGAAGAGGAAGCGTTTCTGTAGCCACTGCAGCACTCAGCACTGCTGTTGGTAGTTACCATGTGGAAGAGACCAAGAACTCTTGCACAGGGGCTTGAAAGACACTCAGCAGTGTCCAGCTGTACAGGAGGAGGCACTATGCTAAGAGTCAGTAAAAGAGGGGACAGTGCAAGCTTAGGGAGTAGTCAGTCTCTGAAGTGTGGGCAAGAAGCATCAGGAGGAACCAGACATGCTTGGAGGGCCAGGGGAGTCCTTGTCTCCAGCTGTTCTGAACTATCTCTTACTGTATTTGTTTCTTTCCAGCTGAGAAAGCCCAGAGGTCTGAGTCAGCCTGTGGTTCTGATCAGGGGCCACGACGCTGAGCTTCTCATGGGTGTTGTGAACAAGAACAGAGAGGCCCACGTGAAGATAGAGGTCAAGGAACCACCAGCTTGGGTGAGAGATGCACCATCTCCACTGCCTTCCATATCCCCCCTCCCAAGCTGCTGTGCCATGGAATTGGCCTTTTCCAAAGATGCTGAGGTTTCCTCCCCGGGGCTGGAGATCACAGCTCTTTGCGGGTGCTGCCTGTCTGCAGCATTCAGGTGATGTGACACAGAAAAAGGCTCAAAAGTGCCTCCAGCTTGTTTAGTTTCCTTTACTTAAGTGTCACAAGTGAGGTGAGGGGATTCCCTGCCTTTTCCAGTGGGACCAAGTTTTGATTTTCTCACCTTAGGCTGCCTTAGATGTGTAGGGAGCTGAGTGCTGCAAGACAAAAAGATCCCATTCCTGCTGGAATGTGCAGAGAAGACTGAACCGCTTTTCTTTTAGCTGCAGAGATCACATAGTCAAAGGCTGATGGTCAGGAAGGAATGGGGGATTCCCCTGCCTGGCCTCTGATTCCCTCCCCTGCCGCACAAGAGTAATTTCTTTCCTGTTTTACCCAACAGCCAGACTACGACGTGTGGATTCTGCTCACTGTGGTCAGCACTGTGGTCGTCATCATTCTGATTTTTGTGGTGCGCACGAAGTGCCAGCTGAACAGGACTCAGGTGGGAATCTCACAGAGCAGGCAGGACTAAGCAGACAGAAACACGTGAAGGGCAGGAACGGACATGGCTTGGGAAGGGAGATGCACCTGTGTGTGAACTGAGAATGAGGCCAGTGAGGCAGGAGCAGGCCAAGGATAAGCAAAGTGATCCTGAGGTGGGCTGGCAGCACCTTGTGCAGTAGTCTGGCTCTCTTGCTGCTCCACCAGCACTGCAGCCACCAGTCGCAACACCTGCCAGAGCTTGTCCCAGCACCCAGAGGTGCAGAGCTTTCCCTTGAGCTCCTGATATTGTATTGTCTGTATTGCTAGAGAGTAGAGGATTTAGTATTTGTAACAGAAACTACCAAAGGAAATAATCACCCTTCCAGAGTCAGATCTACTCCAGATTTGGGAATTCCCCATTTGTGCTATAGCAGGACAAGCCTTTGGGGCTCAAAAATTCAGTGCTGCTCAGTGAATCACAGAACATTAGGGATTGGAAGGGACCTCAAAAGATCATCCAGTCCAATCCCCTTGCCACCTAGACCAAGTTTCACAGGAACATGTCCAGCTGGGATTTAAACATCTCCAGAGAAGAAGACTCCACAACCTCCCCTGGGCAGCCCCTTCCAGTGCTCCATCACCCTCACCGTGAAGAAGTCCCTTCTCATATTTGTGTGGAACCTCCTATGTTCCAGCTTCTACCCTTTGTCCCTTGTCCTATCATTAGATGATGCTGAGAAGAGCCTGACTCCATCCTCCTGAACCCACCTTTCATATATTTATCAGCATTAATGATTTTGAATGCTGGTAACAAAGCCTACTCAGGCTAAGTTGGGTTAGAGAAGTAGTCACCTCTAGAAGTGGGCATCGCTCCCAAATTCCTGCTCATCCCATTCTGAAACAGAAGGGCAGTGAAAAGTAGGACTGAGCCTCTCCTCAAAGAATTCTTTTCACCCCAGCAGGACTCCTTGCAGCAGCAGACCATGCAGGCCATCGGGCAGCTGGCCACACGCAAGTACCAGGCGAGGTGCCGACAGGCGTCGCGGTGGGACTCGACCAGCAGCTGCAGCTCAGCTCCGGTCTGTGCGATTTGCCTGGAGGAGTTCAGCGAGGGACAGGTAGGATGCAGCACGGCTGAGCTCCCCAGCCCCAGGACTCTGTGCTCCCCAGCCCCCATACTCTGTGCTCCCCAGCCCCAGTACTCTGTGCTCCCCAGCCCCAGTACTCTGTGCTCCCCAGCCCCCATACTCTGTGCTCCCCAGCCCCAGTACTCTGAGCATCCCAGCCATGGTCAGGTGGGAGCTGTGGTGGGAGCTGAGCAGGCAGGAGTGGAAGGCCTTTGAGATGTTTCCTTTAGCAGCTCCTGAGGGAAAGGAAAAACATTGGAGATCTGCCTGCGCTTTGGCCAAAAGCAGCCTTGTTCCTGCTGAAGTCGCCTGCAGATTCAAATTCCCTAAGGATGAGTCTCCAACTTTAACTGGAAGGGAAAATACCTATAATATGTACACCTTGAAATAACAGGGGAAAGTGGGATTTTCTTCTTCAAGGCCTGAACCCCCTGCCCCCCAATTCCTGAGGGCTAGCACCGTTCTGGACATTCACACCCCAGCACTGGGCACAGCAAGCAGAACCAGAGCTGCCATGCTGCTGTGCAGCCTCCTCCATGCAAACCTGGGCTGTAGGTCACTCACTGCTAGACATCTTTCCATCCTGTGAGGTCGCTTCCATCAAGAAAAACCCAACCAGGTATCTGGACATAGTTCCCTTTGCTTACACTCCTCTCCATCTGTCTCATAGGAACTGCGGATCATCTCGTGCTCCCATGAGTTCCACCGGGAGTGTGTTGATCCCTGGCTGCAGCAACACCACACATGTCCGCTTTGCATGTTCAATATTCTTGGTAGGGCTCAAGACAGCATTTCCTGGCCATGGATGGGGTTGGGTGCAGGGGTTGTGCTCTGCAGGTTCATGTACCCCTGGGTGATACAAACATCAGTGGGAGCATGTGTCTCTGTGTGTTGGTGTGTAGGTCCTGGGACCTGTGGGGCAAGGAGGTGGGACCTGAGGGTCTGGGCAGTAGGGAGGGAGCTGAGTTGCAGGACCAACAAGCAGGTTTGGTGGCAGCTGTGAGGAATTGCAGAACATGGATGGGACGTGGGACTGCAGTGACAGTGCAACAGAGGCTTATTTGATTGGGGTACTGCAGCTGGGCTGTGGGACGGATGCTGAATGTTCCCTTCTCTGTCCACAGCCAGAGACTCGGTGGACCCAGCCTCAGCCACTGGCTCCAGGCTGGCTCCTCGGGACATGGAGCCTGGACGGCGACTCCACCTCTTCCGCCAGCACCCAGGACATGCCCTTTACCACCTCCCACACCCATATCCTCAGAGGAACCTCAGGAACTTCACCACAGAGCCAGACCATGGCAACCCCTTCTTTCACTCTCCAGAACTCTCCCAGCTGGATTTTGGCACCATCCACTACATGCCCTACAGACCAGCCACCTCCTTGCTTGCCTGTGGCCACTCGTCCCCCCTGGCCTCGGGCTTGCTGGGCCAACAGCACCCCAACCCCTCATCGTGTGGGCAGACACTGCCACCCCACAGAACTTGTTCTCTCCAGCCTCAGCCCCCCTGCCCAGGACTCAAGATGACCTTGGTGCAGAAACAGCACCGGGCACCTGCACTGCGCCGGGGGGTTGGACACGGACACCAGCACAACAGCAGCGGCTCTGGGGAGAGCTATCTCACGGACCACAGCGGGTACCTGGCAGATGGACCTGGCAGCGACTCCAGCTCGGGGCCCTGCCACGGTTCTTCCAGTGACTCCATGTTGAACTGCACAGACATCAGTTTGCAGGGCATCCATGGCAGCTGCTCCACCTTCCGCAGTTCCCTCAGCAGTGACTATGATCCCTTTGTGTACTGCAGCTCGGAGGGACCTGCCACGGACAATGGCCAGGAGCAGCCGCGGCCACCCAGGGACACCCGACCCAAGTCCTTGGACCTGATGGTGCCTGGGGGTGCTGCTCCAGCCAAGCCCCAGGTGCTCAGCCACGTCCACTACCACCACCACCAGCATCATCACTACAGGAAAGATGTGGAGTGTCCACCTGGGCGAGCTGGGCAGGGGACTGGGCAGCGGAAATCCCGGTACTCTGGGGCCAAGGTTGGCTTCCACAATGCTCGGACACAAAAGAGGGCTGAGAAAAGCCATCACTGCCAGCAGCCTTTAGAAGGCAGCCCTGTGCTGCAGGAGACATCTGCAGCAGGACAGCCAGCCTGTCCCCAGCAAAGCCGGGAACTCCCTCAGGCCCCCTCTGCTTCTCCAAGCAGGTTGGACTTCATCGTAGCTGCCAACAGACAGTTGGGAGCAGCTGGCACATCCCCTGCCCCGCTGCCCCCACGACACAGCTTACAGAGCCGTCACCACCGAAGGAAAAGAAAGTGTCCCCTGGAGCCTGACCCCGCTCTTCTGCCCGAGGACTCGGCCTTGCCCAGAGCCTGCGATGTTCCTCACAGGCATCCTGCGGGCTACCGCTGCTCACCCGAAATCCAGCCCCTGATCCCAAGCGCTCCCCTGCCCTGCGCCTCGGGCTCTCGGCCACTCTGGAAGTGTTTAGTGCCACAGACCAGCTCAGAGCTGAGAAAGCAGGAGGAGGGGTTGCCTGGATGGGAGGGAAACCAGACGGTTCCTGCTGATTTCTCAGGGACGGGCACCCCCAGACACAGTCTGAGCCTTCACCTTCACAGCTCGTCTCAGCAGGGCGGTCAGGGTAAGTCTGGTATTTGCCTCTTCTGGCAAGGAGAGGGTAGTTTACTGAAGGTGCTATGGCTGCCAGTAAACCTGGTACCTTCCCAGTGGGATTTCCTCCAGGACCACTGACAACAGAAGCACTTCAGAGCCCATCTGCCTGGATATGATGGCCAGAACAATTAGCAGCTCCATTAATGAGTGCAGTAAACCCTGCAGGCTTGTCCTAAAACAGTATAAATGAGAAAGAGAGGGTGGCTCTTTTTGCCAAAACATCTTCAGAACCTGCAGTATCTCCCAAAGGAAGGGATGGGACCATATTTCTCAATGTCCTTACATCAGTCTGGGTGTCTGACTGGCAGAATCACTATTGTTAAGGCTTACTGGGCTCTAGTTGTTTTAGCCAGCCCCAGCTAGCTGGAATCAATGCGGAAGTGTACATGGCTGGTGGTAGTAGGAGAACAGACTCAGTGAGTTTAGGGATTTGCACATCTCTCATCTCTCACCTGCCCCAGTTACTTGGGAGTTGCTTTTTAGTGTCTTTTGGAAATCAGGGGTAGTTAAAGTTTGGCCCTTTGCCTAACTGCTGCTGCATATCTCACTGAGAGAGGGAAAATGCGCTTGGGACCAGGCTGTTGGAAAGAACCCAAGTTTAGCTCCCAGGTCTGGCTCTCTGGAGCTCCTCTGAATCTGGCAACCCACAAGCCAGCATGGGCAGGTGCTGGCTCTGAGCAGAGCCTGGCTCCCTTCTACTGACTCACTGCAGCTCCTCCGGCAAATCGTTTTGATTTAGGTACCAAATACAGATCTAGCCGCCTAATTTCTGTTAAAATACTGGCCTTAAACTCGTGACTCACCGTGCCCATTGTGCCGCAGAGATAATAACTTCCTCCCTATGCTCGTCTATCCAGCCCCACACCACACCCAGGCTCCTGGTGGTGCAGGGATCGCTGGGGAGGAGGCAGCGGGGAAGGGGGAGAGGCTGGATGGGGCATGGTGCTGGCTGCCCGCGGCACTCTGGACTATCAGATTCCCAGGAGCAGATCTTTTCTTATTCCCAAGCGCAGAAGTGCCTGACACTGCAAATAGATGATACGGGAGGTTCTTCATAGGCCCTGGGAGGATGCTGCTGCTTGGAGACATGAGGAGGCAGTAGTGTGGGGATGCCTCTATGGTTTCAAGGTAGCTCTGAGTGCTGATGTTCACCAGGTTGGAGGCTATGGGCAGTGATATCACACTGGACCACAGCTGTGGACTTCCACATGGAAAGAGGTCTCTTGTGCAAGGGCAAGCTGCTCAGGAGTTGTTTGGAACTGAAACTGGGAGAACTCCCCAAAACACCAGAGCAGGGAGTCTTTGCATGAGGGTACTGTGTTGTATGGGTCCCTGTTGTGATCCCTCTCTTTGTAGATGGTCCCAGTGCCTCAGATCTGTGCCCACCTCCCAGTGGTGTGATGGAGGAAGGCTCCCTGACACCCAGAGCTAGTGCCTGCAAGCTTTGCCTTCCTTCCCTTTAACTTCCCCTTACCAAGACCAGTGTCTTTGAAAGCAGTGTGACTCTGTGTCTATTCGACTGCAGTAGCTTCTGTGGATACCGTTAGGACCAGCCAGAGAGTCATGATCTACTTGTAGGGTTGAGAAAAAACATAGAAAGGAAAGATTTACCTTCAACAGGAGCCGAGGACAGTGGGAGCTTATGCAGAAAAGCCATCAAGCTGAAAAGACATTGGTTGACATAAGACAGCTCCTGAGTTACAATCACGTTGTTCTTTTTCTTGGAAAGGGGCTGGACGTAAATCAATGGAGAACAAGTGAAAAGAGCAAAGAACAATTTCAGTCAACAGCCCCATGTAAGCAGGACACAAAAACAGACAAGGAGACCAGTTGTGTTCATGCCTCTAGAAAAGTGTTGCAAGGCTAAAAATAAGAGTGAATTAGAAAGCCTGGCTCTAAATTAAAGTTTTGACATAAACTTTTCAGAAACCCAGATTTAAAAAAACCCCAAATGGTGGGACTCTGTAATTCCCAGATGAAATTACAGAGACGAGAGGAGGGTGTCTCTTCTGGGGGCATGGGAGGGACACTGTGCGTTCAGGAGAGTGTAAAATCGAGTGACAAGTAATGCAAAAAGTCCTAGTTGTGCTGAGGAGGAGTGTGGTACTGGGGTTAGAATACACTGTGTTAGCATAGGCTGCAAAAGAGTCTGTAGATGTCCTGGGAAGGACAGTGAAGCCAGTGAAGGCGCTGGAGGACAGCTCTGATGAGGAGCTGCTGAGGGAACTGAGGTTGTTCAGTCTGGAGAAAATGAGGCTGATGGGAGACCTTATTGCTCTTTACAGCTACTTGGAAGGAGGTTGGAGAGACGTGGAGGTTGGTCTTGTCTCCCAGGTCACTAGGGATAGGACAAGAGGAAACAGCCTCGGGTTGTGCCAGGGGAGGGTTAGGTCGGACTTCAGGAAAAATGTCTTCCTTGACAGAGTGATCAGGGGTTGGAACAGGCTGCCCACGCAGGGGGGGAGTTGCCATCCCTGGAGTGGTTCAAACAGCAAGCACATGTGGCCCTGGGGGACAGGGTTTAGTGGGCAGGGTGGGGTTAGGTTGATGGTTGGACTGGATGATCTTGAAGGTCTCTTCCTACCTTGGTGATTCTATGATTCAATATACATGAGAATCTTCTTCAAGCAATACTAAAAGGATTAGTCTGAAGAATAAAATTCTTGGGGGCCCAAGGAACACATAAAGTCAGAGAAAAGCATTGGCCAAGCAACAGAGCAGAAAGGGCCATTAGAGGCAAGAAGCTGTTCTTCCAAAGCAAAGGTGCAGCTAGACAAAGAAATCAGGGAAGTTCTGGGTGCAAAGCTAAGCACAAGCCAGGAGAGGTTTCTGAGAGCAACTGGAGAGACCATTACTAATACAAACATTTCCAACTCCATCAGAAGGTAGAAGGCTGCTAGAGGCTCTGCAGGTCCTGGCAGTGACACAGGTCTGTAAGAATCACAGAATCACAGAATATTGGGGGACCTTGAAAGATCATCTAGTCCAATCTCCCCCGCCACAGCAGGATCCCCTAGATCAAATCACACAGCAACATATCCAGGCGGGTTTTAAACATCTGCAGAGAAGGAGACTCCACAAACATCTGGGCAGCCCATTCCAGTGCTCTATCACCCTCATTGGGAAGAAGTTCCTTCTCATATTGGTGTGAAACCTTCTACATTCCAGCTCACACCCATTGCTCCTTGTCCTATCATTAGATGACACTGAGAAGAGCCTGGCTCCATCCTCCTGACACCCACCATTTCCATATTTATCAACATTAATGAGGTCACCCCTCAGTCTCCGTGAGGGGTATTCAAAGGCTATAACTGCACAGCAGAAGAGCAAACTTGCCTCAGCGGTCAGCGTGGAAGTGCTTGAGAGGCTCTCGCCCTGGTACATCTCTGTTAAAGATGGGATGGAGGACCCCTCACAGAGTAAATCACCAGTGTGAGCATGTCTGAAACACATCAGTTTTAGGGCACAGGTCACTCACCCAGTACAAGCACAGAAATGCTACATCACAGACATGGACTCGAATCTCTTACCCATGCCCAGAGCCAGGAGGAAGAGCTGAGGACAGTATCAGCCTGAAATAGCTGAAGATGAGCCTGACTTTCCTGCCAAACAAATTGTTAAAAATTCAAATACAGGGTCTGACTCGTAGGCACGTGGTTCAGTGTGAAAACAGGGGGACGAGGCAACACAACCTTTGTAGAGAGAGATAACGACTCACAGATCTTTTAGGGGAATGAAGCTTTCAAAGGATGAAAGAGAAGGTGCTCTCACGGGTAAATAACTCACTAAAAAAATAGGAGACTAAGTACAGATCAGTCTGAATGGAGGGAAGTTACTCGAGAAGGAGGAAAGTGGAGTTCTCCAGCTGTCTGCACCTTTCAGCAAGTTCATAAATATCCTGGTACGGAAAGGAGATGCCAAGGTTTATAAAAGACAGAATCCTTCAGGACAGTCAGCTGTAAAGCTGGTTACAGAGCAGTGCAGAAGCATCTCCCATTGCTGAGTTACCAGGCAATGGAGGGGTGGATGAAATCCCGTAGCAGAGAATGAATGTGGGACCATTATGCAGCTGTGTGAGTCTGTCACAGCTCAGCACCCACCACTGGTCATCACTGCACAAAAAAGGTTGTAGCAGAGTTGGGAGAAGTACAGAAAGGTATAGAGTACAGTCACAGCGATGAGGTGTTCCTGAGAAGACAGAAAGAACAGAGAGACTTTCATGTGGGAAAAAGATGATGATGAGAGGATATGAAATGAGGAGAGCAAGGGAGAAGACAGATAAGAGCAACTCCCCGGTGCTCAGAACAAAATAAGCGGTGGCATCAAATAGAAAGCAGAAGCTTCAAAACAGCCCGTAAGGTAACACACAGGGTGTAGTGAAACTGGTACACATTGCCCAGGGGATGGAGGTGCCAGAAGTAAAATGGATTTGAGAGCCTAGATGAAGAGCTATCAAATGCACAGATGCAAATACACCCTCTGGCTCGGGAAGTCCCTAAACCAGGGTTTCCAGAAGCTGATGGAGTTCCTGTGGGCTGCAGCACCCTGCAAGCGTGTGCTCACCTTGCCCTGCTGCAAGGCGAGGCTCAGCCTTGGTGCACAGCCCCTGGAGAAACTCCACGTGTTCTGGCAGTGCCATGTGCTGGCATCACAGGGGATCGTGCTGCCCGCAGCTATGGCCGTGCTTGTAGGATCTTAGAGCTTCTGCCGCTTCCCTGAGCACCTCCACCAGCTTGTCTTGGTGGGGTTTGCATAAAGCTGTGTCCCTGCCTTTCTTACCTGGGAGACTATACCTGGGGCATGTTTCACTGAAGAATCAATCCTCAAGCAATGCTGAGTGGGTTCTTTTAAGAGAAGTCAGGCAACTAGCAGTGGATTACAGCTACATGACTTCCTCAGCCATCCCAACACACATGGATCTGGCCCTAGGACAGTCAGATTGCTCCCAGCACAGGCTGATGAACTCCCTCTGGGAAATCTTGCCTCCTACAGCACGCTGTCAGCATCCTCCCCATCTCCAGCTCATCCTCTTCATCATTCCCTTTCATGTACTATCTTTGCTCCTTACTAGAGGGGCGGGGGGAAGGGACTAGAGGGCATAAGACCACCATTAAATCTGATGCCCCTGTGGTATCGCCAAGCTCTTTGCTCTGTGTGGTCTCCATGGCCAATTCAGCAGCTGATCTGAGGCTCTACCACCTCTCCCAGGTCCAGACCTTTCCTGGAGCTTCTGTGGTTGACGTCCCCTGACTCTGGAGGGTGCTGCCATGGCACCGTGTGAACAGGAATCAGTTGCTAAAGATTTTCCTCAAAGACCAAACACCAAAAAACTCTGAAGCAAGAGTCTAGTAGTGAGGTGAATCACGGGGGGCACCATGCCCATAGCCTGTGTCTTCTGAAATATTGAGTGTGTAGCTTGATACCTGATCTTTACATTTTATAGTGGTTTAATTTATAGGAATCAACTGACTAGGGAGGTGGCCAGAAAAGTCCCCCCAAAATACTGGGTAAAACTTGGTGGCTTTCCACAATCTTTTTCTGTGTCACAGGATCAAGACCTCAGAAGCTGCCGAGTCCAAGAACATTCAGCTAGTTGTGGCTGACATTTTCCTTTTACCTTTTCTTTGAATGCAGGATATGAAGAGGAGGTCCAGGATGTCCGTGAACACTCAGTTTAATAAAACACTGGCCCGTTTGCTGACTGGAGAGTGGACAGAGATGTTCAGTGAATCAGCTGTAGAGGAGCTCACCTCTTGCTTTCTGCAGAGGCAGTTCTGACCTGCCTGGCCCACGGCAAGATGCAGACTGCAAATAAGCAACATGATGCCTGTGGTCTCCTCACACATTCCCACGTTGCAACGGTCACACAAACACAGAGCCGTGTTCTCCAGGCCCTCTTCTTCTTTGAAGGCACAGGCAGCCCATCTTCATCCTGTGGCATCTGTCTGCGTGGGCCGGCTCACTCAGAGCAGTCGTGGGAGTCGCCAGCTGGATTGCTCCTGGAGTGAGTGCAAGCTGCTATTTTGGCATGTTCATGCCACAGAAGGTTTTGCTAAACACTTCAAAAATAAACAAGCCTTCAAGACCAAAAGCTGCAGAAATGACTTTCTGTGGCCTGGTAGCTCCTGACTTAGTTTCCTCACTTAGGTCAAAAGCCAGACTTCTTCATTTAATTTTTCTACTCTTATTTCAGGCACAGGAACAAGCTATTCTCCATCTCGCCACTTACAGGTCTGCCCTGCAAGGTGCTGCTTCTGACTTCATTGGAAATCAACAGCTGTCACCACTTCTGATCCCTTCATTGTCCCTCAGCTGATGCCATATCGGCTGTTTGCTGTGTTTTGCCAGCAGCAGGAGAGGTGAGGACACAGGGACGATGTCAGCATTTCTGAGAAGGAGCTGGGTCAGGCTTTTTCCACTGCAAAGAATCCACCCTCTCATCTGGCAATGTGAACAAGTCTCACTCATCCTCCAACTCCTCCGCCTACCCTCAAAATAGGTGTGATGCTCAGCCCTCTTCAGAGCAATTTGTTGAGCTTCTTTCAGACCTGAGACGCCCCCATCGTAGGAGTCACGGAAAATCCTTGAGTTCACATGGCTCTTGCTTCTCTCCTTCCTCTCTCTTGGCCCCAAGACACAGCCAAAATCCCCAGCAAAAGTGTCCATAATAACTCCAGACCAGAGTCCCAGCTTTATATTCCTATTTCAGAGACACCTGGAGTCATCCTGCAAAGGAATTGTTCAAAATGCAGCCTTTTCTAACATTTGGTGATGGAGAGAAGAGACTTTTTAGACGTTACTAAGCTCTCAGGTTATTCCTTTGTTTTGCCCCTCACATTTGTGGTTTTTCTTTTCTTTGGGAATATCACTCATTCATGTTTCCTCTGTCTCATAATTTGTGGACATCCAAGTATGATTAAACTTGCCAAATTGAAAACTTCTAGAGCACAGTTTTCATAGAGCAAGGGATTCCCAATTAAGTGCCCATCGATTCGGCTCTAAGTGCTGGTGCTTATGAAGTGCTGGTGAGGACACAGCTCTGGAGCTGTGGGCAGTTCCTGACAATCTGAGATCTACTGTGGGGGCAGATTCCTGCTTAGTGCTCTGTAAGCTTTCAGTGTCTTCCTTTGAGGCAGCAGCTTCTTCTCCAGTTCAAGACTGCACTCGTTATGCAGTCCTAGTTCAGGATAATCCTGCCTCTGTCTTCCTTTGTTGGGGTTTACTGCTCTTCATGTTTGCAAAAGGCATCTTCATCTCAGCTGCTGAACAGTCGCTGACATTTGAGTGAGGGTATTAGAGGTCAGCCAGTAGCAGAGTTTTAAACACATTATTCCTTTGCTCTGGAACATTTCTTGTCTCCTGTGACCAACCCACTGCAGAGTCTTTCAGGGTAGAGAAGAGCTAAATTTCTTTCATCAAAGAACCCATCAGAATGCACACAGACACACAGATCATTAGGGGTTGGAAGGGACCCTCTAGAGGTTGTTGAGTCCAACCCACCTGCTCTTTAACCTTTCCAGGCTGTTCTTGCTTGTCCTCAAATCTTTTCTCCCTTGCCAATGAATCAGTCTTAAATGAGAGGGGGAAAGTCCAGGAGAGGGTCTAGACTCCTTCTGTTCAACTTCTTATGCATGTGGGCTATGGCTTGTCTCAACCAGCTCCCTATGTCTTCGGCTATCCTGGAGGGCTCAGTAACTTAACAGAGGGGAGTCCAGGTTCTCCCACTGGTGGTTTCTTTAGGAGTCAGGCTGAGTGCCTCCAGGGCTCCCATCTTTCTTACCCTTAAAAAGAGAGCTCTGAATCTGAGGCAAGCCTCGAGCTTCTTGGAGAAAGTGGTCAGCACTAACACACCTTTCCCACACCCCACTGCAGTATTACCAGTTACCAGGCTGTGCAGGGCAACCCCTGCTTTCAAGTGTTTTCCTTTCCTGATGTTATGCTGCTGCTCCTTTTCATCTAGAAAACTGCCATCCCAGAAGCTGGGCCCCTTCCCTGGTGGCTTGCTGAGCTGAGTGAGAGTGTGCAGGTTTGCCTCGGTGGGTTCTCAGTTGGGAGGAGTGGAAGGAACTCTCTGGAAAGGTGGTTTTTGAGATTCTCCTCAGTCGATAGACACCATCCCTGGCTGCCTGGGAGGGAAGAATCAGTATCGTGTGAAAACCGGGAATGGCTCCTCTTGGTTCCAGCACTTCTCGCTTCCAGATGATGTTTTTGAGTGCTCAGTACCCTTGGGCTCCATCACCCAATTTCTTCAGCATCATTGCTGTGAAGCGGAGCTCATTTTCCTTCATTGCATCCAAAGTCCTGGCTGAAACCTGATGGAAGCCACACCATCCCATACTCCCTCTATCCGAAACTAAAACCCCAGCCCTTCCCTGGTGACCGTGGTCTTCCCAGGAGCTCTCACCCCACCCAGATGGGGATCCATGGGCCAGCTGGACCTCGGGCCTTCCTGCACAGAGCCTCTGCTTTTCCTTCTATCATGTTCAGATCCTTCGGAAATGTGAATATCGGTTTGTTTCGTTGTTGTTGGTTTTTGTTTTATTTGGTTTTGGTTTGTTTTGCTGAGTCTGTCGAGGCTCTTGGGGCTTGGGAATAAATTATGACCCAAAAAAACAAGACAAAAAAAAAAAGAGGAAGAACACGTTTTATATATCTGCCAAACTGTGTATTTATGTCCGATAGAAACAAAGATGTGTGAATATGCCGACGTGCTCAGAAATATATTTATTTACTAATATATTTATCCATGTACCCAGTCTGCTCGACTCCTTTTGTTCTTTCTACTTTTGAGCCATCAGTGTGCCCAGGTGGCACGAAAGGCCAGTGGCACTCTGTTTTGTGTCAGCAATAATGTGGCCAGCAGGACTAGTGATGTAATTCTCCCCCTGTACTGGGCACTGGGGAGACCTCCCCTCGAGTACTGGGGTCAGTGCTGGGCCCCCCGACTTCAAGAAAGAGATTGAGGGGCTGAGGGTCCAGAGGAGCAACGAGGCTGGGGAAGGGACTGGAGGGAAAGGCTGATGAGGACAGACTGCGAGAGCTGGGAGTGTTTAGCCTGGAGGAGACTCGGGGGGACCTTCTCCCTCTCTCCAACTCCCTGAAGAGAAGTTGTAGTCAGGTGGGGGTCGGGCTCTGCTCCCGGGCAGCCAGCGCCAGGATGAGAGGACAGGGCCTGAAGCTGCCAGGGAAGGGTTAGGTTGGATGTTAGGAAGCCCTTCCTCATGGAAAGGATGATAAGAGCCTGGAATGGACTGCCCGGGGCAGTGGTGGAGTCCCCATCCCTGGAGGTGTTGAAGCACAGCCTGGCTGTGGCCCTTAGTGGCCTGGTCTGCCCGCTGTGGTGATGTTAGGTGCTGGGCTGGACGAGCTCAGAGGGCTTTTCCAGACTGAAATCATTCTGTGATTCCGTGATCAGCGAGGGTTGCCGTATCCACCAGTGACGGCGGCTGCAGCACGGCCTGCCCAGCCCCGGTACCGCCCCCCGTGCTGGGATAGGCCAACGCCAGCCCCGCCGAGCGCCTGCGCGAGACAGCCATGGCGCTGGAGACCGTTCCCAAGGACTTGCGGCACCTCCGCGCCTGCCTTCTCTGCTCCCTCGTCAAGGTGCGACCGGCCCTTGCCCTGCTCCGTGCTTGGTCGCGGCCCTGGCTCGGGCATTCGCGCCGCCCGCCCGGGCCTTCCCCCGCCACCGCCTGCCGCGGCCTCAGGCGGCCTGAGGTGGCCTCCTCCGCGGCCCGGGTCCCTCCTTCCGGCCTCCGGGGCTCTCTCCGCTCCCTCCTTCCGGCCTCTGGGGCTCTCTCCCCTCCCTTACTCACCCTCAGGGGTTCCCTCCGTCCACCTCTCGGAGCTCCTTCCTGCCCGGCCTGGCCCGACCCAGCTTTCCCCGCCGGCTCCCGGCTGGCCCAGTCCCTCCTTTGCCGACGCCTGTCCCTGTCTCCTCAGACCATCGACCAGTTCGAGTACGATGGCTGCGACAACTGCGACGCGTACCTGCAGATGAAGGGCAACCGCGAGATGGTCTATGACTGCACCAGCTCCTCTTTCGATGGGTAAGCAGGGCACAGCAAGTCTGTCTGGGGACACTGGGGGACACCCTTTGTGGCTGCCACTTCCTTCGCTGCCACCTCCCTCATTGCCACCCCTCTAGTGCCACCAGGGGACACTAGGTGACACCCCTCTCACAGCCATCCCCATGGCTGCTACTCGCTTCACTGCCACCCCCCATTGCTGCTGTCTCCCTCACTGCCACCCCATGGCTGCCGTCTCGCTGTCACCCCTCTAATGCCACCAGGGGACACTGGGAAACCGTCCATTGCTGCCACCCCCTTCACTGTCACCCCTGTGGCTGCCATCTCCCTCACTGCCATCCCCTTCAGTGCCAACCCTCAATCACTGCCACAACCCTTCATGTCATCCCTCCTCACTACTGTCCCTCCCACAGGATCATTGCCATGATGAGCCCTGAGGACAGTTGGGTCTCCAAGTGGCAGCGGATCAGTAAGTGGGTTTTACTGTGCATTTGGAGCCAGACATTGCTTTTCTCCAGCAAATCCTTTTCTAGGGTGGTGAGAGCTGCTGATGGGGCTGCCAAGGGGGATTGTGCTCCCAGCAGAAGACGTTTCTGTTCCTAGTAAGGGGCTTTCAGCTCCCAGAGTCAGGGGAGAGTCTGCTCTGTGTGTGTGCATGCTGGCATTCTGCTCCCAGTGGGGGCATGTCTGTGCGGCTGCAGACTGGTGGGGACACTTATCCAGCCAGGCTTCTGCCACACAGAGTAATTCAGTGTTTTCTTCCGCTTGCCTCAGGTAACTTCAAGCCAGGTGTCTATGCAGTGTCTGTGACCGGCCGCCTGCCCCAAGGTAACGCTCCCAGCTTGAGCTGAGGGGAGTCATAGGGGTGGCAGCTGAGGGTTTTTTGTGCATTGTAGGTGTTGGGGTTTGTAACCACCTGCAGTGAGGGAAACTGGGTGGTGCAGTTGGGGTTTGGGGGCTCAGTGAACCCTCAGCAAAGCACACACCATGTGGCTGAAGAGATTAACAAGGGCTGTGAGGAGATGCCCAGCAGGGGTGTGGTTTTGGGGTCCTGCAGGTAGGTTCTGTGCCTGCAGTCAAAATGAGCCACAAGCTCATTTTGAAGGTGCTGCTGACTAAAGCCAGTGGCACCAGGAGGTACTGTCCATGTGGTGCTGTTAAGGCAGTCGGGGTGAGCAGATTCCCCTGTCCACCATCATACCCATTTCAGTCGGGTTTGTATGTTTGTAAGTGGAATGGGGGCTGCTGAGAGCTGGCTTCGTCTTGAATGCTCCTTATCCCCAGGGAATACTGAAATGTGTTTGTCTTCTTGCTGCAGGGATCGTCCGAGAGTTGAAGAGCCGTGGTGTGGCTTACAAGTCCCGAGACACAGCTATAAAAACCTAAGGGGCTCTTGGTACTGCCTGGAGAATTGCCCAGTGCTGTGAGCAGAGAGGCAGTGCCTCTGCCCCAAAACCTTTTCTCTTTAGTGTGGGGGAGCCTGGGTTTGATGGCAGCTGGCTGGTTCAGCTCCTCTCGCTCAGCACCTCTGGACTCTGCCCACACACCTCCCATAGGGAGGTTTTTTTGAGCCTTCACAAGGAGAAGAGTGTGAGTAGGTCTGGGATCATGGGGTTTAATGGTGATGGACCAGCCTTTTTTACTGTCGGTGTGAAAGATGGGAGCTGGGCTGTAGTTGTGTAAATAGTTCAATAAAACCTGCCTGTTCAGAGTCCAGTCCCTCTGTGTACTTGGTCACTAGTTTCACGCGCTGCAAGTAGTGGCTTTCACTCTTGGCCCTTTGCTTGGAGCCTTTGATCACTGCAGACCACATTCCTGCCTCAAGATGAAGATCCTGCCCTGAGCTGGGCTGTCCTGCACTGTAGGATCAAGCAGTTGGGATTGTTGGAAACAACTCAAGGCTGGGTGGCTGAATGAGGTGATGGTGAGTATCTCATGTGAAGGTAGTTCTCCATAGTTTCTTCTGAAGCCTTCTCTAGGTGACCCTGCTCTACCAGGGAGGGTTGGACTAGAGTTCATTTCCAATCCACACCGGTCTGTGATTCTGTGATCGGCAGATCACTGGGCCAGCAGGATCCTAGCTAAGGGATGTAGAAGCAGGCCTGAAGGACCTTGTGGTGGCTGTTCCCTCTGTGTCTTGCAGAGCCCTCTGCTGGTGTGGTTGGGAGGCAGCACCAGGCCTGACAGGAGGAGATGGACGAACAGGCAATGGTGGAAACACCCATCCAGCCTCATGTTTGTAGGTCTGGCTGGTTCAGTGTCAGCGTGGGAGGTGTCTGCATTGCGTGAACTCCTGAGAGATGTGGCCTCCTCAGCCACCGATGGCTCTTTGTTTGGATGCAGTTCAGCAGCAGCGGACACCGACCACAAAGATGACTTCCCAGTAGACGATACTGGAAGAGACCCCAAGGATCATAGAGTTGTCCAAGGGCCAAGTCCTAGATCAGTAGCTCTGTGAAATAAGGTGGTTGTTTGTTTTTCCTGTGGGTTTTTGGATCAGACATGGCTGGAGAAGACACAGGGAGCTGCATAGAGACCACAGTGTTGGTCGAGACAAAACACTGCAGAGAAAGCCTTAAACCATGTTTCTCCCAGAGACTTGTAGATGCTGAAGCCAAGAGTATTTGCTTGGTGTGGACCAAGACCAAGTGAGGTGGTTGGTGAGCTCTGGGCTCCAGCAGGCACCTGTGGGTGCAGGTAGACTTTTGTGGGAAGAGCTGAGGGTGCTTCAGCCCTTGGGCCCTGGGGGTTGGAGCCTGCTTTTGGGAAGAGAGAGCAGGGGTTAAATGTCCTCAGGTACAGAAGGGAGCTGACTATGATTTTCACACATCCATCCCTGGTGAACATGTGAAGCACTTGAGTTACCTGATCATTACCCTCCGGGCCTGCTTGGGCAGAAAAGGTGCCATGGAAGTGCCTGGTAGGTCAGGTCTGTGAGAGAGTCCCAGCAGCCCAGGACATGATTGGGTGGGATGCCCAGGTTCAAATAGTTTGGTTGTGGACCTCTGGGAGGAGAATTTAGGACCAGCTGCCCTGTGAGGGGAATGGGGTGAGCTGGGATCCCTCTAGTGCATTCATTCCTTGGCAGAATGGGCCAGAAGAGCTGGAGGCTGTGTGAGGTTGATGAGAGCTGACAAGGGTCAGAATGAAGAGTCAAGGAGTTGAGATGGCAGATCTTTCTCCAGTTCGTGGGAGATTGGTCTGTGGTGCAAGGTTTTGCCTCCAGCCAGGTTGGAAGGATGTTGGTGTTGATGGAGATTCATTTCCCTGGCCATGGCCAGCTCTCAAAGTCTCACACTTCCAGCACCACGGGGTGGCAGCAGGGCTTTGTGGAGCAGCTGGAGTCTGGCAGTAGACTGGGGTGAAGTTGCTGGAGATTTCCCTGAACAAGAGACCTGAGAAACATCTCAATTTCTGCTATATTTCCCTGCACCTTTCGCTCCCTATGGCCTTCCCACGTTGGCTTGTCCTTCCCCAGTTCCAGGGATGGCCATACTGGAGCTGTTCTGGTGCTCGGGGCACGTCAGGATGCTGCCAGGCTCTGGATACCTTGTCCACGGTGCAGAGGTGACCAGAGGGCTCCGCAGAGGACTGTGGGTAGGGTGGGCTAGTTTGGCTCTGGGAGAGGGTCTGTGAGCACAATGATTCAGGGCTTCCTTCCTGGTGAGCCATAGCCTTGCAGTGAAACAGGGACTGTCTGGGACTGGGAGCTCCCATCCCCAGGGAGCAGTGGGTGCTGTCACTGTCCCTCTCACATAGAATCATAGAATCATTATGGATTGGAAGGGACCTCGAAAGATCATCTAGACCAATCCCCCTGCAACAGCAGGATCACCTAGACCAAGTCACACAGGAACACATCCAGGCGACTCTTAAGCATCTCCAGTGAAGGAGACTCCACAACCCCCCTGGGCAGCCTGTTCCAGTGCTCCGTCACCCTCACTGTGAAGAAGTTCCTTCTCAGGTTGATGTGGAACCTTCTGTGTTCCAGCTTACAACCATTGCCCCTCATCCTATCACTACATGACACTGAGAATGTCTGTGAACCCCATGAGGACCTCACCCCTTGCTGGGAAACACAACCTCTCCAGCTTTTACAGAGTTACGACCGATGGGGCTGCAGGGTGAGTCCAACAGAGCCAGAACTGCAGGGCAGATGAGCCCAATGCCGTTTGGAGACAGCGACACCTCCTCTGCCTGCCGCAGCTCACAAGAGCCCCCTGCCTCCAGAAGGGCTGGCTGGGTGAGTTGAGCCCCTTCCCCATAACCCATCTCCCAGCCCGCCCCAGCGGTTCATTGCTGCTGGAGCAGAGCGTCGGATCTCTGCAGAAACAGTCAGATTGAGCACCTCGCTTCCACTCCAGCCCTGGAACTGTTTTGTAGCAGCAAAAAGCAAATGGCTGCAGAGATTTATTTGCTGGGCAAAGTAGGGCAGGGAGCTCTCACGTTGAAGGAACTGGAAGAAAAATGTGCGGCGGCAGCCCAGGCTGAGATAGGGAGAGAAAAGCTCCAGCGGGCAGGGAGCTGTAGCTCTGAGTCAGTTTGAGGCAGCTCCTCCCCCTGACCAAAAGAGGCTTAAAAGTGTTTCAGCCAAGCCTGAAAATCCTGCAGGTTTGGCATTCGAAGCAGCCTGGCAGCTCTGGGGTGGTGGTAGTTGGGGGCTGTTCCCCACCAGTGTAGGGCAGGAACCACGAGCCAGGGGATTTCTTTGCGCGCGTTTTGAGAACCGATACCCCCCGGCTCTCCCTGGGTGAGAAGAGTGACTTTCCACAACCACAGAGCACACGGTGTTTTGACGTGAAGCGGCTGCTGGCAGTGCTGGGAAATGCCTGGCTGGGCCCTCGCCAGCGGTGCGGGGACTGCTCTGCGTGTGCCCTCGCTTGCTGCTTCCCACTGCTCCCCACCGCCCGCACACCAGAGCTGCACCCATAGCCTGGGCAAGCTGGGCTTCACACAGCGTGGGACGTGTGTTGGGCTTCAGCCAAGGTGGACTGTGGCTGAAGTGGGGTGAAATCACTGCCCCCCACCCCAGTGGATGCTCTGCACACACGGTGGCACCCTCTAATGTTGTCACCTTCACTGGTGTGAAGGCCAGCAGGTAGAGTCATAGAATCATTAAAGCTGGAAGAGACCTCCAGGATGATCCAGTCCAACCATCAACCCAACCCCATCCTGCCCACCAAACCCCATCCCCTAGGGCCACATCTACTTTTGTTTCGAGCCCCTCCAGGGATGGCGACTCCCCCTCTCCCCAGTCATTTTTCCTGATAGCCAACCTAAGCCTCCTCTGGCACCACTTGAGGCTGTTTCCTCTTGTCCTGTCACTGGTGACTTGGGAGAAGAGACCAACCTCCCTCTCTCTACAACCTCCTTTCGGGTAGCTGTAAGGAAATTGTAGAGAGATGGAGGTTGGTCTTTTCTAGAGGGGCTGCCTGGAGCAGCATCAGCCCTGCTTCACCTTAAACTTGCTTTTACTCGGTGCCTTCCAGCATGTGGATTTGGACTTTGCTGGGTGCATCTCAGCCATCCCTGCAGGGTGCCTCTGCAGGGGGTGGTTACTGCAGTGGTGCAGAGGGATGTGGTTTAGGGGTGACCTGGCAGTGCTGGACTGACAGTTGGATTTGATTACATTAAAGACATTTTCCAACCAGAGATCCCCAGTGGTTCTGCGAATGGATGCTGGGGGAAAGAAAACCCAAACAAAGCCCAGCTTTGAGCTGTTTTCCTTGGAAACCAGACGAGGAGACCCTGGCAGGGTGACTGTGCAGGGGGAGACAACTTGGGTTGTCCCCATGGTACCTGTGCTGCTCCCCAGGGCTGGGCTAGTGTGGCACATCTGCCCCTCACCTCTGTGTCACGAGCCACCAAGACACCTGAGTGTGGTGGGGAAAGGATCTGAGGGGGGCCAGGGGCTGTAGAGAGGTTGGCTGTGGGTTTTGGAGGTGCAGGCAGCTCCAGAAGCTTTCAGAGTGGGGCAGGAACACATCACAGCTGCTTTGTGCACCATCCCCGGGGGTTCCTGTCTCCCTGATGGAGATGGGTAGGCAAGGAACTGGGATGTGCTCTCTGCTGATGGGATCTGTAGGGAAAATGAGGAGCTCTGGTGCGTGATGGGTCCTCAGGGTGTTTGCCCTGCAGAAGAGGAAGGAGGAGGCTTTGCTTTATGAAGGAGAGGGGGCTAGTGGGCCACCCGCAAAGGGCCTGCAAAGAAGGTGCTGACACCACTTGTGAGTTGCTTCATGGTGGCTATTTCTAAACCCACTGCTCTGCCAGCAGACTTGGGGGTTTGGTAGCTCTGGGGACACAAGAAACTGGTGGAGGGTCCCCAACCTTCTCTTGGTTGTCCTCGCACCTCCCTGGTCTGCTCCTGCAGCTCTGAGTCATGGGAAGGGGAGATGCCAAGGACTGGTGCATAGAGTGGGATCTTATACTGATGGTGGGGATTGCTTGGGGGTACTCAGACCTTGTTTCCTTAGGGCCCGTGGCCCAGCAAGATCACAGATGAAGTCATGGGAGGGATCTGAGAACCTGATAGTATCTTAGCCATCCCCAGCTCTCTAGGACGTCCTGCTGCATCACCTGGCCCTGCTGCTCTGGAAAGGCACCACCAGTTCCAGGATTGGGGAGATGCTTCCTGGCAGCCCTGGGTGTCTGTCCTCGCTCCTTAGGCCTGGATGCCGATCTAAGATGCCCATCTCCTCCTGCACCTTGCCCTGGAAGGACCAAGGACCTTTAGGAAATGGAGGACTGTTACACAGAGCTCAGTCCTGCAACTCATGAGCCCATCCTGCTTCAGAAGGTCCACAGTCTGTCAGGGCAGCTCTCACCCCTTCTTCCCCATATTGCTGCCGAGCTTCATCCCAGAGCATCTTCCACCCCAAACAGATCCTGGCTCTGAGCACCCCAGGATGTTGCACAACCCCTGGATTAAGGTGGGAAAGGGGAAAACAAGAGATCCCCCATTTGTGCCATGGGGGATGTCACTGAGGCACCTACCCCCCCAACCCCATGGCCTCCCCTTCCCCCACCTGTGAGGCCGGTTGCAGCAGGTGACATGGAAAATGACAGGGTGCTGTGTGTCCCGCCGGCGCCAGCCCAACGGCCCCGCGCCCCCCATTGGCGCACACGGGCCACGATTTGTCTATATATGGGCAAACGAGGCGCCTGCACCCACCCGCGTGGCCCCCAGCGCCCGCCCTGCGCGTCACTTCGCCTTTCTGAGGTTTCCCTTCGTGCGCTCATTTGCCTCCCGCTCGCCACCTCTTTCACCCGGCAGTTTCTAGTTGACTCACTTCTAACGGCTTCGCTCCAGCCCCGGCACTTCCCGGGGGACAGGCAGGGTACAGGCAGCGGGGTCAGGCTGGGAGCATGTGGGGAGCGCAGCCTGGCGCCCCACCCCGCATCCCATCTGGAATCCCACCTGGTGTCTCTCACCCAGCGTCCCACCTGGCACCAGCATCTTGGTGTCTGGTGGTGAAACAGGGCTGAGCCCAACTCTGGGGGCACAGCGGCCCCTCCTTTGGGCACGGAGCTGGGTGCTCGGCCGTGGCACAGGCGCTGCAGCTCTTCCTTGTGCCTCGATGTGGCTGGCAGGGTGGCGGCACCTCATGCTCTGCCCATCCAGGAAGCTCTCGGGAGCTGGTTCTGGCACGCCTGAGGTTTCTGGTCCAGCAGCTGCCCACTCTGTGCTGGGGTCAGACCCCTTTGTCCTGGGGCATTTTTTGAGGACACTCTTTGTGCTCCAGACCAGGGTGAGCTGCGCCCACACCCGCAATGCTGAGCCCTGTTCTCAGAGGGGTTATGGGGGCTCAGAAGGGTTGGGAGTGCAGTCATTAGGCTTCAGAGTTAACAGCCACGCGACCGAGGCACTGCTGAGCCTTGGGGTCTGGCAGAAGATGGCCAGGAGACACGAGCCTGTGTCACTGGGGCTAGCAGATTGCTATTCCCTCAGCCCCCAGGACAATGGAAATGGCCCAGAGAGGCTTGGGATGAGACCACCCGCTTCCTCCTCCTCCTCCAGCACAGTTCTCAGACCCACGAGGTGCTGGCCAGGGGGCACTCAGGTGGGGCTGGCTGGGCAGTGAGGCACCGGCCGGAGTTCCTCTCCTTTAAACAGAGTGACATGGGGCTGGAGGCAGCTGGCCTGGCCCCACTTCCCCTGCGAGCAGCGGGTGCCGAGACCGCAGGCGAGGAGGGGAAGTTGCTGCAAGGCTCGATAAGAAATATCAGCGCTTTCGCAGCGCCAGGGCTGCGTCGCCCGACAAGGGCCCTTGCCTCTGCCCCTGGGCCAGGGCCGCTGGCACTGCTGCTCCTTGAGCCCCCACACATCCCACTGCCCTGTGCTCACCGATACTGGAAGTTACTGGAAAAGCAACAGCTGGAGTCCCGTGGGGCAGCGGGAAGGCTGGGTGCGGGGTGCTGGTGGTGGTGGTGATGCAGCATAGCACAAGTAGGAGCAGAAGCTGGGTGTTGGCCCTGGGTGCACAGGGGTGCTGTGGGTGTCTGAGACGTTTCAAGGTGCCCTGAGACAAGGGCAGGGGATGGCAGAGCCCAGGGAGCAGTGCCACAGCAGGAGATGGTTTGGGTTAGGGAGCTGCACCCTGGGGAGCAACGGCACCAGCACCCTGGGGGTCCATTGGGAAGTCCTTGGTGATATTAAAGGTGAGGATGCAGAGAAGAGCCTCAGGATCACAGGGGACCAGATGCTCTCACGAGGTCCCTGGGGGAGGAAATGCAGCCGTTCCAGCCTCCCCCAACCCCAAAAAGCTTCTGTGCCCCCAGCCGCTCAGGAGCTGTTTTAGCTGTGGGGGGGTGAGTGGAGCAGGACATGGGGCTGGGGCAGAAAATCCTGCAGTCAGTGAAATCAACCAATGGCCAGGGCATGTGGCGAGTTCATCATCAGTTGGAGACTTTCAGATCTCCTCGTCGGAGCCTGAGGAACCCAGTCTGCTGATTTCCTCCTTCCACAGAGGCAGCGCAGGCAGGCAGGACGAAACCAGCTCACGACACCCGAAATGTCCCGTCCCCACTGGCCACGCTTAGCTGTGGAAAGAGGAAGCGGTGCCTCCTCCCACTTCCCTGCTGGGAAGACACCCCTTGGCACCACTGGCACCAGACAGCCCTGTTTTGGGGGGAAGACACAGCTCGTACCCCTCTGCGGCCCCCCAGCACCAGCCACGTGCTTCACCCTCCCCCTGACATCTTGCCCCACAGCGTGGTGTCTCCCAGCTGCCTGCTCTAGGAAGCGCAGCTCGATCTCGCTCTGTGGCAGTGTTTGCCTTACATGGACCTTTTCTGGGGAGGGCTTGGCTCCTCACCTGCACCCTGGCCACTCAGACGTCGATATTGAGCAGGGGAGAGTCCTTTGCTGCAAGGAGCTTGGCCTCCAGCCTCTGGCACACAGGAGAGTCCTTCAGCAGCACTTGTGGGGCCAAAGCTGCCCTGAAAATGGTTCCTTGGCTCTGCTCTGGGAGTGTGGTTGCTCCCATTACTGCTGGGGATGTCCTGTGGCACTGAGGTGGCACTAGAGGGGTCCCTGGGTTGAGAACAACCTGCTCTCATCACACACCCGTTTCAGGTTCCTCAGGAAGGCTAATGGGGGATTCAGGAGGGATGTAGCCCAGTTTCACATGGGAACAGCCCTCAGTCACCACCAAGGAGTTGCCTGGCACCTGGTGAGGTGCAGGGATGCTGCTCTCGGTTGGAGCTGGGTTGAGCTGATGCTGGAGTCATCACTAGGGGTCACTTAAGTTTCTCTGCTGAATTTCATTCTGGTGTGGAGAGCATGATGTCCCCATCCCAGTGACCATAAGGGATCAAGAAGGGGAGGTTTAGGTTGGCCATCAGGAAAAACGTCTTCCCTGACAGAGCAGGAAAGGGATTCTGGAACAGGCTGCCCAGGGATGAGGGGAGTCACTATCCTTGGAGGGGTTCAAAAATCGAGTAGATGTGGCCCTGGGGGACAGGGTTTAGTGGGCAGAGTGGGGTTGGGTTGACGGTTGGACTGGATGATCTTGGGGGTCTCTTGCAACCTTAATGATTCTGCGATTCTATGAATCAGGCACAGGCAGCTCTCTGGGATCCACAGGTGGCCGGGGCCAGCTGGACAGGCGGATGTGCTCATCCAAGACATTTCTGTTCTTTTTTTGCCAGTGAATCCCTTCAAGAAGTTCAGCTCCGGTCTGGACAGACTTTCCTGACCAATTCCCCTCTGCAAAGCCCCTCTGACCGGCTGCTGCCGGCTCACAACCTGCTGGAGCCAAATCTCTCCTGGCTGTGCCGTGCTGGCTTCCTTTTGCCTCTGCTCTCCCCTGCCTTCTGCAGACTTCACCAGTAGGGTGGATTTTTTTCACGTTTCCATCGAGATTATCAGTGTGGGGAGCGAGTCGCGTTGGCCTCAACCAGAGCCTGTTCAGAGTCACGTGCAAACCACTGCATGGACCAGTGGGGTCCCATTCCCAGCCTCTTCTGAAAGGGATTTAGCTCGTTTAGATCATTTCTGATCCGGTTTAATAGGAGCTTCTCCCAGTGCTGGGGCAGGGTGTGCGAACCCCATGGCTCCACAGCTGTCCAGCCCCTCTGCAAACCCATAAACCCTGCGAGCCCTGCAGACCCTTCTGGTTTTCTTCCTGGAGGCCCCAAGACCCTGCAGGCTGTTAGAACTGCCAGGGCTTGGGGAAGCCTGGTGTTGCAGAGTGTGGAGTGGGGAGAGGCTCCAGGAGGCCACTCGGGCAACACATCTCCTGAAGAGCTGGGCTCAGCCCTACAGCTCCCCATCTACCATCAGGCAGCACCCCAGATCCTTCAGACCCCCAGTCTTTGCTGCCAGCCCCTCTATCAGCTCTCTTCAAACTGAGGAACCTCTTGCTCCCGCACAGATCCCACCACCAGGACAAGGCAAGGGGGTCATGCTGGATCCACGCAGCCCCCGCAGGGCCACAGAGGGGGTGGGTTTGGTTCCTGTCACCCTATATACTTTTTGTTTAACAGCCTCTTGGTTTTTTTAGCACCAACATGTTTGTTGCTCTCAGCGGTGAAGCCCAGGAGAGCGTAACCGGCTGCTCTGCAACGGCCCCCGGTGCTTCCGGTGCTCAGCAGCCACGATGGGGCCAGCTGCGGTCGGGCTACGCAGGGCGCTGGGTGGGACCGAGCACCGTTATCTCCCCAGCAGCGACGGCTCTTCCTGTGGTTGTGGCCACGTGGGCAGGATGGGGTTAAAAGCAGCCCTGCTCCCAACCAGGGCCCATTGCACCCTCGGCCACCGTCATCGCTCCATGCAGCACCCACCACACCGGCACCCAACGTAGACCACCGGCACCCAGCGTGGGCCACAGGCACCTGACACGGGCCAGCACATGGCATGGGCCAGCACCTGGCATGGGCCACCAGCACCTGGCATGGGCCATGGCGTCCAGCATGGGCCACCCGCACCCTGACCTGGTAATGGGGGACCCATCTGAGTTGCCCACGAGGAGCTCAAGGAGCAGCATGGGGTCTCCTGGGGTCCTCGTTGTTGTGGCCCCAATCCTGTTGCGAGGGGGCAGTGGGTGCTGGGGTAGGTAAGGGGATGTCCCCTCCCGCCCTGCGGGTGTGCGGGGGGAGGAGATGTCGCGCTAGCGGGTGGGTGGAGGCAGGCGGCACCCGAAGCAGAAGTTGCCACCACAGAGGCTCTTGCTGGCAACGAGGATGGGACTGGGTGGACGTGGAGGCTGTTTGGGCTGGAGAGGTGAGGCTGTTGGGGCTGGGGTCTGCATGGCCTTGGGTGTGGGGACCTCCGGTGAATCCCAAGGGGTAATGGGAGTGTTGGAAGGGTTTCCACATGGTGGAATGAGGTGGGGCCCCATGAAGAGATCCTGTGTCCTCAAGGGCAGGGAGACAGGGCAAGAGGGTCTTTGTTAAAGGAATCGGAGGCGAGGTGGGGTCCTCCGTGGAGACATTTCAAGGGTGGCGGCAATGGGGTTTGCAATAAGAACCCCTTGATGGAGACAAGGCAAAGGAGTCCTCTATGACCAGGGTGCCATTTAGGTGGGGTCCACCCATGGATTCCCCTCATGGGGATATGGCGATGGGGACCTCCGTGATGCTGGTGGAATTGCAAGGACAATGATGAAGTTTAAGGTGGAATCTCACCTTTGGGTTCCAGGCAAGAGGGTCCTCTGAAACTGGGATGGGGTTTGAAGGGCAATAATGGAGTTCAAGGTGGAATCTCCCCTGTGAGGACAAGGCAAGGTGGTCCTCTGTGAGTGAAACCAGGTGTGAGCTGAAAGTCTACTCATAGGGGCAGAGTAAACTCCCCTGTGTGCCCAGGGTTAGGTCTGAGAGGAGATGATGGGGTTTAAGGTGGGCTCCCCACCAGCAGAAACAAGTCAACTGGGTCCTCTGTGAACAGAAGGGGGTGTGAGGTGGGATCCCTCACTTTGAGGACAAGTCAAAGTGGTCTCCTATGACCAGGATGGAGAATTAGGTGGAGTCTCACCCTGGGTGAGAAGGAAAAGTTTACCCTGATGACAGAAGGGAGTCTGAGGAGGGGTCCGGGACAAGTCAAAGCTGTCCTGTATCACCAGGATGGGGTATTGGGTGTCTTCCCTGCTTTGAGGATAGTGTGAAGATGCCCCTTGTGCCCAGGGTAGGGCTTGAGGTGGGTTGGATGATGAGGTATGAGTCCCACCCATGGGGACACAGTGAAGGTGTCTCCAGTACCCAGGATGGAGTTGTAGGGCTTCTCCCCATGCCGGCAGGGCTCCCCAAGACAGGAGGTGACACTGGCAGACCGTCTGTCGCCAGGGCTAGACCATCCCTTGCGTCACTGACCATGCCGACATGGTTGAGCCACGTGGGGTGCGGGAGATGGCCCTGCCTGCACGGACCTGGACCTGAGCACTTCCCTGGAGGAGAACAACGGCTGGACACCGACTGAGAGACAGTGCAGTCACCCATAAAGTAGAAAGCACTACTAAACAGCACTGCAGGGTGTAGTGTTTCCTACTTTATGGATGAGTGTACTGTGGGCTACGGAGAAGAGAAGAGATTAGACCACTTCTGCTGCTATCCACGACCCGTCACTGTGCCCCAGCTCGGTGCTGGGCACTGCCACCCTCCCTGGGCTTCCAATGCCCCGCTCATCCCTGCTGTCTCCACTCTGGCACCTGGGCACTGGCTGTGTGGCAAAGAGTAGCCACGTGGGCTGGTGCCCCATGTGCAGGGTGGAGGGGCCCCTCAGGATGCAGGTAGGTACCAAATGTTCCAGTTGCCCTTTTTTCACCCCAAATCTTCCCATTTTCCACACGGCGAAGCCCTGGAAAGAGCTGGGAGGTGGTGGCCATGTGCGTGGGAGTGGGGGGTTCTTGGGCGGTTTGTGCTGCCGAGTGACTGTGGGTGCAGTGGGGTGAGTGGCTGCTCAATAAAACTCTTTCAGCATCTTCTTGTGGTCTTCTGTTCCTGGGAAATGCAAAACCACAGCCACGGGCAGTGGGGTTACCCCATGGCAGGAGGCACTAGAGCTGCAGACCACGGTCAGAGCTCTGGGGGAGCCTTGGTGGGACCATGGGTGGTGGAAACAGCTCAAGAGCAGTCGGCAAATCTCAGCCCATCGATACGGCGCTCTCACTTTCAGTCTCCCAAAGCCATCGTGTCCTGCAGTGGCCCTGACCCTGGTCATAGTGCCATGTGAAGCAGAGACCCTCTTGCAGTCCATCCCAGTCTCCCTGCAGCCACAGAACCCCTGTCCCATCCTTCCTCCTTCCTGGGGTGGGGGGAGGGCTAAAACCAACCCGGCTTCCAGGCACACAGCAGGAGGTTCCCTGTTCCCCAAACATCAGCTCCCAACCACCCTCTCCCCAGCATCTTCACCCCTGGCTTTGCCTCCCCACCTCCTGCCCATGGGAGAGGGAATCTGAAAATAGTAGGAAAAATATATTTTAAATAGCCTTTTCTTTTCCTTCTTTTTTGGAACCCAAGTGTTAAGAGAATGATTCCACATTCGGTTCAGCTTTTTGGGTGCTTTTAGTGAGTTTGGGGTATTTCTTCTTTCACTTCAGCCCCTCCCTGGGGCCAGAAAAGATCGGGATGTTTTGCTTCTCTTTGCTGCCCTGGATCTCCCACATTCCCTGCTCCAAGGGGATGTGGAGAGGAAAAATAAAAATAAAAACTGACGTCATGGTCACAAGGAGACGAGTTTTTAAGCAGTAAAACCAAAAAAGAGCTGAAGGACTCCTGCCCGAGCGGCCGGAGCAGAGCGGGGTGGGCAGCTTTTGGGTCGCTGGCTGCTGGAAATGCAAAGCAGAGCCAAGTTTTGACCCTGCGAGAGTGTTGAATCCACACAAGTTTGGAGATTCACCACCTGATACTGAATATTCGAGGACCAAGAAGGATAACAGTGAATGTTCTTGACCGAGGACTGTTGTGGTTATGGGTCTTGCAGCCTTCGCTGCCAGCAGAGACGTTTGGAAACTGGTTTCTTGCTGAGAGCAGCAAAACCAGACACTGACCCTTTTTTTTCTTTCTTTTATTTTTTTTCAAACCAATGGCTCCATTTCGTGGTGCCCTCCTTCCTACGGACAGTGTCCTGGCCAGGTCCTGCAAGGAAACTTGTCCTGTCCCCGCTGGGGTGAGCTCTGCTGTCTGAAGGTCCACCAGAGCTCGCAAGTCCCTGGTCCCTGCAGCTCTGCAGACCCACAAGTGGGGTCGGGAACCCTCTGGGTGCTGTGGAGGGTGTGGGTGCCCATCCCCTTGCTGTCAGAGCGGCACTGGGATGTGCTATAGGCACTAAGACCTACCAGGTCAGGTTCTGCTGGTGTTTGGGGTAATAAGCAGCCTCTCCCACAGCAGCCCCAGTGCATGTGATGGTGTTTCCACACCGCCACGTCTGGGTCTGCACCATGACCCCTGCAGAGCCAGCCCACCACATCCCCTTTCCTGCTCAGCTATTTTTAACCGGGGTTTGGTCCCCGCTACTGCACAGCACCGTCCCGACAGCAGCCACGTGCTGCTGGGGTGACAGGATCAGGGGAAGAGTGTGGGAAATGTGGTGGCTCACTCCTTGGGGCTGCATCAGGACCTCAGAGCAAGCCCCTGGCCACGAAGTGCATGCATGGAGGTGGGAAGTGGGTGCTGAAGGACTTGGGATAAAGGGCACCCACCCATGTCACTACATGTTCCTGCAGTCACCAGCGTGAGCTCCAGGAGGGGCCAACTTCCTGGGGCCACCCCCCGGGGACCTGCTGGAAAGAAGGTGGAAATAGGTAGTCACCCACTTGTCACCTCAATGTGGAGATGCCCAGAAGTGTTGAGACATGTCATCGACCCTGCAGCCATGGGCAGGTCCCCCAGGGCTGGCACCACCCTGGCTGTATGTCCTTATGTCTCCTTCCCCAGCTGAGACCACAGCGGAGCTGCCCAGAACCCCTCCTGGGCCCTGCTAGTTGCCACCTCAGCCCAATAGAAGTAGCCCAGCAGGAACCCATCACCCACTAATCGGTTTTAATTGCCCTGAGCAGCTTCATCTGGGACCCCACCTCACAGATCAGCTGCCCCTAGGATTATTTAAGCTCAGCTTTGGCTCTTCTGCTCCTGCTTATGTTTTGATGGTGGTGAGCCTGTGTTTGGTCTGGTCTCTGAGATGGTGCCTGGATCTGTGTTGTAGGATGTCCATCTCCAACTGCGTCTTCTGGATAGACCCTAGCTCTGCGTTGCAGGTACCTTGTCTCTGGCCCTGTGCCCTGACTGGACACCTCACCTGTGTGGTGCCCTCTCTGTAGTCGTGGCTCTGAATTCTCTGCCTGAGGTCCCTGGTTTTGTCCCTCTTCCCTTGACTGGGGCTGTGAAGGGCTCCTCATGTCAGTATCTTGCCCAAAAGGACGTGGCTCCCTGGTTTGTGAGGACCATGTGTAAGCTGGGGACACTCCTTGTTGCCCACTGTGAAGGAGCCCAATCCTTGTGGCTCCCTGACAGAAGAGGGCAGAAGGCCCTGGGGGACCATCCACTCTAGCCCTGCCTCACCAGGCACAGGTTGGGCACTTTGGAAGCCTTTGGAGAGCAGTGGCTGCTGCTGGAAGGCTCTGCTGGCTCTCTTTTGTCAGTGCCCTGGGCCTGAGGTGTTGATCTCAAGCTCTCCAATGTCTCTAGGTTGTCATCAGTTGCTGGAGGCCATCACCTTTCCCATGAGCCTGTGGTTTCCCCTGACCTGGGAGAGATTCCAGGCTCTTTCTAGGAAGTGGTTTGGCTCACCCTGTCTGTAGGGAGCACAGTGCCACGGCAGATTCCTGAGTGACTTGGAGGACTGGGGGTGTCTGCAGCATCTCATCCCTGTAATTCATATGAGGACTTGCAGGTTGGGGAGGCTTCTGGGCCACTGAGCCTTTGTTTAACATTTATCTTTCCTCCTTTCTAAGGACAGTCTGTAACCATGAGTTAGCCATCTGGCTAAGGACTTGTAGGCTGGCCCACCTGGGAAAGCCCATTTCCATCTTCCCAAGCCCAGAGTCCAAGGAGGCATCCCCTCCCCAGGGCTGACAGGGAACAGTGCATAAACGTCCCATTCATGGACCTCGGAGAAAGCTGTGGGAGATCCAAAACTGGCTCTGGGTTGACCCAGGGGGTGTCCCCAATCCATTTTTTTCTCTCTAGAGCAGCAAGTCCTGAGAGTGCCTTGGAGCCACATGGGGCTGGCACCAGCAAGAGGGAGAAGCAGAGAGCTGTGGAGGGGGCCATGGTGACAGCAGATCCCAAAGGAGATGAACAGTGACCAGGAGCAGCATGTGGAAGTGGAAACCCAGACGTGGTGGAGCAGGGTTTCCAAGGAGGATGCACTGAGAGCTGCTCACAGCCCTGTGATTTTATCAGCTCTCAGTTTCCCTCCCCAGTGCCTGCTCTCACCAACCCGCTTGTTCTGTCTTGTCAGGGAGCTGAGCAGAGCCTGGGCCATGCTCCACTCTTGTGTAGCACCCAGAGATCCTGCCTGGGGCTTCCCTGGGTTAGGGGTGGGGAACAGCCATAGACAGGGAGCAGAGAGGGTGCCAGCAGTGGGAGGTGGTAGGACTCATACTGAGATGTTTCTGGAGAAGAGGTCACTTAAGCTGCTGTTCTAAAGGTACACAAGTACTGAAAAATGTGAAAAGGTGTGGGATCAGTTGTCTGGAATCTTCCCTCTGCTGTGTTGGCTGCTCATCACCAGATTGGGGCTTCCCCCCCGCCAGACACGGGCATTCCTTAAAAACTGATGCCTCAGATCTGGGCTTCAGGTGGGATGACCAGCTCCTGCATGCAGTGAGATATAGAGCTGTTAGACCTGGCAGTGACTCCCCACAGTGCAGTACTCCTGTCATCTAAGTGGGTCATCTATACTCTCTCCAGTCAGTGGTGACAAAGAACTGTCTTGGTGATTTGATTGTCTTGTCTCTGCTCAGAGATGACACACAGCCAGTGACATCTTTTTCAGGAGCTGACACATCTGCCCAGTACACATCTGGATATGCTGCTGAGGCTCACAAAATACTGTCTGACAAGGGTACCTCCTGCAAAGAACTCCCCCTGTCACCGCTGGAGCAGGAGGCCCAGAGCAGGTTCTCCTGGTGTGGGAACCATGAATGCAAAAGGAGCAACACACTGTGAAATGCCAAGTGCTGTCCTCACCCTGCTGCGGACTGGGAGTTGTGGCCGCACAAGGGAGGCAGGACTCATCCCCCTCAGCAGTGGTATGAGGCCTGTGGCACCCCCCAGCCTTCGTGTTTGGATCATAAAGCCCTGCTCTGCAGTGGGTCAAGCTTTGAGAGAGGCTGTGGAACAGGGGCCGACAGAGTGGTCTGGTGGTCCTCCAAGGTGGCCTTGTGACTTTCCCCTGCCCAACACTGTGCAGCCTGATTAACAAGCTGATTTTCTTGTAAGATGCAGCAAGGCAGGGAGTGGGCAGAGAGAGACTGAGCATCCCTCTGCCTGCCCTGTGCGTGCTCAGGGATAGCAGTGCCCCACTTCACTCCAGCAATGTGCTCCTTCTGCATCCTCCCAGCACCTCCAACCCTCTGTATCCTGCCCACCGTAGCCCCTACCCTGGGCACACTGGGGCAGTGGAGGGGGCTGAAGATTCCTTCTGGAAGGAAGGGGTCCAGGGGTTTTGGACATCCCCCAAGGCAGGGGCTGAGCATCCTCTTCTTGTGCTTAGGGGTCTCTACAGGTGCGGGGGTGGGACCCTCTGGCTTTCCGTGGAGCGGATCTGCTGTGGGACCCCCCAACCTTACATCTCTACGGGGCTCTGAGGATCCTCAATCCCGGGGTTTAGAGCAGTGATGAAATGAGAAGTCTGAGGGCTGTGGAGTGGGGCAGCTCTTCCTCTCCATTCACCCTCTCCCCATTGCCGCATCTCCCGGCTTCCTCATCAATAGGCAGCAAACCCCATTCCCGCACCGTTGCCATGGAAACCAGGGGAGCCGCCGCTATTGGTGGCCCGGGCCTCGGTGCAGCCCCCCACCCCCGTTACCACCACCACCACCCCCTCCAGGGTACCCGGTACGGCTGAATATTGATGAGTCGGTAGCGCCGGCACCGGGGGTGCCCGAAGCCGCGGTGCGGGGCCGCAGCTCCCCCGGCCCCTCCGCTACGTCATCCCGGGGCGGGCGGGCAGCGGGCATGGGGCCGGGGGCGGCGAAGGGCTGAAGGCAGCCGGCAGCCGCCTTTGTACGCAGGGGAGAGCAGCGGAGGGGACTGGCAGGCGGCGGGTCCAGCCCCGGGATGCTGCTGCCTTTGGCGCCGGGCGGGAGCGCGGCCCGGGCTGCCCCCGCCGCTGCCGCTCTGATGCCATCGGGTGTTCTCTGCCCGTGCCTGGAGCCCCGGCGAGCCCCAGGCAGCAGCGGCTGAGCCCAGCGCCGAGCCCCAGCCATGCAGGAGCCCGAGGAGGGGGTGCCCGGTGCTCCCCCCACAGCGGGCGATGCGCTGGTAGTGGGTGAGACCCCAATGATGGGCGATACCGACCCCGCGGTGCCCCCCTGCCCGCAGCTGGACTCGGGTGCCGGCGGCGGCACCGATGGGGCAGGAATAAGCCGGGACCTGTGCTCGGGGCCGGGGAGCACCGCAGTGCCCCAGCAAGAGTCCCCGGGGACCCCTTCTGCGACCCCCCGAGACCCACAGCGGGTTCGCTCCGCTCCGGAGCTCGTTAGGCCGCTGCGAGAGATGGACGGACCCTCCCAGGTAAGACGGCTGTCGGGGGGCGGGTGGGTGCGGTGAGGGGTGGTTTGGGGGCGAAAGGCATCGAGGAGGGTGGGGTTGTCACCTTGGTACGAGAAGGGTGTAGGAAATCACTGTTGAGCCGCCCGCTAAACCCCCCGCTCCCACCACCGTGAGGCTGGGGGATGCCAGATCCGCTGCCACACACCGGAGCGGGAGAGAAGGAGCTTTCGGAGCTGCTCTGCTGGGGTTTTCCGCAGGTCTGTGGCTGCGGTGGGGTCTCACCGGAGCCCTGATGGGGCAGGAGCTGGGCAGAGCCCACTGGCACAGCCAGCCAAGGCTGAGCCAGTCCCTGCAGCATCTCCTTGCTCGGGCAGCAGCAACGGCTCTGCAGGTAGTGGCAGGAACATGATTCACTGCCGCCCCATTCCAGAGCAACCCCCTTTTTTGCTCGGGGGAGCCAGAAGGATTTGGGGTACCTGCACTGCAGGTGAGACCCTGTCCCTGGGGCACCAGGGCACCTCAAGGCAATGCTATGCCCAGCCTATTCCTTGCAGTGTCTCTGAAAGGAGCCTAAAAAGCTTCCTCAGTCTCATCCAGGCCAAGGAAGTTCATCAGCTTGTCCTGCTTAGGACAGCTTGTTCTCCTTTCCTGTGGGTAAGACCAACCATCTTCTGGGAGTCCTCTGGGCTCTAGAATGCTCTTAGGGGAGAAATCAGCTCAGCTTGTTCTTCCTGAGAGTGTTGGGAGAAGAGCTGAGCAGAACTGATCAGGGTCTAGGAGGAGTTTTTTTGAGCTGAGCCTGGGGTGTGCCCCTGAGCCTGGCCTGGCCTGATCTGGCCCACAGGACAAACAGTACTACTGGAAACCCACCGAGAGAGAAAATGGTTTCACTCCAGCACGGGTCCTTCTGGGCTTTTTTTGAAGTGCTGTTTATCACAACACTGGAGGAAAGGCTCTTTTTAACCACAGAAGTCCTTGGGCTGCATCTGGCCACAGTCCCTGGCTGTTCCACAAACACTCCAGCCAAAAATAGGGGGCAGCAGAATTGGGAGCATTTCTGCTTCCAGTCCCTTTTCCCATCCATCCCAAATCCAACTGGGCGTGCCAGACTTGGTGTCCTCTCTCTTCAGGAGAGCTGGCTGATGAGGGAAGGAGTAGTCACAGTGACTTAGGAGGGTTCAGGTGAGAAGGCTGGGACTGCTGGGGTCAAGTGGTTGGATCAAAGGGAGATTTGTGGGATGTTCCAGCAGCTGAACAGCATCCTACGGGGCGGGGGCCAAGCACCCAGCTCTAACTGATTGCTGCAGAGGGTGCACCCATGCACCAGGTGTGCACATGGGTGCTGGTGGAGGGGGTGAGGACCCTGCTTGGTTCTTTGGCAGTGATCCTGGAGGTCTTGGTGTGGCAAGTGACTCATTTCCCTTCCTACTCTCATATTGTTGTGGCAGCACCCTATCATAGAATCATAGAATCATAACGGATCTAGTCCAATCCGCCTGCAACAGCAGGATCACCTAAACCAAGTCACACAGGAACCCGTCCAGTCGGGTCTTGAATATCTCCAGTGAAGGAGACTCCACAACCCCCCTGGGCAGCCTGTTCCAGTGCTCCGTCACCCTCACCGTGAAGTTCCTTCTCAGGTTGATGTGGAACCTCATCACATGTCAGGATCATGGCACCAGCGTAGTGGGTATGGTAGTACTTGATGGTACTGATGGTGTCACGATGGTACCAGCACAATGGTTGTGTGGTTCCCTGTGGTACTCTGTGTTGTGGTAGTGCCCGTAGTACTGTGATGATACTGGTGGTGCCATCTTTAATGTTGATGTTGATCCCCACAAAAGATTATTTGTCTTTTCCTGGAAAAGAAAAGCAATCCAGTGTTTCCTTCTGAAATCGAGGGGCTTTAGTGAGGTGAAAGGCCCTCAGCTCAGACCCCGGAGGGAGCTGAGTCCTTGGCAGAGCAAGCACTGGTGCTGCTAGGCTGTGGAAGCTGCATTGTCAACCCCAGTTCCCAGGGAGGAAGGTGCTGGGTTACAGCTGGGGAGAAGGAAACCCTTGCATTCCAAAGGCATGGCTCTTACTGGCCAGGCTGGGACAAGCACTATGGATACTGCCAGAGCTTGGCCTTCTTTAGGACATCTGTCCTTGGGATGTCAGAGCTGCATTACACAAACAGTACAGCTGCCTCCAAGGAGTAATCTCTTAGTGTGGGGAAGAGCCTCCTGAGGGCTCATCACTGACAGAGTTGATTAAAGATGATGATTTTATGACGAAGCCCTTGCCGTGTGTCCCAGCCTCCACCACTACTGCTCTGCCATCCCCTGGGGGCCTGTTGATGGGCACAGGCTAAGACTGTCTGTAGGTCAAGCTAACCTCAGCTTTCCTGCTTAGATCCCTCCTGAATGCTGAGGATGGAGAGCTGCTGCCCTTCTTCAATTTAGGAGCTGGCAAGGGATCTCTGGAGTTAGGGAGGTGAGTTGGAGGACACACCTAGAGCCTCCCACCCTGCCCAAGCAAGGCTGGAAGAGGTTGCTCAAGGCCTGACCAGGTGAGAGTTGAGAGATCTAAAGGTCATGATCCCACTGCTTCTCTAGCTCTGTCCCAAGGCTGCAGCACTGTTTAGGACAGGAATGTTCTCCAATGGTCTGGTGGGAATTTCCTTCAGTGTGACTCATGCCCATGTCTTCCCATCCATTTGCCGTGTGCCTCTGCATCCTGCAATGCACTGCAGGGTTTCATAGCAACTCTGCAGAGTAACGTGTCCCACCACGTTACCGCTGGGGGGGCTTGCTGTCACACGTGTATTCCTGCTTCTGATCCTTTGAAATCCTGCTGGTCTTGTTTCCCAGGATTTCTGTGTGAGCACAGGGGATAAGGAACGGCTGAGTCTCTCCGGGCACTGCATTTGGGGAATAATGAATGTCAGAGAAGGAAAAAAACGTTGTCTGTGTAGGAAGAAGGGGGTTTAAGTGGCACAGATACAGTCTGGCTGGAAATTGCTGGGTTCCCATAACGCTGTCCATCAATTTAGAGCACTTCCCACAAGAGCTCTGCTGTCTGCACCTCTTGGAGGATGCTGCTCCAGTGGGATCTGCTTTGACCCTGGAAACTCAGGAGGGTTTGGCATCCTGTGTTGGTAAAGGTGAGAGGAGCAAAGTCATTCAGTTTTGACTCCCTGCACCCGCTGCTTCCAGATTTCCTCATCCCCCTGCCCTCCCCTGCTGCACATACAGAAGGGATTAGCATAGTGGCTGACATATCCCTGTTCTGGCATCCCAAGAGCCACACAAGCACAGAGAACAGCTAGGGTGCTTCCACTTGGCTGTTGTGACTGCTTCTCAACCTCAAGAGTTTTGCTTTGGACCTGAATTTCTTCAGAGCCAAGCCCCTGACTGAAAATGCTTAAACCAAGGAGCCCCTCAGTGAGAAGGAACTTAAATATCCTCAGCAGAGCCCATTGCTTCCAGTGGGCCTTAGTAACAGAAAGCACAGACGTCGTAGGAGTTATAAAACACTGGAAAAGACCCTCCATGTCCAGTGTTCAGGCCAAGCTGCACTGAACAATAAAGTCAGTGCCTTTTGCAGGAATTTTCCTGGTATCCCAGACTAGAAAGGACCTCGAGGATCACCCAGTCCAACTCTTTAAGCTAAAGAAATCCCCCTGGGCAGCCTGTTGCAGTGCTCTGTCACCCTCACTGGGAAGAAGTTCCTCTCACAGTAAGAATTGTCCTCTGGAGTCCAACTGGAATCTCTCCAGGAGCAAGATGTGCCCATCAACCCCTTGCCTTCTCTGAGATTCCATGTGGAAAGGGAGTCTCCATCCTCTTGGCAGCCACCCTTTATAAGGGTGATAAGGTCACTCTTTAGCCTTCTCAAGGGCTGAACAAACCCAGTTCCCTCAGCTGTTCCTCACACTGCAGGTCTTCTAGTCCTTGTATCATCCTCGTGATCCTTCTCTGAGCTCTCTCCAGCCTGTCCATGTCTTTTTTGTGTAGTGGGGACCAACCCTGAAGTGCTAACTGTCCTCTGGCCATTAATATGTGTGGCTGTAGAGCTGTGCCCTTGGCTAGAAGGGGTGGGTCAGCAGAATAAAAGATGGCACTAGGGCGAGAAGCTCTTTCTGGACGGGGAAGCCAGTTCTTGCTGTTATGAGACACCATTTCCTGTGATCCCAATTAGAAGAGAGATCATCTCCATCTCGCTCGAAGTCTGAGTACATGAATTTTTCTTGCCTTGGCAATGCTCAGTCTGACGCAAATGACTTGGTGCTGTTTGCTAGGAGCCGTGAGCCCATGGCCAACCTGCCCGTGGCACTTTATTTGTGGGAATGACTGGAAGAAGAGGCAAAACAAGACTATATGAATCCCAGAATTATTGAGGCTGGAAAAGACCTCTAAGATCGTCAAGCCCAGCCTATGAAGGGGAAGGTGATTGCCACTTTAACCCTTCATCTAATGAAGCTCATACTCTCTGTACAAAGACCTGTGCCAATGGCTCGGCCAGGTCACCTCTGTGGGGCATGGAGGATGAGGGACACCAGCCGTGGCCTCCTCACTGTGTCCTTGTCTACTCTGGACTGGTGATGACAAACTGGTTTTGGGACAGGGTCCCAACACTGTCTGAGTGTTGGCCATCACTGCACCGTGATCTTTGCCCAAGCATCTTTCTCATTTCACCCTCTAAATTTATAGTGAGGGGACTCACTGATGTCTTTGCTTCCTCACATGGGGTGTCCAGTGGCTGTAATCTTCCTTCCTGCTGGAATAACATGAAGGGAAATGGCATGTGCAATGCTGGCAGCCTTTTTGTTCTCCTGCGGCGAGTGCAGGCTTCCTGCATCCCAACTGTCTGCTTAGCAGCTCTGGAAAACACCCTTATGGCCAATGGTTTCTAAGTCTTGTGCTGCTCTTGCTGTTCACATTTCCATATTGACCAGTGAGCAACACCTCTGGCTCTCGTGAGTGGTGTAAGGGGATGATTCTGTTTTCCTCCAGCTCTTCGCTAGCTGGAGATTAGGGCCTTCTCATTTCAGGGCCAAATGCTGTAGGTGCCCACAATGAGTTCTTGCTTTACTCTGAGGTAATTTCCAGTGAGGGTGACAGAGCACTGGAAGGGGTTGCCCAGGGGAGTTGTGGAGTCTCATTCACTGGAGACGTTTAAGACCTGCCTGGATGTGTTCCTGTGTGACTTGGTGTAGGTGATCCTGCTGTGGCAGGGGGATTGGACTGTATGATCTTTCGAGGTCTCTTCCAATCCCTAATGGTTCTATGGTTCATTTCCAACCCAAATGATTCTGTGATAGCTGGAGTCTGTGACCCAAGCAGAAGAGGTGCTCTTTGCCCCTAGGAAACTGCAAGTAGTTAGGAAAACAGGTACAAGCAGGCTAACCTGGGCTAACCCCAAAGTCTGCTATCTTCAGGTACCTTCCAAGGTGGAAGAGCACACCTGTCTCTTCAGAGAGAGCTGGGAATCCATTTCAAGCTATGGCCCTGTTAAAGGACAGCGGCACTTGGGTGTGGGCAGAGGATTTCCTTGCCTGCAGCTCAGTGGTTGTCCAGAAGCCCTGACACAGCCTGGGGTCATGCTCTGGGCGAGCGCTTTGTCCCTGAAGCATTGTCAGTACCAGTGTCTTGCCTTGCTCTAGAGAGTGTTTCTTTGGATTAGAGTTTCTGTTACAAGAAAGATGAGATATCGGAGAACAATCGCCCCCACTCCAGCTCTCCAAATACCAAACCTGGAAAGAGTTAATTTTATCATCCCTCCCCAGGGTTTGTTGGGTTTTGGTTAGGCTTAGTTAGGGTTTTTTTCAAGCTTAAAAACTGGAATTATCTGACACGTGGCATCTGAAAAGAGAGTCCAGATGCTCTGTGAAGACCTCAGGGCTGTCTGAGCCTGCGGTGCTGGGAGCTACAAGTTGAGCTTTGCCCAGACCTAAACAACAGATGAACCAACGCTTTCTGTGGGAAGCCAGTAGGATCATAGAATGGTTTAGGCTGGAAAAGATCTTAATAATCATCTACTTCCAGCCTCCCAGTCACGGGCAGAGACACCTCCCACCCGACCAGTCTTAGCTCAAACGATGGGTCGCATGCCTGAGTAGCAAGAAGCAGAGGATGCAAAGTCAGTCTGTGTTTGAGCTGAAGGTTTACTTCCCACTTCGACGTTTGACCTTGTTCCGGTGTCAGTATTGTCGCTCATCCCTGCTGCTCCACTGAGGCAGTTGCTTGCCCAGTATACCCACAAAAATCTGCAACTGGGGGAAAAAGGCAGCTTGGCTGCCTTTGGCTTCCGATCGGGCACCTCAGTTTTATGACCACACTAGGTTTTACAGTCCACAGCCTGGCTTTCATGAACTTCCAAGCCCGCAATGAAATGCAGAGGCTGTTGGTGTCCCCTGCCTGTGGTGGGGCAGGAGCACAGAGGTCCTTTAATTGAGCAGGGCTGGGTCAAATAGTCTGTGAAAGCTTAGGAGATCCAGGGGAGGAGCTTGAACATCAGTGCCGAAAGGGTAGAGCAGACTTGTTAAGTGCTTCTTGTCCTCTGAATTGCAGCATCTTTCCCGCAAGGTGTGTAGGTGGGAAAAGCTCCTCTGAGGGTCACAGAATGCCCCAAAGGGAGGAAACTGAAGCTCCTGTCGTGCTTGAGGAGGTTGCTGAGCACAAATGCAAGCTGCAGGTGATCTGCTAACCAGGATGGATTCATCTCGGCGATCACCAGCTGCAGGTGTGCCTGCACGCATCCTGGCTTTGCAGGACAGCTTGTGTCTAACAGGGAGAGAGGCTGCTTCACAGCTGGGGGATGCTGTCAGGGGCCACACAGCCTTGTCCTGCTTCTGCTTTGGACAGGTATTGGCCAGCTGGAAGGACTGAGGAGTGTGGGGTACTGGCCTCTGCACCACGCTGGAGAGCAGGGAGAGGAGCAAGTTGAGGACTGACCGGTACCAGCTCACCCAGATGAGCACCTGCACCAGGAGCAAGAGCCTTCCCCTGGAGTCCCACTGGGTCCAGCTCTGGGAGGTCCATCCCTGATTGCCATGGGCCTCTGCAGTATGGTGACAGGCTTGGGGGAGAGGAAATGATTTCTCCAAATCCACCTCTCTCGGCTGGCTGCCCTGTTTTGTGTCTGATTGTGGAAGATGAAGAAACATGAGCGCAGTGCTTTGGGAGTGGTTCAGAGCTGCTCTTGTGGTATTTTGGTGTCATTTGCTCTCATCTGCTTGCAAAACCTCGAGAATTGGGGATTTGCTGTTAAAGGTGAGAGATCCTGCTGCATTGCACACTGGATCAGCCTGCAGCTTTGGATTCTGGAGCTCTGAGCTCTGCCCTCTTCTCCAGAGTTTGTTTTCCACTCACATTCCTCCAGGTCTTGGTTTTGCAGGAGCATTAACTTCTCCCTGGTTGGGGAGATTGGAGAAGCTGAGCTCATCAAAGGAGAGCTGAGCCAGGGCGGTCAGGGCTACTGAGCTGATTTTTCTTCTCGTGGAATAGCTGGGTTTGTGTTCCTGGGACTGATAATGGTGTTTCCCTAAGAGGCTTTAAAGACAGAGAGGACCTGAATTTATGAGACTCCAATTTTAGCTGCCTATCATCTTATTTTAAATACCCTGTGAGCGATGCACCGAGCCAGCAGTGGTGTGCAGAAGGTGTGAAGGGTCTCCCCAGGGTTCCTCTCAGAAGCCTGGGGAGACTGTCAGCAAGAGCAAATATGTGGGGAATGTTCTCCTGAATATTCCCTCAATGTCTTACAATTTGTGGCTCCAGCACTCCCCGTGCTGGAGGCAGCGTCTTTGAGGTTAATAACCTCGGATGGGTTTTTTCTTCCGTGAATTTGTTACACGGGGTGACAAAAATCAGATAAATGAGGAAATCGTATAAATAAGGGCAAGCAGAGAGGGACAGGCAGCGGGAGAAAATGCTGACTCATGGAAACGGGAGTTGGCAACGCACGGGGCGAGGAGCGGGTGGGGAAGTGCCACGAAGTCAACGGAAGAGCAGAGATGTTTGTGTCTGAACCCGGGAACGTGGGGCAAAACAAAAGCAGAGGAGTGAGCGCCGTGGAACACGGGCTGCCTATCGATGGGTTGGCACAGCAGCCACGGCCGCAGCCCGGCAGTGTCTGTTCCTTCTCCCATACCTTTCACAAAAATGCCCTGTTAGCCCCGCGGGGCTGATGCTCACCGAGGCGTGAGGGCTGCTCGCTGTGCCGGCAGCGGGTGGGTTCTGCTCGGGCGCACTGACCGAACAGGAGGTGATGCTATTTCTGTCTGGCTTTCAACACGCGCCCAGGGCACTGCAGAGGAGCAGGCTATGGAAAATAACTTTGTTCCAGGAGGGAGCTGATTCCCTTGGAATGGGATGGAAGAGGAAAAAAAGGATTGGCAGTGACAGGTTTCGCTTCCAAGTGGTGAGGATTGAGAAGTTTAAAGAAACTAATTACTAAAGTCAGCTGGAACGAGCTAAAGGGCTTTGACACGGTGGAGGCTCCGTGATGCTGATTTCCAGTGAAGGAGGAGCAGTGGGTTTAATACACCTGAGGTATTGGAGGTGCTGGTGCAGTTTCACCTAGGAAATAGGTCTGTGAAGGCAGGATGGTTTACAGAAACGGCCTTTGTGGAGCAAACCCAGCAGCTGGACCCATGTCTGCTGCAGATGGGCAAGTCATTGTGGGGACAACCTGAAACTGAGTATGTTTTGTACAACTTGAGACTGTGCCTGTTTCAAAACCATAGAATCAGACGTGACACTGCCTGTTTCCAAAGGCCACCTGAGACCTCCACTCATGGAGCCACCTGGTAAATTCCTCCTCCCAGTCTGGTTCTCCGCAGGGATTTGGAAACAAGGCTAGGCTTAGGCTTTGGCATGTTCCCCAGGGTTGGCGTGGGGGAAGCCCTCTCAGCCGGTCCATGCCAGGCGGTGCCGTGCAGCACCAGCAGCCTGAGCCGCATTGCAGAGCAGCCACTGCAGGCAGCGCCTGTCGTCCTCACCATGGTTTGATTTACTGCCCCCCAAATGGCTTCCTGCAAGTTTTCTGCAGGACTTTAAAGACTGAGCTCGATGCTGGGTGCTCCAGGGGAATTTTGACTGTGTGACCCATTTAGCAGCCTGGCTGGCACCTCTCCCTGCAGAAGCTGCTGCAGCTCTCCATTGCTTTTGATGTTTTCAGGTGAAAAAGCAGCAGCTTTCTGGCAGCTGCCCTGCTGAGGCTTCTCTTTCTTTGCTTGGTGCATCCTGAAGAAACTATTTTGGGCTCTACCTGCCAAAAGAGGCGACAGATGATGACGATTTCCCTGTAACAGGAGGCTTCAAAGCTGAGTGCCTGCTGTGTGGGGGAGCCATGCTCTGCTCCTCTCTCCTCCCCTCCCTCAGCATCCCTGCTACTTTTCTCCTGCCTTGCTTTGATTTTAGGAAAGTTCCCCCGTGGCCACAGAACGTGTCACTTGGGTTAAGTCTTTTTAGTGGCCGCCAAGGATTCTTCTGGCCTGGGGGATGTGACCACCTGAAACCCTCCCTGCTGTCAGTTCTGCCTCAGCTTCTGCTGACTCCAGCTCACTGAAAACCCCCCTGACTGAGATATGCTTTTGGATTTCAGCTCCTGCTGGCCGCTCTCAATGTCTTTATCAAGACAAGTCACTTTGGGGGGAGCCTGTGTGCCTCTTCTCCCTGATGGTTTCCTCCAGCTCCCTTGGCAAAGCATGGTCTGTGGGGTCACGAGCATGGTCTGCCACGAGGCCGCCCAGTGCAGCGCGGGAACCCTAAGGCACAGCGGAGCAGTTAATAAATTAAAAGCCATTTCATTATAGGGAATGAATGTTTAATGAGCGTGGGATGACGTCTAGACAGTCCTTTGGTTCCAGGCTCTCCACAGTCTTGGAGGACGGTTCAGCCAGTGCCAGGGGGAGGGTTTGGCAAAGTTTTCCTGAGCAGTGAGGTCCCTGCATGGGACAGACGTTCTGGCAGAGCAAGGATCTCTTGCCTTCATGTCTTCTCACTGCAGATGCCCCTTGTGCCTCTCTGGGCAAAGCCCCAAGGAGCTGTGACCGCAGCAGGGCGTGCTGGCAGCAGGGAGGTTTGGCTGCGTGCCTGGCCCTGGCCTGAAGCGCACAGCCACATGCTCCTGTTTCATGGCACCTCATCCAGGGGTGGTGCAACAGCCAAGGGACTGGAAAGGTCTCTGCATGGTCTAGGGCACCTCAGCCTTTACCATGTCATGGGCTCTGGAGTCATGGCACAAAACCTCGGTCTGAACTGGGGGCAGCCTGGTAGGATGGGGGTGAGTGCTTGGGGGTCTTTGCATCCTGCCCCACTGAATGTGTTGTTTTATGCATAAAGAAAAGAGGCTTCAAATGCAGAAATTTGAATCTGGGTCCTCAAAAGATCACCCTGCCATGCTGGAAGTGTTATTTGTCTGGGTGCTAACAACATCAGAAGTGCTGGCTGCCAGAGAGAAAGAGGCTGGAGCACATTGGCTCCTCTGGCAAAGCTCCCCAGCTCCTATCCCAAGCACAGAGGTTGCTGGCTGGGTTTGCTCGCCCTGTCTCATTGCAAGTGACTACAGACAAGAAGCTTGAGGCCTCTCGTCAGCAGCAAGGAGATGGAAATAATGAATCTTGACTTCATCCCAGGGGCTGCCTGTTTGGCTCTGGGGGTGACGGCAGTGAACCAGCCCGAGGCACTGCCAGGCACAGCACAGAAGATGCTGGTCTCCTCCCCATGCACCCACCCTGCCACCTCCCATCAGCACCTGAGCATCCAGCCTGTGGATGTTCAGCCTGAGGAAGTGTTTTGGTGTTCCTGAAGCTGGCAATGGAGGAAACGTTCTCTGGGACCACTCACAGTAAGATTTACTAATAAAGAGTGTTTGGGATGATGCTACAGGATCTGGTATTGGGTCTCTGGGCCCAGGGTGCTGCACTGGGCAAGGTGCGTGGTTTATATAGGAGCTTCCTGCACCCCCAGGCCACTGAGTTTGGGGAGCTCCTTGGTTTCTGGGCTTGCCCTGAGCACACTCAGGAGCAGCCCCGAGGCTTTGGAGAGTAGGAGAGGCTGCTGGGATGTCCCAGGGAATGTAGCTGTAACCTAACCTTTGTGCCTAAGGGAGGGAACAGTAGAATAGAGAGAAATCCACCTTTGTTTTGTTGTGAGTGGAAAGCAGTTCAGTCCCTTTCAGTGGGGCATTTCACCCAGCTTTCTCAAACCCTGGGTTGCTGCAGGCTGGAAATTCTGCCAAAGGTCTGCCAACTCATGGCACCTAATATCTCCTCTTGGTGTGTCTGAGGGCTACTGGGACCTGAGGAAACCATGTGAAGCTGGTGAGGAGGGGTGTACTGATTTGTTTTCAGTCTCTTTCGGTTGTGTTTTCTGTCCCTGCTTCGCCAAGGCATTTCCGTACAGGCGTGAGAGGTTGGGAGAGTCATGGCACGGGCAGTGGCTGTACTGGTCTCCTGCTCTATTTCTCCAGTAGATGTGACTGAGAAGTGAAGATGCAGTAGTGTTCAAAAGTGCAGTGAGTTTTAGCCAGCCCCAGACCTTGTGGGGATCAGCAGTGCCTGAGTGCAGTGAGCTGCCTGTCTCAAATCTTGCTGCCCAGAAAGCTTGGGCAGCATTTCTTTGGTAGCCAGAAGATGTTTCCCCCATAGCCTTGCTTGCAAACTACAGAAGCAGAGCTTCTGGGTGCATGGGGAAGGATATGGTTGTCTGGCAGCACCAGCAAAGTCTTGTTGGACACTGGGAGCAGGTTCTCTGAGACGTGCCTGGCTGCTGGGAAAACATCTTGCCGAGTCTTCCCAACGTGCCTGGCTTGTCATACAGCAGTTGTGAGGCAGGAGCTCAGCTCTGAGCTCTGCTAACACACACAGATGCTTTCTGGGCTCCCACTTCAGCAAGGAGCCTGTGGTGAGCAGCTCTGTGCAGGAAGCAGTAACCACAGAGCTCTATATACAGCTCCCAGCAGAGCTGCTGCTGTTTTTGATGTGACAAATTTTAAGGTGGTGTCTTGAAAAGAAACCTGCCACGGTGCCTTCTTACGGAGACATGGCAGAGCCCAGGCTCCTAGGCAGAGTGACTGGGCCAAATTGGGAGAGCTGGCATGGGAAGATGGGTGAGGAGCTCGTCACCTCCGAAAGCCAGGCCATGCTAGAGGTCACTGGGTCTTTGAGCTGCTGGGAGCAGTGTGTCTGGGGTGTCACAGCGTGTGTGTGTCCCCCTGCTGTCACAGTGGTTTAGTTGGTGCCATGGCAAAATGCACGTGGCTGAGGATGACAAGAGGGTGTGGGCAAATTGAGACCATCCTTAAAGCTATCGAGACAGTAGCTGTCATCCACAGGTGATGGAATCTGGCCCTAAAGGACATGCACCTCCTCCTGAAATCAGCTTCCACATTCCACCCTGTTCTTTTGCTGCCTGCACCCCAGTCCTGCCCCTGTGCAGCCAGACTGGGTTTGCTGTGGGGCTTGGCTGGGTATGTAGCCACCTGGCTGTAGTCCTGCCTTTCACCCTGGGCACATGAAGCTCTGCTTTGCCTCTCCTGTGTTGTTTTGCAGAGCGGGGCTGACTATGGCTTCCTAGTGAGCCAGAACACAAAGCTCCTGAGTGCACTGGAGGACCTGCAGCATCGCTGCTCTAGCCTGGCGGAGGAGAACAGCTTGCTGGTGAGCACAGGATGCAGCCCCATGCCACTCCCTGGCTGGCTCCTGAATGAAATGGGTTGCTCTGTGGGGAGGGAGTCCTACCCAGGGCAAGCTGCTGTCTGCTGCCAAGTCACAGAATCACGGAACAGTTTGGATTGGAAGGGACCTCAGAGATCATCTAGTTTCAACCCCCTGCCATGAGTAGGGACACCTCTTACCAGACCAGGTTGCCCAGAGCCCGTCCAGCCTGTCCTTGAACACTTGCAGGCATGGGGAATCAACAACAGCTGCTGGCACATGGGATCAACCGGGGAGGATCAGTTGGGAAAGGGGGACTCTGGGTGCTTTGGGTCTCGTGCGTGTCTTTGCGGTGATCTTGTTTTTTGGCTTGAGCTAGACCCCTTATTTGTGAGACAGAGCAGAGCCAGGGTCCTGTGCTGCCCCCTCTGCCATCTTTGTCTGGTGCCACTTGGCTGTTGGAAACCACAGGAGGCTTTAGTGCAGTTGTCCGCGAGAGCAACAAGTTGAGTGCAGGGGAGGGGGAAGTCGCTCTTGTTTCCTCCTTAATTAGAAAAGCAGAAACACTGATTCACTTGGTCTCAGGTTTGGGTGACAGTGCAGCAGTGCCCCCTGCTCCCATAGGAGCTTGGCACCCAGTTACGCCCCGGCTGGACTTTTAGCACCCAAATCCAAGCTGGGCTGCCACAGCCTGAGCTGCCTGTTCTGCCCTTCTTCTGCATCTCTGGCTTCCCAGGCCCATAGTGGGCAGCCAAGACCCCAGAAGATACCACAAGGTGATGCTCCTCTCCTGCATCCTGTCTGGAGAGCAGCAGCCCTGGTGGTGTGGGGACACAGCCACCCCCAGCCTGAGAAATCTGATCACTCAGCATTTCCAATTTCTATCACCAAACTCAAAATGAATAATTTCATTTTCTTACACTGAAAACACAAACCCAGTATGACCTGTGCACTGCAGGGTTGCGCCTTATCAGACATCTGGATGTCAGCAAGGCAGTGTCATGTAAGCTCTCAACAAATCTCACTCTCAAAATTCAGCCTCGGATCTGGCTGAAGCAAAGCAGTGGAAGCAGCAAGTGCCCATGGTGGGCCGTCACAGAGTTAGAGAGGAAAATAATTGGAAGGATCAGTGGACCTGATGTTTCTGCTGATGTGGAAAGACTGCACAACGCATCTGGGGACAACCTTGAGAGAAGGAGCCGTCGGCAAGCGACAGCTCATCAAAATGGACAGATAAGAAATAATGAATGGAATCAATAGGGAGACAGGGGGAATTTGCTTTGCAAACATCATAAAGTCCTTTGCTGCTTTCTCCTGTGTTCCCTCCAATTCATGAGAGAAAGGATGATGCTTGCACAAGCCTGCAGTGATGTGTTCACCCTGGGGAAATAAACTGGGGTATCTTTGGGAGAGAAAGACCAAAGGGTGGGCAGCCAGGCTAGTCTGATGCTGGAGAGGTGCTGGGTCCCGGCTGGCAAAGGCAGAGCCTGTAGGGACTGGTGTGGATGGAAATGGACAGTTCTGTATGGTCTGGGGTGGAGGGGCATCTCACGGGGACCAAGAGGTCACACGAACAAAAATACGACATAAAACAACGGGTTTCAGTGACTAGAGAGGCAACAAGAGCAGAGGCCGATGTTTAATGGTTGGGATTGCTGTAGGAGAACAGGCCAAGCCCTGTCTGAGAAAAGCCCTGTGAGCACAGAGCAGGTCAGGCAGAGTAGAGTAGGGGGGACCTTGGCTTCCCTCAGCACCCCTAATGAGCAGCTTCAAGCTGAGCAGGGGCTTCAGCTCAAACTTCTCCTTCTCTTATCTAGCGCAGGAGCTGCTTCCCCCAGACTGAGGAGAAGGTGAAGCACCTGAAGAGGAAGAATGCAGAGCTGGCGGTGATTGCCAAGCGCCTGGAGGAGAGAGCTCAGAAACTTCAGGAGGCCAACCTCAAAGTGGTGAGTGGGCACAGGCTGGCTGCTGCTGGGAAGTTGAGCTGGAGATCACCCCATCACCAGGACTTCTCACCTGCTACTTCTATCAAGCTAGAAAGGCTTTTGCTTTCCCTGTAAGTTAAACCTACAGCAAATGGGCTTTGCAAAAATCGTGGACCCCAGCCATCACCAGCTGCTTCTGCTTCTTTCTGGGGAGCTGGCTGTGAGAATTTCCTGCTGCTCAGTTTCTTGCTGTCAAGGTGCCGTAAGGGGATGGTTTCATGTAATTATCTCAGCTTTCCCCGAGCAAGCGATGGAAATAATTCATCTGCCTTCACTGAAGAGAAACAGGAAGTATTTGAATAAGAAAAGGAGTGCGGTAAAGCGCCCAAACCAGGAAGGGGTGAGAGACTCTGCTCTGCCCTGTCCACACCTCAATTGCACTGCTGCGCAAGCAACAGGGTTTCTGCTCTCACCAACCCAACAACAGCTTGTTGTGAACCCTGTGAACCCCAGGAGTGGTGGGAAATGGCCACAGGGTGTGGGAACTTGGGCACAAGCATTTACATGAGCTTCCTAACTGCAGCGGAGTAAGGCAAAGCCTTTCTTCCTTTGCAAGGGAACCAAGGAGTGCAATGGGGAATTCAGGCCCTTTAGGATAGAAAGGAGGAAGCGAAAGCTTTGCTGAAGAGAAGGTAGGGGCTTTTCCTGGCTCTGCCTGTTTTCTGTCCCCAGGCACTGCGCCGCCCGTCTGTCTTGGTGTTTTAGTGCTTGCAGGGTGACAGTTGCTGCCAGATGGACTTGTCAGATACTGTGCTAAGGGAAATCATTTGATACACATCCAACAGCTAGCCCGACCCACCAGCAACTACAAATACTGGTCTGTGCTTTGAACTGAATGAGACTTTGTTAGGATGGGAGTGTAAGACCTGTGGATATTCTAGGAGAAACAACTTGCTTGACTCCTGTGCTGGCTCAGGTCTCCCAACAGCAGAAAGTGCTTGGTTGGATGAGTGGTGGGCAGGAGGCAAGACCAGACAGCTGCATGCCTAGAGGAGCTGGGGTTTATCTGACAGCAGTTGCCTTCAACACCTGGCATGAGGCTTCTATAGAGCCAGGGCCAGGCAGACTTGCACGTGGTGGCGGTTAACACTTTCTTCCTTGCTGCTCTCTCCGGTGTAGGTAACTGCTCCAATGCTCCTGAAGGGCTCCAGCCTGGAGCTGTGCAACAAAGCCTTTGCCTGCCAGCGTGCCAAGGAGCTGACAGAGCAAGCCAGTGCTCTCCTAGCAAAAGACAAGCAAATTGAAGCTCTGCAGCAGGAGTGCCGGGAGCTACAAGCTAAACTCACTGCAGGGAAGGTGAGACACTTTCTAGGACAAGCAGCACAACAGTGGTGATGTGAACCAGGCTGAGGAAGTGGTGTTAGGGCACTTAGTCCCAAGCACAGCCTAGAAATAGAGGGCATTTGATGCATGGTTTAGGTGGGGGACATTGGGTGAGTGTGGAGCAGAGATGACGTTTGGTCCCCTCCAGAACAGAGTGCGTGAATTCGTAAAATCATTGAATCATTCTGGTTGGAAAAGACCCTTGGGATCAGAGTCCAACCATCAAGTTCATGAGTCTGAGCTGCTATTTTCAGCATCTACCAAAGCTCTTCTCCTGGAAAACCCCTATGAGCCACAAAGACAGGATGAGTCTTTACAATGCTGAGCTTCAAGCGAAATGTAGAAGCAGGACCCTCCTTTTCAGGTGTTTCTTTAAAAACTAAAACAGCTAAGCACCTTCCCAAGAACCACATCCTGAGCCACAGCTTTGTACGTGCTCACAGCTGCCACGAGACTGGTGATGACAACTAGGCTCATCCTTGTAGGACTGTGACTAAGGGTGCAGATCGTTAGACAGGGGTGGGTGTGTGTGAAACCATCTACAGTGCTGACGATGGCATCTAGGCTGCTGATGTACGTTCCCTTTGGCATCAGTACAGAACGTGCCAGTGTAAACCAAGGGATAAAAAGGATAATGCAGCTCATCCCAAGACAGATGTCTAAAACTGGTTGGATATGTCTCCATATCCAACCTGCCTCCAAAGCACGGGTTCTGTGCTGTGACTCTGGAAGGAGCCTCTGCAGACATCTGGAACCAGGTGAAGTGATTCCCACAGAGCTGAGAGGCCTTTGGAGGCTGGAAAAGACCTCTAAGATCATCAAGTCCAGCCTTTACTTCATAAGCTGGACGTTTTCAGTTTAGGTTGCTTCCTGAACTCTAATGAGCAGCTCAGTAACACTAGAGCTCACCCTGGATTTCCCCTATTTTGCCAACGCAGATGTGATCAAGTGTAACTCTCTGTTGCTGCACCCAGCTGAGACAAGTGAATCCTTTCTGCCTACCTAGCTACATGGTATTTAGGTGACAAGTGCTTCATTGCTGAAAGCAGCTTTTTTTTGGTCCCTGACCTCCCCATATGTGAAAATTTACTGTGGGTTTGCAGGTAGATTCTCAGTCTTTCCCCCATGTAGGTCTCATGAGGACAAGAGCACTGTGGTGGTTGCTGTTTGTATGGGCTGCCCCGCTGATCCATTCTGGCATTAAATTATGGGAGAAAGTTATCCAGGTCTGACTGCGCTCTGTGGGGTCACCAGGAAGACATTATCTTCCTGTCCCCTTGATTTTTCACCACAGACCACCCAGAGAAGTAGAAGCAGACCCTTTCCAGAGCAGCCTGATTCTCCTAGCAGAGTGTGCTGGGCAGCACTCCATGACAGGAGTGACAAATTGTAGAGGAATGTGACAAAGGCGGGTGAGCAGGATTCATTACTGGCCAAGAAGGCGATGGGCACGATCCACGGGGTGGATGAATTCAGCCGCTGCCTTGTTAGGACATGGCTGACCGCTCTGGTTCAGGAGATGACCTGTCTGCTTGTGTAACCGCCGAGACATCGATACGTGAGCAGGGAATCCACCGAGAAGAAGCAAGAGAGATCATTCTGTCTGATCTTGTTTTTCCCATTTCTCTTCCAAGCAATCCGCTCATTAAATTTTAATTTCCAGCTAGTTAAAATTCAGAATTCACCTAATCTGTGTGCAGCATGCAAAATGCATTATGCCAATGCTGGGGTTTGTATGCAGAGATATTATGGGCACGCTCAGAGTTTGTAACCAAATCAATTTTAATCTGAGGTATTTAAATCAGCACCAGTGTTTCAGTAGCTATGAAACAGATCTGTAAGACAGACACCCTGCGTGCTGGGTTGCGAAAGCCTTGGCCTCGTTTTGCTAAGTCAAGAGACTCGGGATAGAGGAAAATGATTTCCTGGGATCATGCTTGGGTGATGGACTTCCAGCCCCAGCTAAAACCAGCTGCAGCTTCTCGCAGGATGGCTTCGTGAATGTGGGGGATTGGAGGGAGCGGTGAGGCAGCTGCAGGGGACGTGTATAATAGGAACTGTGAGCAGAGGACTGAGCTTTTTCTTTCTGCTCCCTTGTTCCCCCCAGGCTTTGGAGACTGTCTGTTGGGAATAGCTGCCTTTATTTTTTGTTGAGTGTTTTTGGTGGGGGAAGGGAGATTTTATACAGAGCCACAGCTAATTTTGTTTAAAGAACTACTACCCTAATAGTCTGAACACGGGTCTGGCACAGAGGAGGCCCAGCTGCTCACTTCTTGAATCTGTAATCAGTTCCCATTAATGCTGCCTCAGTTTCCCCCTTGCCACATGAGAGTAACCATGGTTCTCTACATCTATAAAGCACCTGCTATTTTTAGGGTGAATAAGAAGTGAACAGGGAAGCAGATTAAATTTGTCCTGGATACCAACTGTGCGTTGAATTCACTGGCTTAGGAGCTTTCCAGGGGAATGAGCAAAGTCTCCTGCAGCAGCATGTTTGTAAAGACAGGTATTTGCACCCAGCTTTTGTATGTTGGCGTGGACATGCAGGTACGTGTTTCCTCAGCTTCCTGAAATCTGAAAAAAGCTTTGAAGAATTAAACGAGCTGGTGACATATCCTCACTGTTTTTTTCGGAGTGTGTGATTGCACTGGTTTCCTTCAAAAGCTGCTGTGTTTTGTGTCCGGAGTTGGATGCGGGGTGACCCCTTGTGCTAAAGATAGGGATCCACCCGCGCACACTGTCTCCAAGGAGGTTAGAAATCAAGAATGTTTGAGAACTAAACGCGGTGTTGAGTGTGAACGGAACAAATCCCAGATGTTCTTCATTCTTTCCAGCGTTTAAAGCCCCAGCCACTGTCAGGGCTGCAGAGGATGGCAGCCACATCAAGGGGGTAAAGCAGCTAAGGCTCTGGTCCAGCTGGGAAATGAAATTACATTACCCTGACACGCTCTCTGCCGGCAAGGAGTGAGAAGAGCTCATTTGCTTTGTGCCGGCAGAGCTGCAGAAGCATGACAGGCTATTTTTAATTTGTTTGAGGGGCGCAATGTGGTGGCTTTGGGGGTTTTAGAGCCTTGGGAAGTGGAGTTGACTGGTTTCCACCAGCGTCTCCTTTGTAAGGCTTTTGGAGTCTGCATGTTAAATCACCACCCTGACCTGTTGACCTGCGCCACCTTTTCGTGCTTGTCAGCAACACGATGTCATGTTTGCATTTCCCCCAGGATGACCCTCGCTGCCTCAATGTCATCGAGTTTGATCGCCTGCTGCGGGAATCCCAGAGAGAGGTCTTACGGCTGCAGCGACAGATTGCACTGAAGAATTTCAAGGAGTGTCTGCGTTCCTCTAAAACCAGTTCAGGCGGCAGTTTGCCAAGAGCTGTCACACGCCTGGGACCACCCAGACCAGCACTGAATACGTGCATCAAAGGTTCACCTCTACCGAAGGAGACCCGCTTGGGAGGGGAAGCACACAGGGAGGTGAGACAAGTGGGCCAGCAATCTTAAGAGTTTGGCTATTTAATTACTCAGTTACTATTCTTAGGACATTTCTTAAGAGTATGTGAGGGCTGCAGTTTGCATTTGCCGCGAAGAGGTGCTGTGCTGGTTTCTATAATTACCTGAATGTACCAGGAATAGTGCAGCCAGTAGGGCCAAGGAAGTGCTTTTACCCCCCTACTGGGCACCAAAAAGTACTGGGTTCAGTTTTGGGCTCCTCACTACAAGAAGCACACTGAGGTGCTAGAAGGTGTCCAAAAAGGGCAGCAACACAGCTGGGGAAGGGTCTGGCGGACAAATCTGATGGGAAGTGGCTGAAAGAACTGGGGCTGTTTAGCCTGGAGAAAAGGAGGCTGAGGGGATGGATACCTGATTGATCATAGAACCACAGAATGTGTTGGGTTGGAAAGGACCTCCAAAGGTCATCTAGTCCAACCCCCTACAACAAGTAGTGACATCTCCAACTGGAACAGATTGCCCAGAGCCCCATCAACAGTGATCTCTACAACGACCTTAAATGAGGTTGTAGAGAGGTGGGGTTGTCTGTTCAACCAAGTGACAAGTGATAGCACAAGAGGCAACAGCCCCAAGTTGCACTGAGGGAGCCTTAGACTGGACATTAGGAAAATGTTCTTTACGAAAGGGTTATTGGGCAGTGGAAAGGGTTGCCCGGGGCTGTTGGTGGAGTCCCTTTCCCGGTTTAAGAGTCGTGTAGACACAATGCTTGGGGATATGATTTACTGGAAGACTTGTTAAGTGTTGGGTTCATGGGTGGACTCGACAATCCTGAAGGACTTGTCCAGCCTGGGCCATTCTGTGACCCAAGCACCAGGTCGCAGAGGGTGAGGAGGACCATGGCCACAGCTCTGTACTGGGGGCTCGGCCTTCCTCCTCTTCTCCAGCTCCTGGCTCCTGCGCTGTGTTTTCCAGCCTGGGAACCACGCAGCGCCGCTCTCCGCCTTCATTTGCCCAAAACAAACACTTCAGGGGTTGCGGAGGGCCCGACCCGGCCCGGTGCGGCCCCCGGGCCCCGCAGTGGTACAGCCCGGCCCATCCGGGCCGCCCCAGGCACCGCCTCTCCGTCGTTGGCCGCGCAGCCGGGCAGGTGAGGTCGGGCCCTGCTGCTGGGGCCGGAGCTGGGGCTGGGGGCTGCTGCGGGGCCCGGGCCGGGACCGGGAGCGGGGCTGGGGCCGGGCCGGGCCCGAGGCCCCGCCGGGGAGCGACTCTGCCGGGCTGCTGCGAGGTTGGGCCCGCTGGGGCCTCCGCTGGGTGCGGGGCTTCCTCTGGGCGAAATCCTCCCCGAAGGAGGGCGAAGCCGCGGTGAGAAGGGGCCGGGGCCGAGGCCGGCCGGGGGCACTCAACCCGCCGCGGAGTCCGAGGGCTGGGCCGGGGGCTTGGGGCCGGCAGAGGCCTCCGGCAGGCCGGGCTTGGGGAGATAAGCCGGAGTCCCCTCAGTGCCCCCAGTTGCGGCCTTTGTGGGGGGTCTCTGGCTGGGTTCACTCGGCTTCTGTCCGAAGCAGATTTGCTGTGTTTGGGCTGTGAGGCGATGGGCTGCCCCTCTAATTCCTTATTTGCCGTTTCCAAGTCACTCCTGAGTTTCTGTCCCACTGTCCTTCAGCCCTTTTATTGATTATTCTGATTTCTTCCTAGCCTCTTCCCTTATTCGATGTGAATTGTCTTTGTTCCCTTCCCTTGGGTGCTTTCTGTGATTTTCGTGTTGAGGAAGCAGTGCTGCTAACCCTGGTTTGTATGGGGGCATAATGAAGTTTTCTCTCCCTTTCCCAGTAATCTCTTTGCCTTTTTGTCTGAGCATTGGTTTCTATTAAAACATCATTTGTTTGGTAGCTCTATGTAATCTCTCAGTGTCATGGACCACTCTTCACCATTTGTTTCTTTACTAATCAGTGCTTGGACAGGACTGTTCCTGTTGCCCTTCCTTGAGGCCTCTCAGTTTTACTAGATAATTACCCAAAGGAAACCTTTCCCCTCATCCAGTCATGCCTTGGTGTCTGCAGAAGCCTTTCAGAGTACCCCAGCAGGTTGTACTTACTGAATCTTCCTCACCAAGTTGCACCTCAGTGAAGTTCTTCATAGATTTGTGGGTGTGATTTTTTTTTTTTTCCCCCACCCGCATATATTGGGGAAATTTATTTTTAGGATTTCTTTAAGTATCTGCCTAATTTTTGTTGCCATTTCTGTCAGGAACAGCTGTCAAACATGCTGGTCTGTGTTTCCACAGATCTCTACTGGAATATGCTTAAAGCTTGTCATTTGCTGCTTTCCAGTTATTTCATGTTAAGGTGGTGTTGGGGAAGTGCCGCGCTGCATGTCTTGATTCACTTAGTGCTGAAATGAGAGGTTCAATTCATGCCGAAGAGGGTTTTGAACCCTTCGGTGAGTGTTGTCTGATCTTGATGATTCATTAGTGCATATTTTGTTTGCTTCCACTGTTGTTCTTGTAGATGGTTTGAGAGACTCCTCAGTTCTGTTCTTAGCTTGAGATTTCTGCCCTGGTAGCCCCTCACCACCCAGAATCCTCCATGGTAAAGAGGGCTTTTATTTTTTCCCTGTCTACTCTGCCTTTGTCTCCCATGAACAGCCCCTCCATACTTTATTTTTCAACTGACTCTGTTGATATTGTGTCAATAATTTTTGGTCAAGATTCTGTCAATGTTTTTTTGTCTGTTCTCTGCCTTTAGATGTTGATATGTTCACTCATCTCTGATTTTGCTGTTTATGGGGGGTTGTGTTCCCCCTTCTGACCATCTTTTTTTATTGCTTTAGAGAGGGCCATAGAAGGTGTTGATGATGCCTCTCCTTAAAACTTTAGATGGAGCACAAATGGATGCTGAAATCTGAGAGAGCTTTCTGAGCTCACTGGTACATGTGGGTGGTTTGATCACAGAATCATAGAATCATTCAGGTTGGAAAAGACCCTTGGGATCATTGAGTCCAGCCATCAACCCTACTTTACAAGTGCACCCCTAAACCAGATCCCCCAACACTACATCTAAGTGACTTTTAAACTCACCCAGGGATGAGCACTCAACCACTACCCTGGGCAACTCATAGCTGATATCCCTGATCAAGCTAGTTAGGTTTGCGCTGGACTCCAGAAGGCTTCCAGCACAGGTCTTAGTGGTTGAGAGATTCCTGGTGTGGTCCATTTCTCCATGTCCAGTGATGCAGTTAAGAGATTACAGGTTTTCATTATGCTCTCCCATGTACTGCTAGGAGAGCCTCTTCCCTCAGTATGCTCCTGACTGTCCCTGAGTTTGGTAGCATCTCACTTGCTTTTCAGGTTGACCACGGTGTGCGGCCGCTGGGACCTGCTTCTGAAGGACATGAAAATTTCCCTCCCAAAAATGCATTAAGAGCCAAAGGGAGCAGCCAACAGATACAGCAGCTGGTGAGTTGTGAACCTGCTTTTGGGTGAAGGGGTTCTAGACTTCCCCCAGGCAGAGATTTTTGGAAATGAAATCTTTTTAGGTACAATTGCTCTGCGGAAGTGGGAAGCTTGGGGAATCAGTGGGGAAGCACAGGATGTCTGCATGGAGGGTGTACTGGGCAGCAGCTCCAGTTAGGCTCTGTTTGTTCTCTCTCATACAAATAGAAACAATGGAAATGGTAAACAGAACTGTTTCCAGAAGATGGAGAGCAGGAGGAACAAAGGATTAGCAGTTTCACTTGGGAAGTATTTGGGGTTTATTTTCCTCTCCCTTGGTTTCTGTATTGTTTATATATGTCTCAAAGAGATTTTCGTAAGAAAGTAAGACTAGCTAATTCAGCTTTGGTTCAAGAAGCTGGGCATGAATTTCTTCTGCATTGTAAGAGCATGGACTTGCTGATCTGCTGATGCTTGTTTCATGCAGGAATCTGAACTCAAAAAAAAGCGCAAAAAATGTGAAAACCTTGAGCATGAAGTGAGGAAAAAGCATAAAAGATGCAAAGAACTGGTAAGTGTTCTTGTGGGCCACTGTTGTGAGCATAAGGGTGGAAGAGGGCTGGTCTGGCTCACGCCAGACTGAGTCCTGGTTTCAGAATCAGCTTTTAAAACTCTGAGTTCAGTCTAGACCTCTTTAGAGTCATTCTTACAATTGAATTTGCTTCCTTAATTGACAGTTGTCAGGAGAACTCTGATCTTGAACCTGTTGAATTGTTATGGGAGGAGATGGGGTTCTAGATGACATTATGTAATGGATATGACACAGTAGGCAAGGAAATGTCTTATTTGGGGTTTTGGGGCTATCTGAATGGGAAATGAAACTTAAGAGAATGTCTGAGACAGGGCTAGTATCTGTATTCTGCCCCATCAGTCAACAGGAACAGCAGCTATGCTCTGTAGTTTGATGTGGGGAGCTGGTCTGAGGGCTGTGGTGTAGTAATGCCTGCTCTTCCTGGACAGGAGATCCAGCTGCAGGAGGTACAAAGTGAAAATGCACGACTTGCTGAAGAGAACTTGCAGCTGAATGAGAAGGCTGGATGGGCAGGACAGGTATTTGTCAGATGGAACATTAGCTCCTGTAGAATTTTGCTGAGAAAAACTTGCTAGCTTGTTCAGTTTTCAAGTTGCCAGCTGAGTAATGTTCACGTGCCGATCTGCGTTCTTCTCTGTCCTGTGTGTCCCATAGTACAGCCAGTGTGGATAGGTAACTGCCCTGTTTTTATTACAGAATTTCCCAAGGCTTGAATAAGATGCTTTGTCCTTCCTTAGGTTCATGCTTTATTTAGCTGTGATAACCTGGTAATGAGTTCCTAACCAGAGACGTGTGGTGGTTTCTGGGGAGCAGTGTGCACTGGTCAAAGAAGTAGTAGAGCAGAAACCATCACTGCAAGCATATGGTGTGTTTGAAAGTCCTCAGTCAGCTTTGACAGTTTTTGTCATCCTCAAAGAGGATTTTTGGTTAAGACAGAGGAGAAGGCTGCCCCTGCAGTCCAGAGCAGATGAAAAATGTGAAGGGGTCAGGTCTTGAGACAAAGGCAGGACACTTTCATTGGTCAGTTTGCAGAGCAGATTTCCAGGGAGGATGGCTGCACCTCAGAGAGGTCTGTTTCAGGAGCATGTTTATGAGAGCAGTGGAAGAGTCCAATGCAAACCTTCCATGGATTTCTGTTCCCAGCTCCTTCTCTGGACAAATGTAATGCACAGGAGTTAGAAAGTCTCTTGTCTGTCCTCTTTGTCAGCATTGTCACTGTGTGAAAGGCTTCCACCTGTTTAATAACTGGTTGTTTTCGGTGAAAATATTTGTCTTTGCTAGATGATGTGGATTGCTGATAGCCAGCTACAGTGCACCCTAAAACCAGAGTGTGTTGCTGGAATGCCCTGTAGTGAGGGGAGGAAGTAGCTGTGAGTTCAGCAGGCAACTGAACCTCCTGTTCTATTCTGTGTTGTATTCTACCATCTAGGATTAAAAAACTTTGTAGATCTCTCTGTCTGTTCCTATCACTTTAGTGTGTAGCCTGTGTGTAGTCCAGTCTGTTCTTCCTTGCAAACAGGGAGGGGAGGTGAGTCTAGTGGAATGAGTGTTAGACAAACATTCGTGTTCCCTAGGGCTCAGTGCTGGGGCCACTTCTGTTCAACATCTTTGACAATGATATTGATGAAGCGATTGAGTGCACCCTCAGTAAGTTTGCAGATGATACAAAGTTGGGAGGCAGTATGGATGTGCTGGAGCATAGTAAGGCTGTTCAGAGGGATCTTGACAGACTCTCTTGATAGGCTGAGGCTAATTGTGTGGGTTTCAATACTGTGAATTATCGGGTCCTGCATTTTGGTTACAACAACCCCATGCAACACTACAGGCTTGGGGAAGTGTGGCTGGAAAGCAGTCTTGCAGAAAAGGACCTGGGGGTTCTAATTGACAGGCAGGGTGCCCAAGGTGGCCAAGAAGGCCAGTGGCATCCTGACCTGGATTAGAAACTGTGTGTCCAGCAGGAGTAGGGAGTTGACTGTCTCCCTGTATTCAGCGCTGGGGAGGCCGCAACTTGAGTACTGGGTCCAGTTTTGGGCACCTCAGTACAAGGGAGACACCAAGGTGCTGGAGCCAGTGCAGAGGAGGGCAATGAAGCTGGTGAGGGGCATGGAGAATAAATCTTAGAGTAGAGATTGAGAGAGTTGAGACTGTGTAGTTTGAGGAAGAGGAGGCTTAGGGGAGACCTCATCGCTCTTTACAAGTATCTGAAAGGACGTTGTAGAGATGATGTTGCTAGTATCTTCTCACAGGTAATTAGTGACAACCAGAGGGAAGGGCTTCAAGCTTCAGCAGGGGATGTTTAGATTGGACATCAGGAAAAACCTCTTCATGGAAAGAGCGGTCAGGCACTGGAATGGACTGATCCGGGGGGTGGTTGAGTCACCGTCCCTGGATGGGTTTAAAAGATGCTTAGATATGGTGTTGGGGGATCTGTTTTAGGTGTGAACTTGTAGAGTAGGGTTGAGGGATGGACTCGATGATTCAAAGGGTCTTCTCCAACATGAAAGATCCTGTGATTTGTCGCACTGAGAACTGGTACCAATGCTTGTGTATTTGTTTGGAGTGAAAACCAGGGGGAGAAGGAAGAGGGTTGTGATTTCAGTACTGTAACAGTTAGAAGGCATGTCTGCATAACAAGCTACTGCAATACAGAAATAAATTGTCCTGTGGTGTTGTACAGGGAATACCTCTGACTACCTGTGCTGATTGAAAATCCTCTCTCTTCAGGTTGAATCTGAGAATGCTGACCTGAAACTGCGGGTTGTTTTGGTTACTAAGGAACGGGATTCAGTAATTCAGACGAATCAAGGACTCCAAACCAAGCTGGAGAATCTAGAGCAGGTGCTGAAGGTCAGTAGGATCCCCATAGCTGGGTGGACTGTACAGACACTTAAAGCTGCTTTTGGACAGCACTTGTTGCCTCTTTGGGTTTTGCTGTCAATTCGTTTGTCTCTGTGCTTCGGCTGGGAATTCTGCTTCTATGAGATCCTGGAACGTGATGTTCCAAAGTGGGCAGAGGTGTTTAGAAAGGCTGCTTCAGGGGTTTGGATAGAAGGGGAAACAAGGTAACCGTCACTGATTTAAGGATTTTCTTTGACTGTATTGCTCTGGCTTGTGGTAAGAGTTTCTTATGCTCTCCTCTATTTAACAAGATGTGAAATACATTCATATTTTGACTTCATGGCCTGTGATAGGACGCAGGACAGTATTTCAGTAGTGTCACCCTTCTGTGCATTGTTCTGCAGCACATGAGAAATGTGGTTGAGCGAAGGCAGCAGCTGGAAGTCGAGCACAAGGAAGCGCTGCTAGTGCTGCAGGAGAAGCAAGAGGAAGTCAGACGGTTGCAGCAGGTATGTGGTGTGTGAAAGAATGGACATCTTAATCTCAGAGTCCCTGGGAAGTGGTGGAATTCCTACACCTTGTTTCCATGGAAGTGCAGTGTAAGGAGGAGGTGTATGTGAGGTATAGGATAAAGCAGCGAAGAGTGTGCGTGTCTAGGCAAGCTCTGGTACCTGAGCAAAGTGAAGGGCTTTTCTCATCAATGGCAGTTCTGATCTCTCTCTGCTGTTTGTCCAAACACCACTGCTCTTTTGATCTGTGCGCTGTTTTAAATCTATAATGGTCTGTCACTATGGTGATGATAGTAGAAGTTGGCGTGGGTAGGCTGCTCTCTTATTGATTCAATTTTTTATGTCTTCTTAGGCGCAGGCAGAGGCAAAAAGAGAACACGAAGGGGCAGTGCAGCTTCTCGAGGTAAGACATTTCAAAACCAAAATAGATTAATGGCTGTAGGTCTGATATCTACTTAACATCAGCTTTCTTGATGCCCTGGGTTTTGATACTTGAGCAAAATACTTCAACAACTTGTTCATTGGAGCAACATGTTGCTATTCAAATGTTGATTGTGTTGGCAGAATAGTCCCTGGGGTCAGAGCTTTTGGGGGTTAAATCCTGGCTGGCTCAGAAGGAATAAGTTAATTTATTCATATTGTGCCAAACAGCTCTTTCAGGGATGCGTTAACCAGCCTCAGATCTGCCTGCTCCCATTTTTCAGGATCAGCTGGAGAAAAGAAGAATGCTTGTGTCCATGTAATTTCAAATTTGTTCTGTGGCTGTGTGCCCTATGCTTTTCATTAGTGAAAAAAGGAGGAGTGATGCCATTTCCAAGTGATGAATTTTGAGGCAGCTCCCCTGTCCCATTTGCTGGCCTGGGACCAGCAGTGTGAGTGCCCTGACAGCCACACAGAACACAACTTTGCCTTGATGGCCAGCAGCGTTGTGGTGCATCCTGGCAGGTGTTTGGAGCACTGCTGTGGTTTTAATTCGCATTATCTCAGTGCTTGTCAGGATGACTTTGGAGAAAACCTAGTCTGTGCTTTGCTGGAGCTGCAAAGAAAAAGCACCAAACACTGCAACTTGATGTGAACAGGGGTGTGTAAATGGGGCAGCTTCTGCTTTCATGGTACTAAACCATCTAAGGCCAAGCAGGACACTTTACCCTACACCACTTGCACAAGGAGAACTCAGGCTAACGATGCTGTGGCCATGTCTGTACTGCTGATACATGGTCAGAGATGCAGGCTGAGTTGTCCATGTTTGCTGCTGTGCAGCAGTGTGTGGTTAGGACGCCAGGTGCATAGCACTAGAGAATCATAAGGTGAAGAGAGCTTAACTGCTTGTTTTCTCTGACCTAGGACCAGGGTGCATGACTGAGCATGCACCTTTAACTGCTTGAAATGATGTCAAAGCCAGGATCTGAGCTGTGCCTTGATTCCCAGTACTCCTTGGTGTCAGACCTGGGGAAATGTCAGGACACAACATGTCCATTCCTTTGATTTTGTGAGTGGTTGCAATGTGCTAGGAAAAGAGGACTTGAAATGTAGCACTGACCCTCAAAGTGTTTTGTGATTTGGCTCAAAGCATGTTGTGATTTGAAGCCCCTCAAGAAGTATCTGATTGTCTTCTACATGCATTTGGTGTGTGGGATTTGGCTGTTGTTTAGCAAGCAGATGCTTCTGGGAGTGAGGTGGGAATCTCTGTGTGGAACAAGGGAGATGCTGTAAGTCAGTGAGGCAACAATTTCATTCAAGCCAAGGGTTGGGTTATCTTTGGCAAGTTGTTGATTTATGCCTGGTGTGACTGTTGATGTGGTTTTATATCTCTTTTTGCTTTTCTTCTTGCCACCAGAGTACTTTGGATTGCATGCAGGTACTGCTATAATCTGTCAAGCAGGACATTATCCTCTGTCCTGACTTTGACAGTTGCTTGAGAATTCTTGATTTAACTTTACTCTCGAAAAGATTGCAAGAGTGTCACCTCCAAGGAATAAACATAATTAAAGGACCTACCACTATGAGTTGATGCAGCAGCTGCTTTTCTATTTAAATGCTTTGCTTACCTGGGCAATTAGAATTAGAAGCTTTTTTTGGCATTTCTACATGTTTAGAGTTGTCCTGCTGTGCACCTTCTCCACGCTTAAGATGCATTAACAGTCTTTCTGGAGAACTACTTGCAGTCCAGGAGTAAAATGTTTCCTTCAAATGCCCAAAGCAGTGGTGATACCATGGCAAATGAAAGAGTCATGGAGCAAAAGATGGATCCTGCTGGTTCTGTAATGAGTTGGAGGGTGGAAAGTGGAGACTGTGAAACACAGTTTTTGCACAATAGGTAGTAACTAAGGTAGTTACAGTGTGTGAGCTTTGCTCCTAGTGATTTAGAGAGAAGGCTTATATGAAAATAATGGGATGTTCAACTGATGAAGACCTGCTTTCATCAGACCTCTTCGGATCTGACTGCAGAAAGCTGTGAGAGGATCTCTTGAGTAATGGGAGATTAAATGTCAGGTAACACTGACTGCGCAAAGGCACAGCGGAGAAGCCGTGACTTAACATGGGCTGTGGTGGGCTCTGAATTGCCTGTTGTGACACAAAATGCAGTGTTTGAGTTAGGGTGATGTTTCAAAAAAAAAAGCCAGCCTAGTCAAAAGGGCCAGTACAGCATTGGGAACTTCTAAGAAAGGGATTTGGAGCAGCCCAAGGACATTATTGGGGTATGTCCATGTCCTGTAGAAGTAGCACCCATATCTGTGTAGAGCAGCCAAGAAGGAGGGTGTCTGAAAAGACGGGGCCGAGCTGCTGGTGGTTGGGTCTAGCTTGGTGTGGAAAATCAAAGTTCCTAAACTGGTGGTTGAAGTGACCCCACCAGGCTCTGCTCCCTGCTCTTGCAGCCTCTTCTGGTAATTGTGCTACTCCATCTTGGTGTGAGGCTCCTCTTTCTCCCCTTTTTGGGTTGGACACAGACACAAAAGTCTCCTCTGTGTCTGAGCTGTGATTCCTGCTGGTTCCCTGCAGCCTCTGGCCTTCTCTTCAGGCTCCTTTTCTTTATCCCCTGCCTCCCGGTACTGCCCTGGATGGAAACTTGCCCAGCTGTGTGTCAGTAGTGTGCTAAGCGCACATCGTGTGTGACGGTATGGTCCTTCTTCAGGGATGTTTGTACATCTTTCTGCATAACACAAGAACCAAAAAGCCACCAGACTAATTAGGTATCTCAGAACTAAACTGTGAGTTGTCCAGGCTATTGGCATGGCCACCAGTGTGGATGGAATTATTTACATTGACTGAACCAAGGTACTATTATGGTGCTATTAAACACAATATCCAGATGCATCTGCTGGCTCTGGTCTCCAGGTGGGATGAGGGAACCCTCTGTTGACTCGCAGCTGTTCTGTACCAGAGTCTTGTAGGCTGCACCCCAAGGTGCGATAAGGGACAGGTGTTGGTCAGTGTAGAGGCAGCTCTACTTTGAACCAGTGGCGCTGTTCTTACTGTTCCTGGTGTCTTTTCTCTGTGAAGAGGTATTGTGTAGGGTAGAAGCATTTATGTGAAAAACCATCACTGTGAGCAAGTTCAAATGCTCGTGATTGCAGAGGAATCTTGGGCCACATGGCTTAGTGAGCAGGGAGCTGACCCTGAACAAGTGAAGAATGCAGATGCTTCTGGAAGTTGCTTGTGGCCTCTGATACTCCCTCTTGGTTTAGAGAACAATTGTTGCCAGCCTTTAGAGACTTCACCAGAGTTTCCTTTACAAACCGAGAGCATCTAACTAGTTGTGAAGTAAGCAAGTGACAAACTGCTGTGTTTAAAGCAGATATGTCACAATAAAATGAAAAGGCATTCACCCTGAGACTAGAAAGATTTGGTAGTGTTCTGGGACCAGAAAAATAGCTTTTTCCAGATCAGATGAGTGATTTTGTTAGAGCTGCCTAAAGACAGCTTTGCTTAGGGCAAAGACAGCCTCTCTGTCTCACATACTATTTCAAGGCATGATTTATTTAAGTTGGAAGAAGAAAACTACTCTTCAAAAACATTTTGTGCAGTGGAAAATATTGAGGAGCACGATGCAGTCAACTCTTTTGATGTTTCTTACCTATGCAAATTGATGAGAGGAGTGACTACAAAGCCCAGAGTGATCTCAGCCCAAAGAGAAGAAAGGGAACAAATGTCATCTCTTGCGAGGCAGAGCCTGCACCTCAACCAGATGCACTGATGCCAGATTCATTATTTATCTGCATTAGCTCAGTTGAAGAACTGATGATTAGGTGAAATATTTCCATCCAGCACTAATGATTTTTGCTTACTTACTACCTCAAGTGTCTGAGCAGGGTCTGCACAGGGTATCTGCCCAGGAAGCCTGTTGCATGGTGGAAGAGGGAAAGGAGCAGTTGCATTCTCCTGGGAATTGATGTGCCTACAACTAGGGAGAACGTGGGGATGTGTAAGGACAGCCAGGACTCAGCAGGATTTTAGAAGGGGAAGATGTAGAGATGGGAGAAAGAGAATACTGGAAAACACAAACGTTTTTCTAGGAGGAGTGTGTCCGTCCCTCTCCACAGCATTTCCCCAAGGCTTGCCCACATCTCTTTTTGCTGAGATGGAGCTTTTTTGTACTCAGTGTACATTTCCTGAAGCAATTCATCCCCGTTGGACCTGGTGGTAAAGCATGTGGGCTGCCTGCATCAAAGATATGATCTACAGCATGGGCTTGGGTGCTGATGCTCTCTCCCTGCTTCCTAATGCTTGGAGGAGCCAAGATCTGCAATGGCAGTCCTCTCATGAATGGTGAGGAGGCCAGGGCAAGGTTTTGGGATCTTGCTGGAGCCTCTTGAATAATAGAGTGTTGGGAGAGCAGTTCCTTGTGGAGAGATGCTTCTAATGCTCCAGAGAGCATGTGAAGCTTTTTTGACCTTTTTCAGGGCTTATTTAGTATTTTATTTTACTTATCTCCTCTGGTCCTATGCAGGACCTGGATTAGGATACTGAAGTTCAAACCCAGCGTTTCAGGGGTTGTTCCTAACCGAGCTTGCAGTCGGTCTGCTCATGGATGATGAGTCACAGGTTTTCAAAGCTCCTGTAGATGCAGAGCCACCAGTTCCTAGTGACCATTCCTGGGCAGGACACGCCTGTAGATTCTTGGAGTCTGAGACCCACTGAAAAGATGCAGCAAAGGCAATTGTTGTTTGGAGCCTCACTGGTGGGTTTGATACGGGTTTGTGCCTCATCGTGTGTCTCTCCCATCAGGCTCGGGTGAAAGATCTAGAAGACCAGTGTCGCAGTCAAACAGAACAGTTCGGCCTCCTGTCTCAGGAACTCCAACAGTTCCGGCTTCAAACAGGAAAAATTGACCTTCTCACCTCTACACTGGTGACTTCTGAGCTTCCTCCTGCTCTGTGCAGCTCTACACCCCAGCCCCACCGAGAGAAGGGTAATTGCTGGAGATGACTGCAAGCGTTGTGAGAAACGAGCTGTTATTTGTGTAAATGCAAAGGTGCAAAAGAAGTAACACAAATGTTTAGTTAACTTTTGATGTCTGTGTGTCTCTCATAAATACCTTTGGCTCTTTTTGTAACCATAAAGAGAACTTGGACTTCTTTGACCAAAGAGACACGTCCAGTCTGTTGCACTGTTAAATGAGTCACATTTTCCAAGACGTGAGCTGCTGGGAAGGGTGTTTACTCGCTCTGATGCTCACTACTGCTGATCTGGTGTTCTGCCTGTGGCTGGAAGTAATGGACACATTCTTTCATTGCAGAATCGACTGTTCCTGGATTGCTTGCTCACCAGAGCGTAAAGAAGCTTCACAATGAAGAGGCTGATGAGTTGGAATCATCACAGCGGGTGCCTGATGCCACTCTTGGCTCCCCAGTTGCTGCTACCAGTTCTCAGAAACAAGCCAAGAAGGTGGAATCTCAGTCAAATTCTTCAAAATCAGAGTCCATGCACAACAGTCCAAAATCCTGCCCAACTCCAGAGGTCAGTATGGAAGTCACCTCTGTTTCACTGTGCCTTCCAGTGACAGGGGAATACAGGCATTGCAGAGAGCACCGGTAGTATTGCTTTAATACCCTTTCCTGAGGAAAATGAGGATAAACCAAGAGAAAAGAAATTTTAAATGTTGTCATGTTCATTTCAACCTATTGCTGTGCTCCAGGAAAGGAACAAGTGGCTTGGCAGAGTACTGGGAGCTTGTAGGAATGGGATGGGGACATCAGTTGGTGGGAAGCATGAGAAAGCTTTTGCTGTAAGCTTCCTTGTGTCGTCTCAGCTACTATTAAAGCACACAAAGCCTACCAACTGTAATTTCTAGTGTGCTGAGGAGCTGTGTCCGCACTGCTTTCGGCCTTGAGCTGTGGACGGCAGGTCAGACTTTCTTTGCTTCCTGTTTACTGCTTTTAGGTGGACACTGCAAGTGAAATGGAAGAGCTGGATGTCGACAGCATCTCACTAATGCCAGAGGCAGGCAGCCAGGGCCCTGCAAAGCTCCAGGTGTTCTTAGCTCGATACAGGTACTGGGTCTTTTCTTGGGGTCTGTAAAGTTAAACAGCTTCCCTCATTCAGGGAGGGAAACAGCCTCCTTCACAGGATTCACCACTGTTAAGGGTGGATATTGGTTTAGGTCATGTAACTTATTCCTCCTTGGGCTTTTCTGAAACCTCTTCTTTACTATATTATTAGTTGCTTGTAAAGCTAAACCAGACTTTTGATCTGTGTGGAATTTGCCACCTGCAAAAGCAGGTGTAGTTCAGTGAACTGTAAGCTGATCTAACACCACAGCTTGCACATGTTGCTGTGGAAGTTCCTATCCAAAGTTGATCTTCATTTTGTTAATATTTCAGCTACAATCCTTTTGATGGACCTAACGAAAATCCAGAGGCAGAGCTTCCACTGACTGCTGGAGAATATATTTACATCTATGGAGACATGGATGAAGATGGCTTCTTTGAAGGTGTGTTTTGAGTAGACTGAAATGACAACAAACTGCTGCAGAGGGTTGATGTTTCTTTAAAATAAGAGGAATTTGGTGAATCTTAAAACCTCAAGATAAAGGGTAGTTTGTTAGAGGGAAGAGCAGATTTTGTTGGAGAAGGGGTTTTTTTGTGTCATGATTAAATTAAGTCTGAACCATGAAAGCCTGGTCTGGTGATTTAAGTGGGATTTTTACCACTGCTTTCAGCAGAGCTCCAGGTTTTGTTACCATATGGTTCTTCCCTAGTCATGGGAAAAAACACGTTCAGCCCTGGGCACCTTCTGCAGATGGTCTCTTCCACCTTTGTAGTGACTGCAGAGTGAGCCAGGGACTGCAGGCAGCTGATGGTCTCAATTACCTCTTGCTCTTTTGGCAGAACAGAGTGTAAAATAATCCAAACTACAGTTGTTATCCTGTTTGGTGTCAGTGTTTCTCTTGGCACATTTGAAAACAAAGTCCTGCTTAACTAATAGGCAGATGGAATTGAGACCAAGAATTGTGGTCTGTATGTTTGTGCTGGAGTCTCTTTGTGAAACTTACATCCTTTGTTGGGTGAAGGGATCCTGATTTGCTGAGGTGCTTTGCAAGAACTGAGGCGAATGCATGCCATGTTGCACCGCTTGCTCTTGGACTGTTTTGGCTCTTCCTTTTTTTTCCCCCCAAGCTTCTCATGTATTTATTTGTTTGTTTATTGTTTAAAGAATAAACAGGTTATTCTTTACTAATGTTTTCTGCTTTCCGTGCTTTCAATTGATTTGCTGTAGGTAGAGTTTGAAAGTGGAAAGTAGGAGCACTCCCAGCGTGCTGCTCCTTTTGACTGTTCTTGCACACGCCAAGACTGCTGTGCTGTCAGGCATCCCCATGGGTCCTTTTGGAAGCTAGTATGACAAGGGAGGGGACTGGTCTTGAGGAAGTACTACAAACCCCAAACCTGTATGGCTGGGAGAAGACATAAAATCATCAACCTGCTTAGTTTGGGAAGGCTTGAAAAAGCCATTTAAGATAGCGAAAGAGCTATGATGAGGAACAATGGGGTAACGAGGAAGGAAAACTCTCTATGATAATTACTCCAAACAGCTTTCTAGTTAGTTGGCTCTGGAATATGTGGAGCAGTGTGTCTTCTGTCTATGGCTATTAGGGTCTATCTAGGGAAGCCATAAGAAAGGCAGGAGGAGGCTTTGTCAGGCATAGCCTTCCAGAGGGTTTTTTCATTCACCCCTGCAGTGTGGTTATGACCTAGTGTAGGTGTTGTCACCTTGTCTTCACAGCTGGGGTTGGAAGGCTGGACGGTAGGTGCAGTGGTAATGACAGGTTTCCTGTTTTTTGTTTAGGGGAGCTGATGGATGGCCGGCGAGGGCTGGTCCCCTCCAATTTTGTTGAGCGAGTTTCAGATGATGACCTCATGACGTTTCTGCCTTCGGAACTGACTGATCTCACCCATAGTTCATACCAGGAGAAAAGTTTTGTCAGTGCAAGTACCAGCAGTGGAGATAAGAGTGATTTCTCCATTGAAGAGAGTAGCATCAGTCCATTGACCACTAGAGCAGAAGGAGATCAGGAGGAAGCTGTTAGTCATACAGCAGTGCCTTACCCAAGAAAATTGACTTTGATCAAGCAGCTTGCCAGAAGCATAGTTGTAGGCTGGGAACCACCACTTTTGCCAGCTGGCAGCCCAGATATCCAAAGCTACAACATCTACGTGGATGAGGAGCTACGCCAGAACGTGAAGAGCAGCTGTCAGACCAAAGCAGTAATCGAAAAACTGGATTTAAAGGCGAAGGCTTATCGTGTCTCTGTGCAGACTGTGACAGAGCAAGGCAGTTCTGACAAACTGCGGTGCACGTTCTTTGTGGGGCATGATATTTGCATGGCACCAACTATGCTGAAAGTCAGAAGCGTCACTGCCACATCAGCAGAGGTCACGTGGCTTCCCTGCGACAGCAATTACAGCCATACCGTGTACCTCAACGGGGAGGAGTGTGACATAACAAAACCTGGGGTCTACTGGTACAACTTCCGCAACCTGCAGCCGAGCACTCAGTATGTTGCCAAGCTGGAGGCCCGGCCCTTGAAAACACCTTGGGAAGAGGCTCCAGCGGGGCAGGAGCAGAACTCAGCTGTGATTCACTTCACTACCCCGCTAGCAGGTATCAGAGCAGTCGTGCCCGTTGCCTTTGTGCATGGGGTGCTTGAAGCAGTGCGCTCTGCTGTGGCTTTGCTGCAAAGCTGTGGGGCAAAGGGGGAAGTTTGTTAGGTCCAAAGCCTGATGAGATGCTGTATTGTTTTGTCTTAATGTTTTTCTTCCTTTTATTTTAAAAATGTGTTTTCTGTTTTTGTTTTTTGTTTGCTCTGGGAAGAACATCCCCTTTGCTGGTTTGAACAGCCTCCCTCTCAGGGCATGAAACCATCTGGTTTGCCGTGATCTTGTTCTCAGGGTTGCTGCATCTTGGCCTCAGCTACTTTTGCAAAGTTCTGTTTTCTGTGCATTTTCTTTCTCAGAACAAGAGCACCTTGCGTTCTCTGTTTCTGCCTACCCTTTCCCAAGACTCGCCTGGCTGCTGTAGTGCAGTTCTGCAGTGCTGTGGGAGTTTCCCTTTTGATGCTAACCAGGGCTCATTTAGCTTTATGCTGTAGTCAGGTGAGCAAGAGGAAAACCTGTTGGTCTCTTGCAGGCACACCTGATGCTCCTTTGGATGTCCAAGTAGAAGCTGGTCCCTCGCCAGGTATCCTTGTCATCAGCTGGTTGCCTGTCACTATTGATGCTGAAGGATCTTCCAACGGAGTTCGAGTCACCGGTTACGCTGTCTATGCAGATGGACAGAAGGTACGTGCTGACCTCTGGGCAGGTGGGTGGCTAGAGACTGGGAAAGGAGACTGAGGGATGACCCCATTAGTGTTTATAAATATGGAAAGAGTGGGTGTCAGGAGAATGGAGCCAGGCTCTGCTCAGTGGCATGCACTGATAGGACAAGGGGCAACGTGTGTAAGCTGGAACATAGGAGGTTCTGCATCAATATGAGAAGGAACTTCTTCCCAGTGAGGGTGACAGAGCACTGGAAGGGTGATTGTGGAGTCTCCTTCTCTGGAGACATTTAAAACTCTCCTGGACATGTTCCTGTGCCACTTGATCTAGGGGATCCTGCTGTGGCAGCAGGATTGGACTGGATGATCTTTCAGTATCCCTTCCAGTCCCTAATGTTCTGTGGTTCTATGAAGCTACAGAACCTTTAAGAGCTTGGAAATTCAATCCAGTAAGCATGAAGAAGCAATTACATTCCTTGGCCTGGAATGACATCAGAGAAAGGACAGTACCAGTACTTTGGCTGTTTGGTTGACTGATGCCCAGATTTGAAGTGTTTGTGATGTAGCTGAACTGGGAAAGCACCTCTTGAAAGGAGAACAGTGTAAACCAGAGTGATGCTATGTTGGGTAGTTGCTCTTCTTTTATGGAAAGGTTTTTCTTCTCTACATAGGTCAAAAAAAGAGAGACTCTGAAAAGGCAGGCTGAAAAAAAAGTGATAGCCTTTGTAGGGAACAAAGAGGGTTTTAACCTGGAGCAAGAGGGAGTATAGCCGTATTTTATCACTTTTTCAGGTAGTTATGGTAACAGTTTCTTTTCTTCCCTGGCAGAGTGGTCAGGGGCCGGAACAGGCTGCCCAGGAAGGTGGTGCACGTCAAAAAGTGGGTAGATGTGGCAATAGGCGACAGGGTTTAGTGGGCAAGGTGGGATTGGGTTGATGGTTGGACTTGACAATCTCGGATGTATCTTCCAACCTTAATGATTCTATGATTGATATTTCCCCCATACTGTGCAGAGGGGTGGGAATGCTGCAGGCCTGCTTCAAGGGACTACTGTTCTCAGAAGAGCTAGGCTGTGCACAATAAATAATAGATCCCTGTTATTTTATTGCTTGCAGGCAATAGAAGTTACTTCTCCGACAGCTGGGAGCGTTCTAGTGGACTTGTCCCAGCTTCAGATGTTCCAGGTGTGCCGGGAGGTTTCTGTGAGAACGATGTCTCTGTACGGGGAGTCAGTGGATTCAGTTCCAGCCCAGATTTCCTCGCTCTTGCTGCAAGCCTCTCGAAGCTCTTCGCCATCGGTTTCTGCGGTTGCTACCACTTTTACCTCTAGACTGCCCTGTGGAGAACCCAGGGGCCCTCTGCCTGTGCGCAGCCCCACCTCCCACCAGGCGGCTGCACTCCTGCTTCGGCAAAAACTCCCCACTCATAGCTCAGATGCCAAATTGACTGATGTCTCCTCCAGCCCCCATGGCTCAGCACCATCTCTGCCAGAGAAAGCCTCTTCACCGCCGCACCTCTCCTCTCCTAGTGCTACTGTGGTGCAGGTTTTCAGCACTTCCCCACAGGGATCAGATGCTGCACGAGACAAGAAATGCCTGAGTGTGCCTCCTCAGCAAGCTGGCAGCACAGCGCTCCCCGGAAACAGCACAGAGCCCGTGCCCTCGAGACAAGCAGAATTGCAGGGCCCGGGTAAAGGGGCGGAGGTGCAGGTAAGTGCTTACATCTCCTACCCAGAAGAGTCATATTGGGATCAGATTGGAACAAGACGCCACTGAGCATCTTTCTGTGACACTCTGTTGACTTTGGGCCACCATCCAGTGCTTGGAAAACCAGCAGGGAGTGTAGACTGCTGTTCATAGAATCATTAGGGATCGGAAGGACAATGGATGAGATTATTTGAGAGCCTCATAATAAACAATCTATAAGGTGCTCGATGTGACAAGCAGGAAGTGGGTCCTGTTGTATTATACTAGGAAAAAGGATCTTTTTGCCTTGACATCAGGGACTCAGAAGTGCTTCTAACTGTTACATTCAGCATGAGTTTGTTCATCATGGCAGTGACAGCTTCCAAAGGCTCAGAGTTAGGCAAAACAAGGAAGACTTGTGATAATTGCTGGAGCATCAGCAGTGTGTGGGGCCAAGACCAAAGGCTGGGTAAAAACACCGAAGAATGGAGATCTTGTGTCCAGAATTTCAAGCGTCATTCTTCCACCCTGATCATTTACTGCTCACAATACCTCAGGCCAGTTGTGATTAATTTGCCCACACTGAGATGTCTGGTGCAGATGGCTACACGCGGGTGGCTCACTTTGGCTCCTTTGTAGTCAGTGGAGCAAAATGGGTGATTCCAGAATGCAAATCATTCTTCCTGCTCGAGATGTGTCTTGACTTGGCTGTTGATAAAGAGAAATAAGGCAGAAGGATCCTCACTGTTAGATCAAACTTGAGATCTAGATCTTTGTGGCTTTTGCCTGAGCCCACGGGATGTTTAGAAACTCCCTAGGGGTCTGATCCTGTGGGTATTTTCTAAGAGTGCTAGTACATAAAGGGCAAGGTTGTTCTCCATTGCAAATAGAGTGGAGGCTGTCCTATTTGAGAGTGAGGGCTGGAGAAAGAGTTGGCTGATGAAGGCCTACCTGCTTTACCCTCCTTGTTCCAGAAGTTCCACTGCTCCATATCCCAGAGGTGTTCTTAACTATGAAATTGAACTGACTGGAAAGCAGATGAAAATTTTAAACTGAGGTGACCTGACCATGAGCCTGCGCAGTTGTACTCTGTGTATGCATTCTTAGTTAAAGCCCCTTTTCTTCACTGTCCTTATCAGCTCCAAGAAGTGCTGGGGTAGTGTCCTCATCTCCAGCTCAAGCTCACTTGCAAGCTGATGTGTAGGACATTCCTATAGCAGATGAGAGTGGGAGATGACCTTGTTGTACAGTTTGGGCTTGTACTGCACTAAAGTGATTCTGTGACTTGGCATAAGCTGCGTGTGGTGGAAAGACTTACAGCCTATGGCAAGGAAGGGTTTGTTCCAGGGCTACCTAGCTGCCTTAGCTGGAGGTTGCCTGCCAGACTATTCCTGTTCCAACAGCGCAGCAGTCAGTGTTTGCGTCAGAGTGTCTGGGGCAGGAAGGGCGCTCTTTTGGTGCAGCAGTGCTATGTGACGTCTCCTCTGGGTTTCAGTGTTTGTGGTGACCTTTCTCTGGTTTGTTCCCCAGATGGAGCAATCCATAACCAAAGCACCAGAGCTGGAAGGCCCATCTGACAGTAGTCTGAAGTTGCGTGTGGACTCCTGCCATGCCCGCGCTGTGGAAGAGTCGCCAAAAGGGCCCCATGCTGAAAGAGAGAACGAGGCAAAGGAAACGAACCCAGAGCCTCTGCCCAACCCCAGCCAGGCTGATGGGACAGAGGACACCTTTCAAGATGCAAGTGTGACTGGGAGCAGTGGCCAGGACTTCCTGAGGTTGCCCACTGGCAAGGAGGTGATGAAAGAAATGTCCAGAGTTAAGAGAGAGGTTTGTGTGACCTTAGGTGGATGTCTCTTGCATTGGACAGCTCTGAGTTCTGCAGTCTTATGCAGGACTGTTCCTCCACAGGCTGTAGAATGGGTCAGCTTGGTTTGGGTGACTGTGTGTGCATGTACACACCTACCAGTCGCTGCAGTGGCTGCTGCCCAGTTAATTTCCTGCCATGCTTTAGCTACAGATGTAAAAGAAAAGGTAAGCTGGTACTTTATTGCTGAACTGGAGTGCCTGAGTGGGCTGAGGCAATCTCTTTTGTTTTTCTATAGCAAGAAGAAAAAGTGTCTGAAATGGGAAGACGACAGCTGGCCCTTTTTGCTGAGCACAACCGCAGTTCTGACCTTTCAGATATTCTGGAAGAGGAGGAAGAAGATGAACTGTCTTCAGAAACTCTGGAAGAGAAGAAATGGGACCAGAGAGATACATGCTACCGGGAGAATGGGGAAAAGGTAACCTGTGGCAGAGTAGTGCTTGTGGGGAGTGCCAGTGCAGCCATCCCATGTCATCAGCTCACAGGAGGAGGTGCTGGTCTGAGCCCAGCACTCCCAGTGGTGCTTGGCTCAGGTCTTGCCTGCTCTGCTTTACTCCTAGTGTTGCCTTAAACTAGTAAAAATGCAAGTTCTTTATGAGAGGGCAGGGTGTTGATAGGTAATGCATGGACCCAACGTTTGATTAGTTGGCAGTACAAACAGTGGTTACAGAACACAGTGAACTTCAGAACCCAGGGTTAAAAATCAATCCCATTGATCAAGTTCTTCATACAGATGTAAACAGTGAGCATGCAGGAATCTGCTCAGTCTGGCCATCTGTAGATCCTGTAGCTACACACCTTCTGTCCAGAGACAGAGCAGGCATGGAAATTGGTGCCCTCAGTCCTGCAGGCATGCTGTACTGTAGAAGAATAGCTTAGTGCACATGGTTTTGCTTAGACCTCTCTGCAGGAATGGATGGCTTGTAAAGCGGAGCCGTGGCTTTGCAGCTCAGATTTTGCAAGAGAGGAGATACTGATGGAGCTGACCTGTAAGTGTGTTAGTGCTTGCTACAAGTTCAAATACTTAGAGCCAGTTAGCATGTCAGAGTATGTCTGGGACAGGTAATGTGCTTAAAACTGCGTGACTGGAGAGTAATGCGTGATGACACAATTGTGGTGGGTAAGGTGAATGTGAGGGAAAGTATCAAGGCCAAGTGACTGAGAAATCAGAATGGCTTGCAGGAAATGGAAAGAAGAGCACCCTCTTTTTTTTTCATGTGAGTAAAGAATGATAGTGGTTCAGTGCTGACCCCTGTGGCTGGGGTGGCTCTGGTGAGCAGACAGAGTCATGATTCTGGGCTAAATTTGTTGCTGCTCCTTTTCCCCTTCTGAAGGGTGTTCTGCTTCTTGGATGGGGAAGCTGGACCCACAGCACAGCATGGCAGGAGCCTGGTGGCTGCAGCTGCTGGGGAGAACCTGTTGAAAGGGCTTCCAGTTATGGGGATTGCACTTAGGGGAGAAATTGAGGCAGTTTTCCTGGAAGGAGAAAAGAGGAAATAAGAACAGGGTTCTTTGTCACTTTTTTGCCTGAAAGTTTTTGGGGTTGTTTCTTATGTTTTCTGAAGAAGAAGCCCTGAGACCTCATGCACATCTTGTGGAGTTGAGCAAACTGGTGCTTCTTGATGTGATGAAGTGATTGTGTTATAGTCTGGCAGTCAAAGGTTGAGTGTGACAAGACACTAAAGAGAAGAGGGTATCAGGAGCAGGAAGCTTTGGTGCATAGAGCTGCCAACACCACCTTACACAGCAAAGGAAGATGGTGACTGCAGCATGGCAGGCTTCAGTAGGGCTGTTTTCTAGGATTCTGTGTATGTAGTTACATTCTGGGTTATCTCAAGACTCCTCAGCCAACTCTTTCAGGATTCGGGGGATGAAAGAATGAAGAGGTGCTGGTGTTTAAATGTGTGACCTCTAATCATTTGTTTCATTTCTGAAACCATTTATTACATGAGAACTCAAAAGCTAAAACCACAGCTTTGCAAGCGGCTAAAATAAATCTTTCGGAACTTTCTGGTTGCATTTCTAAATTCTGCACGTTCCTAATTGATGCTGACAAAGTCAGAGTCTGGAGCTGTATGTCCTGTGAAGAGCGTTTGAGGATGTTGAGTTTTGGTCAGGCACAGAGGGAATAGAGAGGGAAGGAGGAACGGTGCTGCAGACAGTTGTGTGTCTGGGAGGGAGCTCTTCCATGCATTGGCCTTTCTTGCTTCCTGCTGCATTGCAAGTCCATCTGATTGTCTTTTCGCAGAAGCCCCATTGCTCTCTTTTGCTTCCTACGCTTTGCTTCGCTGCAGACCACAGTCGCCGCTCCATACTGCTGTGCTGGGAGGGAATCGGCTGTGACTTTGCCTCTCTTTTTAATGTTTATCTCCTCTCTTTTTCCTTTTGCTTGTCCTGGCCGTGGCTTTTCTCGGGGGCTGGGTACAGATGGATCTTTGTGATACTGACAGCGATGAGGAGATTCTGGAGAGGATACTAGAACTCCCACTTCAGAAGAACCACAGCAAGAAGTTGTTTAGCATCCCTGAAGTGACTGAGGATGAGGATGAAGATGAGGATGAGAAGTGCATTACAGAGGAAAAGACAGATCCTCAAGACTCATTGGAAATATGTTCAGGAAAGACAGAAAAACCACAGAATATCAAGGAGCCATCTCGGAAAGCAGAAGGCAGTAACACCTCCACAGATGAGGCTGCTCAGACTCCACAGGAGGAGCGTGGTGTTAAGGAGAGCAGAGGGGGTGCTGACCATGCAAATCCTGCCTTTGTCCAACTGACCTGGAGTCAGAAGAAGGCAAACTGGAACTGGGGCTACCAGGACAACAATCCGAAGTCTAGCACTGGGGCAAGTCACTCTTGGAGCAAGAAGAAAGGAAGTAATTCTCGAGAGAAGGTCCGGAGTCGGCCTGAGATGGGTAGGAAGAGGCAGAATGATTTAACAGAGCATTGCAGTCGTCTGCTGGGCAGCTGCAGCCAGATGGGAAGTGGGTTATACAGAGCTCCTAGCCTCAGGGAGGAGCTGAACATTGTGAGCAGTGCTGGTGGTAAGGAGGGGTTCGATACATACAGTCATGCCAGACAAGGCAGTTTACGAAAAAGCCACACAAAACCAGTGGTTTCAGGGTTTGCAGAACCTCCTGTGCTGGCAACACACTGCTCCAGCCCCAGAAGCCTGGAAATAGACATTGAATATGACTCTGAAGATGATCAGGATTCAATCTGTGCATCTCCTCCTGAGAGCAGGCTGTGGCAAGAAAGGTCCCAGAGCTGTCAGGGGGACTGGAGTGATTGCTCCAGTCAATCAGATGTTACCCACATGGATGGCAGAAGGGACGTGACCAGGCTGGACATGCTGGAAGAGCAGGGTGTGGAGTGGGCTGGGTCTCCAAGCCAGCGCCTGCGATTCTTCAGCCGAGAGAAGGAAGTGCTGAGATGTGAGAACAGTTCGGAGGAGCAGGGCTGGGAACTGGACTGTAAGTCACCTGGCTGGAGAAGGAGGCTCGAACATCCTTCGAAGGGGATACGTAGCACCTCCTTACACAAAAGGGTTGGGTGACTTTTCCTATTCTGGCTTTGAAGCAGCTTGCAGTGGCGTTGGCTTCCCTCTGCTTCCCCAGCCTGCCTGTATCTTGCTTTGTTCAGTGTTGTCCAGAGACAAGACCCTCCTCTAGGATTGTCTGGAAGAATATCTGCGAGATTCTGTAGTTCTGTGCTGCTCTGTGGCTTTTTCTTGTATTAGCTGCTTCTGCTTTTCCTGCTAACTGAACTGAGCGTTACTGATGCAGTATTCCTTTTCGCACTGGGTCTTCCTCCCCACGGCTGGAGGCTGTGGGACCCAAATGAAAATCTTTGGTGAAATGAGCTGATTTGCGAAAGCTTGGTGTAGATGATGACTGTAAGGTCATTGCCTCCCCTTGAAATGTCCTTCCCTGCACCCTCACGCTCGCCAAGGGGATCATCACTGGTGCCTGGCAGAGTTTGCTGCCTGTACACAGTTCTTTTTCCCAACTGCCTTGGTACTTTCAGCTCTAGAGTGTCCTTGAAGAGGAATGTTGCATTTGGATGTGCTGCTCTTTGTGGAGTGCATTTGGGCTGAGCGCTGTTCACATCAGCTGGAAGGCAGAGGCTGCTACTAACTCTCTGGTGGTTCCTGTTGCAGGCACCTGGTCATAAAGATCCTAGGGGCCAGGAACTGCCTGGCACAGCCACCTGGCAGGCTCCCAGCAGAAGATCCAACAAGAGCGTAAGAAGGAGTCACATGCAGAAACCTTTGCTCTCTAGTCGAGGTGAGTGGGCAGGGGACAGCAAGTTGGGCAGGAGGCTGTTGGCAATGGGAGGGAAGAGGCTAACAGGCAGTATCTGGGCTGTGCTGGGGCTGTGGCAGAGTAACAGTTCTGATGTTCTCTGTGGTCTGTGCACAGGTCCTCCAAGGAGTGCTGCTTCAGAAACCTCTGCTAAAGATGATGGCATTAGAATATTTGTGGCTCTCTTTGACTACGATCCTGTTTCTATGTCACCAAACCCTGATGCAGCCGAAGAGGAGCTCCCCTTTAAGGAGGGACAGATCCTGAAAGTAAGAGCACACCTTAGTGAACATCTGCTCTGAGCAGAGAGGAGTGGAGTTCCCCTTCTCTTGGAGACATTCAAAACCAGCCTAAGTGTACTTCTGTGTGACCTACTGTACGTGATCCTGCTCTGGCAAGGGGGTTGGGACTGGATGATCTTTTGAGGTCACTTCCAACGCCTGACATTCTGTGATTCTGTGATACTCTGTATGGGTTCATCTGATGTTCCAGGAGCAGCACAAACCTTATGAGGCAGAGCCTCCTTCACCTTCCTTTGCTGTTTTCTGTGCATCTTGGTCCCTGCAGCATAAACAGTCTCTGACCTGTCTTTTCCCTTGCAGGTATGTGGAGACAAGGATGCTGATGGCTTTTACCGCGGTGAATGCGCAGGCAGGGAGGGCTACATTCCCTGCAACATGGTGTCAGAAGTGCAGGTGGAGAATAATGAAGTCAAGAAGCAGCTCTTGAAGCAAGGCTTCCTGCCTGCTGACTCGCCAATGGAGGGTGTAGGTACTGTATCTCCTTCAGGTGTGTGTGCTGCTACTGGCAGCGTGTTCCTTTGGTGAAAGCAGAAAGCTCACTCATGCTGTCAAGCCACGTGGTTAGTGCAGGCCACCCAAACAAGCTCTAGGGCTGGTCCCCAGGATGTGAAGGTTTGCCTGGTGGTGGTTGCAGTAGCAAGCAAGGAGATCTCAATGGCTGAGGAAGGCAGGTGTTGAGAGTTCTCAGTTCGTACCCGACTCTCATACTCGTACACACAGCTGCCAAAGGCTGCTTTTGCAACTGCTCCTGTGCTTGAGGTACCAAGTGTGTGAACTTGGCATGGAGTGTGAGTGGGGCTGATCCTCTCTAGAGAAGGGGAAACAAAGTTTGAAAAGGAGCTGATGGCTTTGAGCCAGAGTTTTCACTTCTGAGTTCTCTGTGTTTTCCCAGTCTGTAATTGAACCCATGGGGTGATCCTCTTAGGTGAGAAACAGGGAATGGAGGAAGGTGGAGACTTGTGGGGAAGGACAAGAAAGGATGTGAGACAGCAGATGAGGCAGTCAGGAGTCTACAAGGAGCAAGCACAGTCCTTGGGCTCCTCCTTACTTCCTGAAGGATGTGGTTCATTGCTTTATGCACTGCAGAGACTTGCCTGTTTCTTCCCACTCATACTTGAAGAGAGAAGAGAAACCTTCCCATCTCTGTTTGTGCACCCCTCTGTGCTCTGTGCTAGCAGTGACAGTGCTATGGGCTGCTCCACTCCTTAAAACAAGGAAATTCTTGTTTTGACTGGCCCCCAGCAGGGTCAAACAGCACAAGTGTGTCTCTCATGGGAAAGGTAAAGGCTGAGCTGTTCTTCTGCCTCTCACAGTGGCCTCTCACTGCCAACCAGTCCCCTCTCCAAAAATAAAACCTAAGAAAAAAAAATGCAGCTTTCCAGCTTGTTTCCATTTCCCTGCAGTGAGACCCAGTGTCCAGCCCCAAGGGTGAAAGGGGCTGACAGTGCCCAGCTTCTAAATGTGGGTCTCTGGAAGGTTGATCCTGAGGAACACAGGGGTGGAAGGAGCCTGTTGCTCCAATTTGTGTCATTTTTTTGGATAGGTTTGTGTCCTTTGGTTAAGAGGAAGGAGAGATTTGAGTGAGGCTTTTTTCACACTTGGGGCATCCAGAAAGCTTCTCCTGTTTGTACCCTGTGGTGCCCAGAGAAAGTCCCATGTCCCTTAGCAGATGCACAAGGCTCTCTGTCCCTGCCCCCACTGTGTACTTTCACAGGAAAAAAGGGAACTTAGTTCTAAGGCTTCATGAAATGTTTGTAAGTTTTCAGAAGGGTGGAGGTAGTGAGAAAGACATTCCTTGGCTGTGTATGCACAGAGTAACCCTTCCTTAGGCAGCCAGGTACCTCTGTTGTTTTCCTGTTGCCATAAACCCTTATTACAGCCTTGTAACTAAGAAAATGCTTTGGAAAAGTTGGTTTGGGAACTCCTTCTGCAGGATCATCTGGGGACTCACCCCATACTGACCTTGCTGAGTGCAAAAACTGTAGCCAAGAGAACTTCCTGCCTGAGTGAGCTGATGTACTGCACCTTACCAGGCATTTTTCAGGTGTTTTTAGACTCTCAGAATGTCAGGGGCTGGAAAAGACCCCTCATCAAACCCCTGTACCAGAGCAGGATTCCCTAGGACAGGTCACACAGGGCTGCATCCAGGGGGTTTGGAGCAGGAAACTCCACAACCTCTCTGGGCAGCCTGTTCTAAGACTGTGTCACCCTCACAAGAAAGAAGCTTCTCCTCATGTTGAGGTGGAACTTTCTGTGTCCTAGCTTATCTCCATTATTCCTTATCCTGTTACTGCACACCACTGGAAAAAGACCGACCCCTTCCTCTTGACCCCTACCCCTTAGATAGTTGCAGACATTAATAAGATCTCCCCATCAACCTTCTCTTCTCCAGACTAAACAGCCTCAATTCTCTCAGCCTTTCTTCACGGGACAGGTGCTCAAGTCCTAGCTCCCTATTGTATTCAGGTCTCCAGTATATCCCTGTCTCTTTGGAACTGGGGAGCCAAATCTGGACGCAGAGTGTGTGTGTTAGTGGCACAAGGGTTTATTTTCTTCTTACGATGCTGCTTCTGAAGGATCAAGTACAAGAGAGTTTGTGTGCTGTGTCCTGTGGCCTGGCTAATGGGTGTAAATTCAACGTGGATTTCTGTGTGGTTTTGGGATGTGGATCTTACCGTGTCTGAGTCCACATACAAGGAATGGAGATTTGGGATTTGCCCAAGGAAATCCCAGTGTCTGCTTCCCAGGGGAGGCCCGTCATGCTGCTCTGTTGCCTGTTCACTCTTCAAGATGCTTTTCACTTTCCATTCACTGTCTGATTCTCTTGTCTATTTATTTGCTTTTTTTTGATTTCTATTAAGGAAATGGCACATTTTCTCCACCTCCACGTCGCCAAACCGTCCCTCCTCCAAAACCCAGACGCTCCAAGAAAGGTCTGTGTCACTCACTGCTTCCTCTTTGATTTTTGCAATAGGATTACAGACTGCATTGAATTTTTACTACTTGCTTACAGGACCCACAGATGTTTGTCTCTGTGCGACTGCTAGGAAGTGGAAAGAGAGCCCATCCCTGTGCTGGTGTTAAGTTTTTAACAACAGTGATGTCTTTTATAGTTTTGGAGCTTGACCTCTGCTTCTTGTAATGTCCCTGAGTCATGGTTACTGGCGTAGACTTTGAGTTGCATGAACAGTTTGCTTCTGTTGTTTGCTGCCTTGGTCTTTGTTCTTCTTACTGTTTTTTGTCAGCTGTGTCTTGTGGTCACTGTGGGAAGATGACCTCTCACTGATGAGGTATTTTCTTCCCCCAGCAGGGCTGGATAAGCAGGAGAAGTACAAGTCTCCTCCAGGTGAGAATTGCTCTTTCTTACCATGAGTAGATAATGTGTGATTGTAAAAATCACAGAATCTCGGGGGTTGGAAGGGACCTCTAGAGATCATCTAGTCCAATCCCCCTGCCAGAGCTGGATTCCCTATGACAGGTCACACCGGGCAGCATCCAGGAGGGTTTGGAAAGTCTCCAGAGCAGGAGACTCCACAACCTCTCTGGGCAGCCTGTGCCAGGGTTCCGTCACCCTCACAGGAAAGAGATTTCTCCTCATGTTGAGATGGAACTTCCTATGTTCTAGCTTATCCCCATTATTCCTTGTCCCTATTGCTGGGCACCACTGAAAAGAGTGTGGCCTCTTCCTCTCGACCCCCATTCCTCAGATATTTACAGACATTAATGTGATTCCCTCCTCAGCCTTCCCTTCTCCAGACTAAACAGCCGCAGTTCTCTCAGCCTTTCTTCATAGGAGAGATGTTCAAATCCTTCATTATCCTTGTAGCTCCCTGTTGGACACAAAATCTCCAGTAGATCCCTGTCTCTTGGCCGTAGAGGCCAAGCTTGCAGACCACTTGCTAACCCCTCCAGTGTTGACCTGAAGTAGAGTTTGAATCCATAAGATGAAGGACTGGACAATTAGTGTTTCTTGTTAACACCAGACTTGGCTTTTGTGGCCTCAGAGCAGGTCTGTAAGTTCAGGGGCTGAGCAGGTTCCTAAAGAGCAGCGTGTTCCCTCGATGGTGCGGCCAGCACTTCCCTGTGTGCTGAGCTCTGTGCTGCTGTCAGTTGATGCTGTTCCAGGGCTTTTGTTGTTCTCCTGGCACTTGGAAGGTGAATTTTGTAGCTCAATAGCAGATCATTGTGCAGAGAGAGAAGTGTTCCTTCAAGATGCTGTAAAGAGACTGCTGTCCTGTGTGTGTGTGTACATACACACAGAGACGTGCACGCATAGAAGACATTCCTGTGTACAGAGGCAGAACACCAGGATACTGGCATGGGGAGGTGTCCCCACTTTTGTGCTTGTGAAGTGATACGGGAGACCAGAAAACTACTTTACCTGGTGTCTTGAGATCTAAGGTCTTTCTCCCATTTAGTGCTCCCCTTGTATTTTTTTTTGCTCGGTCTACTCCCAAGAATGGAGGAGGAATTGCTGCAGCTTGGGATTTTGTCCGTGAACTTCCAGTTCAGGATATTTTGGTGTATTTGTGTCCTGCAGGACAGAAACATGAAGACTTTGAGGCTGAACTGCTGACTCGTCGAAGAATGATGGCTGTCTTTGACTATAACCCAAAGGAGAGCTCTCCAAATGCAGATGCAGAGGTAACACCAGCTGCTCACTCCTTTTAGAGGTTTCTTTTTCCAGTTGCTTTCAGGACAGATCTTCTTGTTTGTATGTGTTCCTGCTAGTGACTAATCCCTGAGCATTGTGTGCGTGACAGGAGCACCAAGGAGCAGGATTTAGTACTTACATTTAAATAAATCAAAGCTAATTCTGATGTTTGTTCAGCTTGTTCTAAAATACCTTTCCAGCACACAGTAGGCACAGTTCTGAAGTCTTAACATTGCTTTAAGAAGCAAGCTTTGCTCTTGTCTGAATTTATTCAGTGCTTCCTTAGCTCTGAACTCCAGTTACCCACTTGAGTTGCTCTTCTACGTCCCAGCCTTACAAGTCTTAACACGGTGGCTTCCTCTCTCATTGTGTGAGAAGCCTGAGGTGACTCTGTGTTTCTGGTGAGGATTCCAGGCAGGGCTTCTCCTGTGACCGTTGTTCTCTTGCTCTTTGCAGGCTGAGTTGACTTTCAGTGCCGGGGACATTATCACTGTGTTCGGGTCCATGGATGATGACGGATTCTATTACGTAAGTACAGGGTTTGGCAAGGTCTGGTGGCTGCATCTGTAGTCCTGGGAGTCCATCTAGTGACAGGAGAGTAGAAATCGAGGAACAAGTGAAATGTTCTGCTTTGGGGAGCAAAAAATAAACCCAGATCTGCTTGGTGCAGCAGGGCAGATTCCTTTGGTAGTTCACACACTTCCTGCAAACCCAATATCCAAGTGGTTCTGAGCTGATATCTTGACAGTACTTGACTTCATGTTTCCCAGACCCTGGGATGCATTTTCCTATATGTCCACAAGCTGAATCAGTGTCTGCCAGAAGCTGATTTGACACCAAGCACTGAGATGCACAGTCTCAGCCAGGAGAGGAGGCTGAAAAAGTGATATAAAATTGTGTGATAACCCCATGTAGCCATACTTGAACCCGTCAGCTCCCACAGGCACTGGTGTCTGTTTGATTTATTCCTGGTGGCTGTGCCTGCTGTGTGCCAGACACGATCCTTGGCCCTTGGGTCATCCACTGCACAGAAAGCAGTTTGCCTTCCCACATCAAAGAGGAGAAGCAGCTCCAGGTGAAGTCTGCAGGGGATCCCTAAATGTTTTGTTTGACCACAGTGCTGGCCAGACAGCATTGCTGGGGTGGTTTTTGTCTCACCCAACCACCTGCAGTTGAACTGGAGGCATGCTTGTGGGAGTACAGCCAAGCTTGGTTTGCAGCTCTGGACGGCGTTGAGCACTGAGGCAGTGCCTACAGGACATTGGACCAGTAGTACCACATTCTTTACGAAAACACACAGCAGAGCAAATCAAAGGCCATTGAAAAGCTTGTGGCACATACCTATCCTGGTGGCTTTCAGAATAGCAGTGGAAATTCTTTTAAGTTGTGGAAGTGACTGTGTTGCTGGAAAACAGTTGTCACAGCTTGCTGCCATCTTTTCTTCCTTTGATGTCTTCTGTGTTTCTGTGTTCTGAGTTGGTCTGTAACCAAGCAAGAAGCAGAGAAACTTGCTGAGGAACCTTCCAGCATGAATGTGTTCCTGGGCTTCTCCCAGACCACAGCCTCCCCTTCTGTACTCATTAATTTTCCATCACTTGTGAGAACTCAATGTTGATCTTGCAGGGAGAGCTGAACCAGCAGAGAGGGCTTGTCCCATCTAACTTTCTGGAAGCTGTAACTTTGGATGGAGACACAGTCAAGGAACTTCATTCAAAAGACAAAGAAGCTCTTTTGCTGAGTGCTGAGAGCCAGGTAAGATTGTGTGACTGCACAGAGCAGATATCCAACCTGTGATACAGCTGGAGATTGAGCATTGCACAGCATGCAGCATCTGCTGGAATCGTTTGAGTTATTGCATGCAGCTCAGTTCATCCCATGGGAGATGCTCAGAAGTTTAGAAAGGAGTGCTGGGGGGCAATTTTGGAAGGCTTACCTGTAGTGCAGAAAGGCACAGAGCCGCAACATCCACTGCGGCCTCAGTCTCATTGTGGTCAGGTTAGCAAAGAACGTCCTGGGGTCCTTTCTTTCAAAAGCCATTTCTTTCAAAAGGGTGAGTGGTGAAATCCTGCAGCAAGCAAAGCAATTCACCCAGCTCCCTACACACCTGATACTCCTCAGGTATGTCCATGCCAGAGAGTTCTGGAGTTACTGATACCCAGACACTAGTGCTCTTCCACCCGTCCTGAGTTAGATGTATTTTAATCCAGTTGGAGGTGCTTTAGATAAACTCAAAACACACTAAGGAGGTTCCCAAACAGATCTGTGGCGTGAGTCCTGAAGCTTTGAAAGCATCCCACAGATGCAGGGAATTCAGAGGTTGAGCTGATCCCTTTGTATTATGTTGCTGAGACTCTTGAAGCAAGTGCTTTAGCAGGAGATTTGGGTCATTTGTCAGGTTCAGTGTAGCACCTCCCTGACAGCTTCTGCACCTCGTATACTGTCATTCTAGAGAGTGGGAGGTAGATAGGGATGAAGCTTGGTCCCAGCTTGCATGTACTTAACCTTCAGTTCTTCTTGGGAGGTTATTGACACTGTCAGCTGGTGCCAGAGCCATGGAGATGTGTAAGAGCACGTCTGGATTGGCCTTGAGTCCTTAAGGAAGTCTGTGGCCCTGAATCCTCCTCTGTTGAGCCACCCGAGCTTTCGTGCTCTCTGCAGTGTTCCTTGTCCTAACTTTCATGCTCAGCTGTTCCTTTTCTCTGTACCCACCTACCCTTTCTACCTCCAGATGCGGCCTGATCTCCCTTAGGCTTCACCTGCAGCCCCATCTCTTGCTCCCAGGCATTTCATGCTTTGGTTTCAGGCTTTGGTTTTAGCCTGTAAATTCCAAAGCTGTCTAGGCCCCTTTTGTCTTCCTGTTGATGATACTCAGTCTCTTTCCTCCCAGCCAATAAGTGCTGGTCCATACTGGGGAATCAGTTTAATAAGCTGTTGACACCAGGGTTTAATAGCCCTGAGCTTACACAAGCCTAACTTTCCTGGGGGGAATCAAGCATTCAGAGTGTGTTTCCTTCTTCAATTTCCTTCTCAGAATTACTTACTCCTTCCAAATTACTAATCTGTTCGAGCAGAGGGTCCTAAAGGAGACCTGAGCTGTAAAATTAATACAGGTTTGGTTCATGGTGGAGCTTACTGCAGATCTAACTCCTCTCTGGCATCAACCAGCAGCAACAAGGGCTCTTCCAAATTCCCAGGGTCATTAATCCAGCCTCAGCGTGCATCCTCCCGGAAACTCTGACATATTTCAGCCTTGCCTGCCTTTCACACCTTTCCATTTGTCTTCAGTTCACTCTGACAGAGATCCAGCAGAGCTTCCCCTTGCACTGGCTGACTGGGTCTGCAGAGCAGGAGGCAGTTGCCTTAGTTCAGCATCCTGTGTTTCGGCAGTTTTGCTGCTTGTCTGGACCCTGAGCTGCTCTTTTTCATAGTCTGAAGTCTGGGAACTTGGAAGATTCAGTAAATGATAATTTACCAGACAGGCTGCCTGCTGCCTCCTTGCTTGCCCTGGTAGCTGTCCTGGGGGATTCTGCCTTGGCACTCCAGACCCAGGCACAGTCCTGCCTCCTGCTTGTGCTCTGCAATCCAAGTCTGTCCAGGCAGCTTCCAGATACAAAGAGCCTTTTCAAAGTGGCACATTTACCCCACTCAGAGGTGTTTAGTGATTACCAGGGAGAAACAGAACCTGACCCCACTGGGGTTTTGGCTCTGTCACAGCAATCGCAGCAGCCCTGCCTGTGGGCAGAACATCTGATGGGGAGGGTAGAAGCTGCACCCCCTCCTGTAAGACTGACAGATTCTAAGGGCTATCCCCATGCTGGAATGACCTCCCGGTGACAGAGCCATGCCTGGGGCTTTCCACACTCCTGCAGACACGAAGTTAAGGAATGTGGAGTTAAGGAATTTGCTTGCTAAAGCGTGCTGCTGGCATTGACTGCTCACACAGAAGCACCTTTGCTGCTGCTGTTTGGGCTGGGCTGGGATGCAAAAACTCACCAGGGGCAGAATGGCAGCCTGGGGAGGAGTATTGCTGGAATTGTGTGGAAGACAGACCCCCCAGCCAACTCACCAGTCCCAGTCTGAAGCCTGACACCTCAGGGATGATGCCTGTGCACTGGGGTATCACAGCAGAGCTTTGGGCTTGTGTTAAAGCTAGTTCCAATGCTAACAGAAGCTTCTCCAGCATGGCCATGAGTGATTTTTAAATCTCTTGTAACTTCTTGGATTTGGTGTTTTCACTGAAGGCCTGAGAATAAGGACAGTTTAGTTTCCAAATTGAATGGGGGAATGTGGATTATGTTTAATTACTTCGGAGTAGATGTTGAAGTGCTGGCAACTGAAAGAGGTGCAGCAGTTCAGCCTTCAAACGGACACTGTTTGGGGGGGGTTAGATTAAGCTACAGAAAACACAGCACAAAGAGGAGGATCCAAGAAGTTATGGTCACAGCTAGAGCTCTCTAACACTCGTGTTCACCAGCTTAAAGCAGCTGCTTTAATGCTGCGGCCTTTGAATGAGTATTTTACATCAGCAGTGTGAAGTTTCTGTCAAAAAGTGATTGTAAAGCACCTCCAGAAAGTGTTTGATTCTAATTGTATTTATTTCTGCCTGTGTTACGCACCCGTGATGGTTCTTTTCTTCAGAGAATGAGGAAGAGGAGAGTCCAGTGATAGCTATGAATGATACATAGAGAGAGAGAGAGAGCAACCATGTAAGTTTGTGTGAGAAGACCTCTTCAGTCTCCCACCCAGCCCAGCAGATCGAAGGGTCCTGCACCTGTAGGCTCTCCCTCTTCTTGCCTGTGGTTTGACAGGCTTGGTTGGGGCTCTGTCCACCTTCGAATCCTCCCACAGCTGACCTTTACCTGCCAGACTGGTTCTGTATTGAAGACAAGCTGTGAGCTGTTCAGCACATGGAGTACAATTGCTCAGAACAATTATCTGATGGTTTTGGGGACTGAGATGGGACTGTGCTGGGTGTTCAGTTTAGAAAAGATCCAGTTTGTCGTTCAGCCCAGCCCTTCCAGCTGTGCTCAAGCAGGACCACAGCTGGAGTGTTATTTAGCCCTGCTCAGGCTGAGCAAACCCCATATTCAGCCTGTGGGGTTTTCTTTATGATTTTACTCGTCCTGAAAATCCCCTGCACTCCACCAGTTTAAAGCAGTAACATGTGGTCCCTAAACCCAACCTTGTGTGGATAATTGTTCTGTCTGACAACATTCACATCATTTTGGAGCTGGGTGGGATGTGAGCCCTGGGTTTGGGTGGAAGTGGGAGCAGATCTGTTGGTTGTCTCTTACCAGATGAATTTGTGCCCTGGTTCTGTTGCTTTTCTGCTGTGTAGAGATCTCTGAAAATATCTGCTTATGCTTGTGTGTGAGGGACAGTGCTTCTGTGTGTTGAAATCTGCCCAGGAAATGTGTCCCACAACTGGGAATCAGCAGGACACAAAGTCAGGAAGCTGCCTTTCACTTCCCTTTAACTGGTCAATATGTGATAATGACACTGATACTGCAGCATCCTTATTCCAGTGAATAATTATGAGCTGGTCTGGAGAACCATCTCTTGTCTTTCATGCAGAGGTTTGTTGGACCACTTTAGATTTGCTCTGGAACCATCAGACTCTTGCCAGAGAAGCAGTTTTCAGTGGTGCATGGGCACCCAACCTCCACTGCCCTGGCTGTGCAGGGACCTTGGCATCATTCCCACATCCTTTGGGGCTACTGGGCTTTGGTGAGACCCATCCTGGTGTTAGCCCAGTGCATTTAATCCAAGGATTCTTTGTTGGACAACACATAGATGGTTTGTGGAGCAGCACCCAGGGATTCTTGCTTTGCACACAGCTAACTCAGTAGGCCACCACGTTGGAGGCTCTTTCTCTTTGCCTCCATAAATCTTGTATTACTGGCTGAAAATGGTTCTTTGCAGATTGATTTCCAGACTTCTCAGACCTGAGTAGAGCTTGGGTTGCGAATACTGAGTGTTGCTCTTGTACGTGTCTGCTGCTGGGAGGTACAAAGATCACTGTTGATGCTGCAGCTTTAGAGGAGGAGTGGACCTTGCAGGCAGAGCGCAGCTTTCACAAGGGCAAGGCTCTGCCCTCAAGCCTTTCCACAGTGAATCCTTGGACGCACACAGATGTCTCTGAAAGTGCTTCTGCACAAATTCCAGATGAAAATGGCGTGTGAGTTGTTTGCTGTAATGAAGAGAAGTGATGAGGAGTTGCCTGTCTGTCCCTGCCAGCCAGCCACCTGGGTTCAGGTAAGGGACAGTCTCGTTGCTCAGTCGCTTGGGACAGTTTGAAGTGATTGCTGCAGGGTAGCAGCTGACTCTGTGGAGTTGGGAAGGATTGTATGTTCACACCAAGACAGAGCTTTCTAAAGTCCTGTTCTCCTGTCTGCTTGGGACTCAGTGGGTAGCTAGTGATGTCTCTGTGTGTTGTAGGGGGGTTGGACTAGATGACCTTTAGAGGTCCCTTCCAACCCAGCACATTCTGTGATAGGCCCTGCAGTGCTGAGTCTGATGATAGAGAAGTTTTTGCTCATCTCATACCTAGAGGACTTTGTTCCTGCAACAAAGCAACTGGCGTGCAGCAGTGTAACTCGAGTCTGTGAGGGGAGGAGAGGTCACAGCCACTTTCTGAGCTCTTTGTCACAAAGGAGGCAGGGTGCTGGCACAGAGCTGCTCTCATTTTGTGTGTTGGCTAATGCCAGGATAGGTTGTGGCTGGGAGCGTGGAAAATGCTGGTTTGTGAAAGCTGCTTGGAAGAGAAGACAGTGGCACAAGGGATCTCCTAGGCCTCAGAAATCCTGAACCTCTGCCCTGGTGAGCTTTGCAGCTTCTTGGGAAAGCTTGTGCTGCTGGATCAGAAATGTTTACTGTCTGGAACACCTACACCCAGAGAGAAGTCATGGGAAGAAGGCTGCTGCAAGGAGCTGTCACGCCACTGTGCTTTGTGAAGAGGAATCAGCCCAGGACTGGGGCACTTCTGGTTGTGTAAATGCCCTTTCCAGCAACACACTGGGCATCGATTCGGACTGCGATCCTAGTTAACACTCCTGAATGCTCAGGTCAGTGTGCCTCTTGCTCCAGGGCTTCTCCATGTCCTGCTCCAGCGTGAACTTCTTCTCCATCACTGGTGCTACTGCAGAGCGTCAGACTGCTTTCTGTTCCTCCTGCAACTGGATCTGGTGGGTGAGCACACTGGCAGGACATCTCTCTTCTTACCATGACAGAGCACAGCTGCTGTTTCAGAAGCCTCCCAGCTTAACCAGCCTCCTTGAACTTCTGTAGGTCTTGCATAGTCCTTGTTCTTAATCAGTTGGGTTTTCCTTCATGTCGTGCCTTCTGTCCAGAGTGTGCCTGGACCCCGGCAGCTCCCCAGCTCAAGCAGCCAGCAAGCTTGTGGATTTACCAGCATCCATCTCCCTGCGCTCTCAGGAGATGCTGCACTTCCTGCACCTTCAGCTCTGAAGGAGCATCTTTTCACCAGGTCCTCAGTGGGACTTTTCCACTGCCCTGTTCTTAGCCCAACGTCTGAGCTCAGGCAGGGTCTGGGTGGTGGCTACAAGGAAGTCTAAAATCACTGGAAACTTCTAACTGGATCTCTGCAACTGTGCAGAGGAGCTGAGCCTTGCTGAGTGAGGGACAGGCTGGCAGGGAGAAGGTGGGGTTCCCTGGCGGAGGTTTATGTTGGTCAGTGTCCTTCAGCAAACTCTAACTTGTATTTTTTCCTTCTGTTTTCTGTTTTCCCCACTCAGTTAACTCCAGACAGGTCTGCTGATCACAGCGACTCCTCACCAACTCCTCCTCCTCCTCTACCACCTTCCTGCCTTGTTGTGGGTGAGCAGTGTCCAGAGCAGGCATCGCTGGCCGTTCCCAAGTGCAGTGATGCACCTGGTCAGAGTAAAAAGAAGAGAGGCTTCTTCTTCAAAGGAAAAAAGCTATTCAAAAAACTTGGGTCCAGTAAGAAAAGTTAACGGGGGCTTTGTTGTTCGGTGCAGTCCACACAGGGGCTGGACGTTCGGGAGGAGCCCTCTGCAATAAGCTGATGAGAGTGCTTCCACAGGGAAGACATCTATGTTGAACAGAGAGACTCTTCCAGTGGGTCTGCGAGCTGCGGCCTCTGCCGAGCGCCCGGCTGTGGGTGCCCTCCCAGCACAGGCAGCGCCTCTGAACACAGTGTCGTGGCACTGGGGTGTGTGAGGCCTCAGCTCTAGGACACCGCTACCTCAGCAATAGCGTGTCCTGCTCCGTGCAGCCCGTGGTGCACCAGTTCCCTGTAAATATTTTAATTTAAAGATGATCTTCTGGTGTTCAGTTAGCTACATGGCTTTTCCTAGCAAAGCCCCGGCCCCCTAGGAGAAAAATCCCTCGTACTAACGCACCCCGGTGTCCCTCCGGTCCAAAGGAGCTTCTGACAAACTCCTTCACTTCCCGCAAAGAGAAGTTGCACTTTTCCATTCCTGTGAATCCCCCCTTCTTCGCTGTCTCTGGGCTGACGAGTGAGTTATTTGTACTGTAAACCTGTAAATACGCAGCTGTGCCTAGGAGCATCCCACACGGCCTCAGCCAGTGTCCGCACGTGGATTCCCGTGAAGGAAGCAGTGTCACCCTGCTGGGGGGGTCCACACTTCTGCTGTAACCTGCTCGTGGCTGGTTCACCTCGATCACACACTGGCTGGGCACTCCGCCTTATTTATTTATCTGTCGATTGGTCCGTCTCTTAATTTATTAATTTATTTATTGATTGATTGATTGATTGAGTTTTACTTCTTTCCATCTGCCTCTTTCACCGTTTCCTTTGGCTGTTGCGGTGGGGCTGCTCCCGCGTGCGGAGCGTTTGGAGAGCGGAGCTGGGGGTGGAGAGTTTGCTGCAGCTGTTTTCATAGGAGATGATGTGTTCCTTGAGTTAAGACACATCCCTTTCTGAGCCACGGAGAGTTTTGTACGACATGGTTTCTATCCTTTTCCAGTGTTTAGTTCTCTGCATGTTTCAGTGGGGTTCTTGTTGCGAGAAGGACAGTTAGGTGAGGCACGTGAGCGATGCCAGCACAGTGTCCGCGAGTGTTGGTGGTATGGTATGTTTTTATTTATTATCAAATTTTATTATAATAAAAGTCTATTTTCACAACAATACATTTTCCTTAAAAAAAAAATCAAAGGTTCAGTGCTGCTTTTTCTGGGAGGAGTTGGGAGGACAGTGAGGAAAACGGTGCTGATCACTTCCACCTTGAAGGTGTTCCACGGCATTTCGTCTAGGAGCCCACCCTTCCTGTGATCCCACCCAAGAAGTTCTTCGAGTCTTCACTTGTAGAGACCTAATCCTGGAGGAGAAAGCACTGATGTGCAGTTACACCACGTTCAGCCCTCAGCTGACACACACAAGGCCCTGCTGTGCTGCCTGGGTGGCTTCATAGAATCATAGAGTGGATTGGGAGGGACATCGGAAGATCATCCAGTTCAATCCACCTGCCACAGCAGGATCACCTAGACCAAGTCACGCAGTCTTAGTACCTGGGTCTAGGTGCTGGACCCTTGAGGGTGCCAGAGCCCAGGGGGACCTGCGCAGCCAGATCTCATCCCATGGTTTGGTTCTCTGTGCTGTCGTGTTACTGGTGTGTGGGTGCTCCTGGCTGTGAAGCAAAGGGTGTGGAGCTGAAGCAGCTCTTCCTATCCAAACACCTCTTGCACAGCGACTACAGGTCAACAGGGAGGGTTGGGGGGCCCAAGGCTGCCAGTTACGTTCCTTGGTCCTCTGGAAATTCAGCCAAGGCGGTGAAAGTCACTCTGGGCTTCTCTGGGGCTCTTGCAGGATCCCCTGGCAGGTGGGACTCGGGTGGGAAGGTGCTGCGCCTTGGAGAGTAAGTATTTCAGTAGGATCCTGATGGTGCAGTGACCCAGTCACTGCTGCAGTGGATGGATGGCAGGAGTCAGGGCAAGGACAGGCTGAAAGTTCTGAAGTAAAATAACTGCTGTAGCTATGGGGGGGAGTTTCCTGACTGCTGAAACGGATGGATGCAAAGAAAATCATCAGTAGTCTTCCCTCAGCTTGCCCTGCCGCGGCGGAAGTTACTGTTCTAACTGAATTTACCAGCTGGAGTTTCCTAAGTGAGTTGTAACAGTCTGTCTGCTGGGGCTTTTATCGCTCCATCGGGTCATTAACTGAAGAACAAAGCCCTCTGAAAGAAAAGCAGCGGCTGCATCTTTTCAGGATCTGCCCAGAGCTGGAGGCTGTGCCCACAGATGGTGCCTCACTCCCGGAGGTCACTCACCCTCCTCAGCTGGGCCCTTGAGACCAGGGGTACTCCTGGGCTGCTGTGGCAGACACAGACTCTCCTCATGCAGCCAAGTCACCCTAATTCGGTTGCTTCCCTGCCACCTACAGCAGAAGCTTCTTGAGACACTTTTGAAACCTTCAGGCATTGGTAGCTGAACACAAAAGGCTACAAGATGCAGGAAAACGAGGCAGCTCAGGTGGGGTCAGAGTGCAAATGTGACCTGGATGGCTGTTCTGCTTGGCAGCCGCTTTTCATTGCGGTGCTGCACCCCAGGTGCTGATGGCTGAGGCACTGCTGCTTGCGTCGACGAGGAGCAGCGCGTGGGCTCTGCTGTTGACAGGTAAGTGTGAGGTCTTGTGGTGGGGCTCGGCACACGTTCACCCAGATACCTGGGAGCAGGGTCACAGTCTGTGGGGGAAAGCGAACATTCGAGAGACACAGCACCACCAGAACCTCCCACTCTCATGGTTTCTGAAGCAGTTTGGAGAGCAATTAAGTAAGTTCCTGACTGTGAAATGCAGTTGGCAGCTCAGCTCCGCACCAACTGCTTGGTAGCCTGTGGAGATCCCTTCTCTTCTCCTAACTGCAGGTGGAGGGTACAGACAGTGGCTTTGAAAAGCTGCCAGCACAGCCCCTTTGCACAAGAACAGTGTCACACTTGCTGTTGTGCAATGGCTGGGGGTGGTGGCAGCTCGGGGACATCCTCTGCTTCTGTCTTGATCTTGCTGAGCTCACAGAACCCTGGGGAGGTGCGGGAGCTCTCAGGTGAGGCAGTTGAAGCTGGTAGTGATGGTTTCCTGAGCCTTGTCCCCCTCCAGGCTGACCCAGTCCAGCTTTCTCGTGTGTCCTGTGCACTGGATTAATAGGATACCAGCTTGGAAGGGACCTCAAGGATCATCTAGTCCAACCTATCAAACTGAAAACCCAGTTTAAATTTACTGTCCCAGCAGCCTGTCCAGCTGGGTCTGACAACTGCCCAACATAGGGCCATCGACCCCTTCCCTTGGGAGATGATTCTGGTGGTTCATTGTTCTAATGGGGAAGAATTTTCTGGACTCCAACAGGAATCTCCCTGGGAGTAACTGACACCTTTCACCCCTTGTCGTTTCCATAGGACTCCTTGTGGAAAGGAAGCCGCTGTCTTGGCAGCCACCCTTTATGTGCTGGGACATCGAGATAAGGTGCCCCGTAAGTCTTCTCAAGGCTGAACAAACCCAGTTCTCTCAGCCTTTCCTCACATGGCAGGGCTTCCAGCCCTCTGATCACTCTTCTGGCCCTTCTCTGGGCCCTTTCCAGCCTGTCCACATCTTTTGTGTATTTTTGGGTCCCCTCCAGCTTGTCTCAGCCTGCCTCAGGCCGAGGGTCTGCAGCAGGACCTGTGCTCCAGGCGTAGCCTCACCTGTAGTTTGGGAGCTCTCGGTCTGTGCTGCCAAACAGAGAAGATGCTGTTTGTTACAGGAGGAGAAACTTGATTCCACTGTGCAGTTAGCTGGGAGGGAGCTAAGGAGCAGCTCCTTGGCTTCTCTGCCCACCAGCTTGTTCCAGCACATCGTGACTCAGCTGGATCTCACTGCCCTGCTGGACTGGCACAACTGGAACTCAGTGAGGCTGTGTCCAGTGGCCCTCAGAGAGGGGCTTTGGCTGGGGGAGGAGGTGGTGCTTTTCCAGGTGAGCTCCCAGTGGCTTGGACAATGGTGAGACCCTACCTGAGCTGCCCAGTGCTCAAGACCAGCAGCTCCAGGTTGGTGATGCCTGTTCAAACTGTCATCCAGGTGAGGAGCAGCATCTGCAAACCCTTCCAGACCACAACAGGGATGGGTGGTAAGGTGGGTTGAGGGGTGAAATGGGGAGTGCTGAGCAGAGCAGACACCCTGCAGAGCTGCTGCCTTTTCCACCTTTTCCAGCCTCTAAGAGCAGCAAAGGATGGAGATCACTGGGGGAAAGGAGCCCAGTCCCTATAAGACATCCCAGAAGGGCTCAAGGCTTTCCAGCTATGGCAAAATGGTCCCTTAGAATTCCCCACCCCACAGAACCTGGGGAAGCTTTGTTTGAGCACCAGGCTCTGTGCCCAGGAGCCTTCCAGCTATGGAGCTGGGCTGGGAGGTGGGTGCTGCTCTGCCATGGCCCCATGTTCCCCATGGGGGCGTTTCCAAGCCCCACGGGTCAGCCCCATTGGGGCATCCTCTGTGGATAAAAGCCAAGCACAAAGGTGGGGAGATGAGGTCTGCAGAAGATCGCAGGTGAGTGCCGAGCCCCTCACACACTTCACTTTGTGGAGCCCTTGTTGCTCTTCCATGGGTGGGCAACTGGGGGATTGGGACTATGTTTTGAGCATCTAGCTGGGATCTGCTGGAGTGATGCTTCGCCCACCTCACTCCAGGGTTGGCAGAGCTGCTCTCAGCAGGACCACAGGGAGGATGTGGCTGGAGAACATCGCTGCTGTCTCTGGGAGCTCCTCCACAGGGACTGAGTGTAGCTCAGTGTTTTGGGGTGGACTCTGGACTACCTTTACCAGCAGCTCTGTGGTGGGAACTGAGAAAAGTACAGTAGGCACAACCCACAGCTTTGGGTTTGTTCTGATAGAGCTGATGGCTTTGGAGCAGCCTTGGGAGGTGAGTGGGGCAGCTTTGCACAACATCACCCCGAATGTCTGTGTGAAGGGCCTCCTGTCCTGTCCGGGCTGATCCCTCTTCCCTTCCAGCTCCTCTAACCCCATGCACCAGCTCTCCCCTCACACTCTGTGTTGCTGCCTGGACTCCCCAGCTGGCTGCAGCACTGGCAGGGGGCTCTTGCCCTGCTCCCTTCTCTGGTGTCTCCATGGTTCCAGAGTTGTGTGTTCCCACCAGGACCTGAGGTCCCTGGATCAGGAGGCAGCTGCTGTTCCATGTGCTGCTACAAGGACCTCCCAGGCAGCGGAGCTGCTCTTGGGGAGCATTGCTTTGGGTAGGGGACACCCAAGGGGCTCTCTTAGCTCAGGCCATCAGCAGGGTGGGCACTGACCTTCCCAGTGCAGGGCAAGATCCATGATTCTCAGTTTCCTTCACTTCTGGCCTTTCTTTGCAGGGATGAAGGCAGAAATCTTCCTGGGGTTGCTGGTGATGCTCAGCCTGCTCCAGACATCTGCATCTTCTGCCTGTGGTGTGGTCTTTCTCTCAGGTTTTGCAGACCGGGGGTTTTCTGAGTAGGAAAGATGCAGCTGAGTCTAAAAGAGCCTGAATTACTCTGTTGTTGAGCAGCAAAGCCCTGAGGAGATGTCTGAAGGTGCCAAGTCAATTTGTCTCCGCCATGGCAGCGCTCCAGGCTGTTTCATGTTTTTTACCAGTTAACATCCTGTCTGATGTCTTAACAACCCATCACGGGGGATGTCAGCTCCCAGAACCCACAGTACAACCGTCTCCTTCTCTGTGGGGAGCACAGCCCTTCCTAGGAGAGCTTGGCTCAGCCCTGGTGGTGATGAGGACACCGAGCAGCCCAGAGCTCCTAGATCTTAACGTTTGTTGGGGCAGCCAGCAGCATCTCTGCAGGTTCTCTGAAGGCAACTACAGCTGGGGGTGTAGAAATAAGATGAATCATGTTAATTGTGGTTGGAAAGTAGCCTGAAGAGGTAGCAGCTGCTGTCCTGTCAAACAGCAGGAGACTCCCAAGTCACCAACAATAGAACAAGAGCAAATGGCCTCAAGTTGTGCTGGGGAGGGTTAGACTGGACATCAGGAAAGATTTCTTCCCTGACAGAGTGGTCAGGGGTTGGAACAGGCTGCCCATGGAGTGGGGGAGTGAACTGTCCCTGGAGGGGTTCCTAAATGAGTAGCTGTAGCCCTGGGGAACAGAGTTTAGTGGGCAGGATGGGGTTGGGTTGATGGCTGGACTGGATGATCTTGGGGGTCTCTTCCAACCTTAATGATCCTATGATTCTATGATGTCCACAGTGCCCACAGCAGCTATTTGAAGGGTCCACTGATGTTGATCCCATTTTTGTGCCTGGGAGTGACCCTCTGAGGAACACAAGGGTATGCAGACCTCTGGACAGAGTGCAGCAGCAGTTCCAGCAGTGCTGTGCTGATACCCCTGGCTGCTGGCAGCCCCACGAATCATAGAATAATTCAGTTTGGAGAAGACCCTTGAGATCATCTTGAGAACCCCACTGCAGCACAGGGATGCTCCCGGGTAGGAGACAGCTCCCTCACTCCTGCTCTTTCTTTTCCCTTCCCCAGAGCTGCCAGGGGAGCTGTCGGACACCTCCCTCCTGAGCACCGTGGGCCAGGCCAAGCAGCTGGTGGATGCTGCCTACAAAAGTACCCGTAACCGGTGAGAGTTGGAGCTGGGCTGGCCTGTGGGCACATGTTTCCTGCTCTGCAGCATCTCCAGCTTTTCCTCCTTGGGTGTGAGGGTGTGAGGTCCTCTGGGAGAACAGCGGGCTGTCATCCAGCGTTTTGCTTGCCTCCACCCTATTCAGACACCACATCTCTAGCCTGTTGGGTCACTAGAGCAGTGAGGACTCTTTGTGGTGTCTGTCAGGACAGCCCAGCTTTTCCCACTGTGGTTTGGGAGTGTGCGGCTTCCTTCCAGCCCAAACATCTGCTCCACCAGTAGCCCACTGAAACCTCTCACTGGCTTAGGGTCCTCTCCATCTGAGAGGAGGCTCCAGCAGCATCAACACTTGGAGATGTTTGGCACCCCTGGAGATGGTCAGCTGGAGGCACTGATGAGCTGGGCAACAGTCGAGTGAGGTTTGGTTGCCTCAGGGAGGTAAAGACATAAGATCTGTCTTCTGGCAGGTGGAGCTGGGCAGTACAAGAGATTCCCTTCCTGCAGCTTTCTCTGCTCCACTGCTGAGGGTAGCAGGAGCAGCCTTGGTCTCTTCCAGCTTCCTTGCAGGGAGGCTGAGGACTCTGCCTCTGCGGTTCACCCTAGTCCCACCCCAAGAGAGTTGGGGTGCCTGAGGCTCAGTGCATAACCTGCAGGACCCTCAGCTTTGCCCCATTTCAGCCTCACAGGCTTTGTTGTATTGTCCCTTGCAGCATGAAGGAGCATCTGCAGAACGGTGTCTCAACCCCAGTAGAGCTTCTGAGCTATTTCAAACAGCCAGTGGCTGGAACTCGGGCTGCTGTTCGGGCTGCAGATTACATGGAGACCACCCTGAGCCTCCTCAAGGAGAAGCTGCGATGGGCTGTGAGGGGGGACTTCAATGTCACAGGTAGGGATCTTGCTTTGCTGGAGGAAAGAACGCACAGGGCTTGGTCATTAGAGCTTGGGAGAAGGGAAGGAGAGGGGCTTATGATGGGCCATGACTCAGAGCTCTCCTATGCAGCTGCAGTGGGGCAAAGCTGAATGTCTCTTCTGTGCTTCTCTTCCATCTGAAATAGGTTAGGAAGTGTCATCCATTCACTAAACAGCTATATGCATTTCCCTGGCCCCTTCTGCAGTGCAGCAGCTCATGTGCCGCCAGGTCAGAGCTTCTAAGGCTGTGCTAGAAATTATTTGGCTCGAGTAGGGACTGGGCACACACCAAGGCTGTGACTCACTGAAGCCCAACCACCAGGGAAGGAGGTTTTTCTGCCAAACTTCAACAGTCCAAGTCACTGCCTGGTTGTTCTGTGTCGGTGACAGGATGCTGGGAAGGGCACAGAGAGAGATCAGAACAGCAGTGTGAAAGGACAAGTGTCCCCATGAGGTGGCAGTCCTGGCCTCCCAACAAGACCAGCTTGCTGAGCAGAAGGCAGATTAGAACCACAGAATGTGTTGAGCTGTAAAGGACCTTTAAAGCTCATCTAGTCCAACCCTCCCGGCAGTGAGTAGGGCCATCTCTAACCAGAACAGATTGCCCAGAGCCCAGCCTGATCTTGAATGGCTCCAGAGATGGAGCTTCTTCCGCCTGTCCAGGCAGCCTGTTCCAGGACTCCCCCACCCTCAGATTAAAGAGCTTTCTTCTAACATCTGATCTAAATCTGCCCTGCTCTGGTCTGTAACCCCTGCCCCTTGTCCTGTCACTGCACACCCTCTGAACAGTCCCTCTCCAGCCTTCCTGTGGCCCCTTCAGGTACTGGAAGGCTGCTATAAGGCCTCCCCAGAGCCCTTCCTTCTCCAGGCAGGACAACCCAAACTCTCTCAGCCTGTACCCACAGCAGAGGTTCTGCAGCCTCCGTTCACTTCAGTGACCTCGTCTGTTGGAGTTCAGGGAGGCACAGGGAGGGGTCCTGCCTTATAAACTCCTGGGGACCCTCAGCATTACTGGCAGAACAAGACCCACATCCTGGGGTGCCCCAGCATTGAGTGAGCAGGACAAATGAGGCAGGGCTGGCTGTGCTTGAGCCCAGCCTCTCTACCCACCAGTGATGCTCCAGCACCACTCTAGCCAGAGCACCCTGCTGCCACCCATTCACCTGCCCGGGAGACAGCAGTGGCTTCTCAAACCCATGGTGTGGCGCAGACTCTTGGTGGCAGCAGTGACCAGGAAACCTCCCAGAGATGTGCTGTGCCAGACGCCAGAGACAAGAAGGCTTTGTTGGTTGAACTGGACCAGTTATCTCCCTTGCATTGGGAAGTCTGCAAAGCCTGCATCCCCCAGTGCTGCCCAACACTCTGATGGTTCTTCTGCAGCAGCTCCAGACAGTGGTGGTAGACACTGGGGGAAGCCTTGTTAAACACCACTAGGATGACTGGAGCCATGAGCAGTTTGTGGAGGAGATGGAAAGGGAGGGGAGAGGCATGAAAGAGTCTTGTCAGTGCCAGAAGTCCTTGTGCTGCCGCATGGGTCTAACGTGGAACCACGTAAATAGTTTGACCCCAGCCTTCATGCTTTCCAAGCCAGAGAAAGCGACCAGCTGCTCTAGAGAGCAGAGAGACCCCAAGGACAGCCCCTCGTGCTCTCGGGGTAAGAAACCGCTTCAAGAGTACAAGAAGGAAAACCTTCTCCTGAGCCTGGGAGAGACCCCAAAGCCAGCAAGGTCAGAGTGCTCCTGCATGTCTGTTCTCTGCTGTCACCCCACAGACTTGCTGACACCCGCTCAGCTGGGGAGGATTTTCAAGGCCAGTGGATGTGACCAGCAGCTCAAGAACATGAATTGTGACTCGGCGGACCCGTACCGGACCATCACCGGGGAGTGCAACAACAAGTGAGGGGCTGTGTCGAGGGATGGGCGGGTGGATGGATGGATGGATGGATCCTCTACCAGCAGAACTAGACCCACATCCGCAAGGATGATCCACTAATGGTTTGTTGTTCTTCCATTGACTCCAACAGGAGAAACCCATCACTAGGATCCTCAAACAGAGCCCTGGTCAGATGGTTGCCAGCAGAATATGAGGACGGGGTATCAGTCCCGCACGGATGGACAGAAGGGAAGCGATTCTCTGGATTTCCCTTCCCACTGGTAATGTTTGTAGCAGTCATCTGAAAATGCTTTGTCAGGCCTTAGGGATTTCTAGTCGCATAATCACAGAACACTAGGGATTGGAAGGGATCTTGAAAGATCATCCAGTCCGATTCCCCTGCCACAGCAGGGTCCCCTACATCAAGTGGCACAAGAACATGCCCAGGTGGGTTTTGAACATCTCCAGAGAAGGAGACTCCACAATCGCCCTGGGCATCCCCTTCCAGTGCTCTGTCACCCTCATATTGATGTGGAACCTCCTCTGTTCCAGCTGACACCTGCTGCCCCTTGTCTTATCATTAGATGCCACTGAGCAGAGCCTGGCTCCATCCTCCACCCTTTCCATATTTATCAACATTAATAGGGTCACCCCTCAGTCTTCTTTTTTCCAAGCTCAAGAGACCCAGCTGCCTCAGCCTTTCCTCATCAAGCAGATGCTCCACTCCTTTCACCATCTTTGTGGCTCTGTGGTGGACTCTCTCCAGCAGTTCTGCGTCCTTCTGGAACTGAGGGTCCCAGAATTAGACACAAGGTTCCAGCTGTGGTCTCACCAGGGCAGGGTAGAAGAGGGGAAAACTGGGTGTCTGTCCAGCTGGATAGAGTAGGATCTGTCCACCCTTGGATAGATCACAGACACCCAGTGCTGTGGATGTGCACACCCACCAGCAGATGTGGTGGTCATCAGGATTCACCAGCTTCAGCTTGACCATATAAGAATCTCCAGGGTCACCTAACAGCGGTGCTTCCCCTAAAATCAAGGGGAGATTAATCAGATCACTGCAGGAGCCAGGGATCAAGAGAGAGCTGCTCCACGTGTTCTTTTAATCAAGTGCGTTGGAGCCTCAGCAATTTACTTGGTGCTAACGAGGAGCTCTGTGACGTTCCGGCTGCCTTCTGCTCGTGCTTCCCTTGTGCTGTGTAGCTCTGCTCTGCAGCACAGTGTCTGCAGAGGCTTGACCACCTTTTCTGTAGCAGAACGTGAGGAAAGAACTGAGGGGGGAATTACGATGGATGGGAAAGCATTAGGATGCTGGGGGGTGTCCTGCCAGAAGGAGCTGTCTGAGATGATCTCTGGGGATTTCCAAGGTCATTGTTTCCCAGACTTTTATTTCAAAGTGTCTTTTAAAATCGTTTCCTCTCTCTCCCTGGCTCCTCAGTGCAGTTCTTACTGCTCCCGTGGGTCCATCAAGGGATATTCGTGTCCTAAAGGCTCAGACACCCAGCTGGAACGGGAACAGCAGAGAGCTCAGCAAAGCCCATGTGGGCGGTGGCGCGGGCTCAGCGTTGCCTTCCAGCTCAGACAGGGCTTTGGGGGTTTTCTGTGTGAAGCGTAAAGATTGTGCATTTCTGCTGATCGTAGAATCGTTCACGCTGGAAAACACTCTAGAGATCATCGAGTCCTGCTCTACCAAGTTCAGCACTAAAACACATCGCTGAGCAAAACTGATGAGTATGATGAGGTTCTCCTCGTCTGTTCTGCCCTGGTGAGACCACATCTGAAATATTTTGGCCAGTTCTGGGACCCTCAGTTCCAGAAGGACAAAGAACTGCTGGAGAGAGTCCAGCATAGACCAACAAAGATGATGAAGGGAGTGGAGCTTCTCCCTGATAAGGCAAGCCTGAGGGAGCTGGGTCTCTTGAGCTTCGAGAAAAGAAGGCTGAAATACGAGTCCATTAATGTTGATAAATATGGAAAGGGCAGGTGTCAGGAGGATGGAGCCAGGCTCTGCTCAGTGGCATCCAGTGATAGGACAAGGGGCAGTGGGTGTGAGCTGGAACAGAGGAAGTTCTGCATCAATATGAGAAGGAACTTCTGCCCAATGATGGTGGCAGAGCACTGGAAGGGGCTGCCCAAGGCAGTTGTGGAGTCTCCTTCTCTGGAGAAGTTCAAAACCCACCTGGGCACGTTGCTGTGTGACTGGATCTAGGGGACCCTGCTGTGGCAGGGGGATTGGACTGGACGATCTTTCGAGGTCCCTTCCAATCCCTAATGTTCTGTGATTCTGTGATGTCATCAATTCTGATGGCCCTATGTCCTCCGCACCCCTCTGTTCAAATCATTTCCTCACGTGTGCATTCTGCCTTCATCCTCGTAGGTTCGAAACGTGTCGAACGTGATCGTTCGCTTCCCCCCTGAGCAGCTCAGGATGGACCAGCAGAGATCACGCATGTTCATGCTGTGGGGCCAGTTTGTTGACCATGACCTGGATTTCAGTCCGGACACCCCAGCCAGAGTCACCTTCCATGGCAAGGTGGACTGTGTCACCAGCTGTGTCAAGCAGCCCCCTTGCTTTCCCATCAAGGTACAACCAGCCACCTTCTTGCAGGGGAGAAGGTGTCTACCTTACAAGCAGAACATGTGGGTGGCTAGGGAAATGTAGGCATCTCTAGGCTTTCATGCGTATTTGCCACTTGGCTTCCTAAAACAGCATCTCTGCTCTCAATCCGACCCTTCCCTTCTGGGGTCTGTGACTGATCTCCCGCTGTTTAACACGTCAGGAGCCTTTGAAACGGCTCCTGCCGGGCTTTTTGTGCCCCTGTAGCACCACAGGGCACTTTCTGCACCCTGGAGCTGGTGATAAATCCTCTCCTCTCTCTGCAGATCCCCCCCAACGACCCACGAATCACAAACACAAGGGACTGCCTCCCTTTCTTCCGCTCAGCCCCTGCCTGCACCGGCGGCAGAGCGACCCGGGAGCAGCTCAACGCGCTCACTGCCTTCCTGGACGGCAGCGTGGTGTACGGCAGTGAAGCCACGCTGGCCAACAGGCTGAGGGACTGGACCAACCAGCTGGGCTTGCTGGCTGTTAACCAGAACTTCAGCGACGGGGGGAAGGCATTTCTGCCCTTCAGCAACGTGCGGAGGGACCCCTGCCTCACAGTGAGCCAGGGAGATAAAATCCCCTGCTTCCTCGCTGGTAAGTTGGGTGCTGGAACCCCAAACCTGTGATCCAGAAGGAGCAATTCCACCAGCTCCTGTTGTTGCTTTTGTTATTAAAGTAGGGAGTGGAGAACAGAAGAACATCCTTAGAGAAAAGCATCCTGAATGACTGAGACACTCTGTGCTAGGTAGGAGAGAGGTCTTCGCCATCTCCAAGCCTTCTTTGTGGTTCTATGTGTGGGGTGAAGCTGTCTCATCTCTGCTCAGCAGCTCTGCTATAGGGCCCTGAGAGCACATGGGGCTGCTGGAGATCACCTGGGAACCAGTTCTGCAGTGGAGCAACAGCAAGCTGGCCTGAAGGCAACAGCTTGCCCACACTTGCTCTTTGGTGGCTGCACTGCTTCCACCAGGATGGGTAGAGGTGTGTTGGTGCTGGGCTGGTTCACCTCCATGAAGGTTTTGCCTGTGCTGCTGCAATGTCAGAGGAGCTTAGATCCCATCTGGGCTGAGCATGAGGCAGACAAAGGTGTCCCCATCACTGAGAAGGCTGTGAGTCCACTGGCAGCACACAGCCAGGGCACCAGCACAGACCTTCAGCCCATCAAGGCAGCATCCTGCTCCATCTGTGCTTTGTAATGCTTTTGGTATCCTCTTGCCCACATCTTCATCCCAAAATCACAGAATGTTAGAGATTGGAAGGAACCTTGAATGTCATCCAGCCCAATCTCCCCCACAACAGCAGGATCCCCTAGATTATGTCACACAGGAACGTGTCCAGGCAGGTTTTAAACATCTCCAGAGAAGGAGACCCCACAATCCCCCTGGGCAGCCTCTTCCAGTGCTCTGTCACCTTCACTGGGAAGAAGTTCCTTCTCATATTGATGTGGAACTTCCTCTGTTCAAGCTGTCACCCACTGCCCCTTGTCCTCTCATTGGATGCCACTGAGCAGAGCCTGGCTCCATCCTCCCAACACCTGCCCTTTCCTTATTTATCAACATTAATGGAGTCATCTTTCAGCCTCCTTTTCTCCAAGCTCAAGAGACCCAGCTCCCTCAGCCTTTCCTCATCAGGGAGAAGCTCCACTTCCTTCATCAGCCTTATGGCTCTGTGCTGGACTCTCTCAAGCAGCTCTGTGTCCTTCTGGAACTGAGAGTTCCAGAACTAGACACAAGATTCCAACTGTGGTCTCACCAGGGCAGAGTACAGAGGCAGGAGAACCTCTCTTGATCTATTAACTACCCCCCTTCTAAACCACTCCAAGATGCCATTGGCCTTCTTGGCCACCAGGGCCCATTGCTGGCTCATGGTCATCCTGCTGGTCACCAGGACTCCCAGGTCCCTTTCTCCTTTTGCCCTGGGCACAGCATCCCAAAGGTGAGAGGAGCTCACCTCCAGCCATAACACCGCACGGCCACCACAACTTCCCCAGCTGCTGCCCTTTGCTGTCTTCTGTCCTTAGCACAGAGACAGAATAACTGACCTCCTGGAACCCTGAGTATTATTGGTCCCTCCTCCCTGGCTCCTGCTAATGAGACCCAAGATGTTACCACAAGCTTGTGGAACCACACAGAGATGTTTCTGATGCATCCTGAGAATTGGTGCCTTACTCCCGTGTCCTTTTCTCTTGGTAGCAAGACCTCCTGACTCACTCCTGTTGGATGTGCCCATGCTGGGCTGCTCAAGTCACCACCAGCGAAAGCTTGAGGGCACAAAAGATCTCACCAGCTGTAGAGATGATTTCTGTTCCCTTGGCCCCCTACATATCTAACCCAAGCTCCTCTGGACAACCTCCCCATGGTCCTTGGACACCATCGGGGGACAGTTGTGGGACCGGTAGGCGTGCTGTGCTTCGAGCTCTTGGTGTTTCGTGCTTCCTTTAGCCTTTTACTCCTCCTGGTCTGTCCCAACTGTTGTTTCATGGCTCCAGCTGCTTCCAAAGCTCATGGAGGTCTCTCCTAGGTGAGGACCACGCAGCTTCTGTGTCTGAAGGCAGTTGCCCAGTGAGGAGCAGGCACCTCAGATGCTTCTCAGGGTGGGCTTTCAGTGCCCAGGACTCTGCAGCCGGGGGCCACTGGAGCAGTTGCTGTTGCATTTACAGCCTCTTCTGAAAGCTCCTTGTCTTGTTTGTGGCTCTTCCGTCCCTGCAAACCGTGGAGATTCTGCGGGTGCCGTTGCCCAACGAGGCTCGGCGAGTCCCTGGGGAGCCCCGGGTGAGTGAGCTCTGCTCGAGGACACCCCACACGGCTGCTTTTGTTTCCTCTTCCGCAGTCTCTCACAGGCAGCCTTTGACGGCCACTGAAAAGGGCTCTGTGCTGCGCACAGGGGCTACCCCGATGTGCTGTGGGACCAGAGGACTGAAAGCGACATATTCACTCTTCTCTGAGGGCCTCTTTATGCTCTCGTCACCTGCTTGGCTCTTGGGTTTCCTGCCCCGGCCGTTGATTTAGTATCTCGTCGGGGTGCTGCCTGTAGTTTCCTCCTTTGGGTTGCGACTCATTCTGCTTTTAGTTTTCCTCGCCAGAGAGCTTGACTGCACCTGCCATCGCGCCCCAGCTGTTGTTTCAGCTGGTTTGAAGGACATCTTCTGACTTCCAGAGCTCCCTTGGCCACCCTGACCTCTCTGCCCATTTTCAGTTCTCTCGTGAGCTGTGAGGCTCTGGCCGACACGGGAGCCTGGAGAACATGGTGGCTTCTTGGCGCTTCCAGCACTTATTTGGAAAAAGCTTCCCCATGTTCCTGTGGTGCTGAGCCCGGCCAAGGTGGCATCTTGGCTTTTGCTCCCTCCGAATCACGGACTGCCTGAGGGTGGAAGGGACCCTCAAGATCATCTACTCCAACCCTCTGCCATGGGCAGCAATGCCTCTCAGCCAGACTTGGTTGCTCAAGGGCTCATCCAACCTGGCCTTGAACACCTCCAGAGAGGGGCCAGCCACAGCCTCACTGGGCAAGCAATTCCTGATTGTCTCCACCCTTGCACTGAAGAACTTCTTCCTAAGATCTAGTCTGAGCCTTCTGTCCTTCAGCTTGAAACCATCTCCCCTTGTCCTGTTGCTGAATCCCCTTAGGAAAAGTCCCTCTGCAGCCTTCCTGTAGGTTCTCTTCAGGTACTGGAAGGCAGCTATAAGGTTTCCCTGGAGTCTTCTCTTCCCTAGGCTGAACAACCCCAGCTCCCTCAGCCTGTCCTAATGGCAAAGTTGCTCCAGCCCTTGGAGCCCTCTGTGGCCTCCTCTGAACTCACTCCAGCAGTCCCATGTCTTTCTGATGTTGGGAACTGGTCCTAGGATTCAAGACGGGGTCTCACCAGAGCAAAGTAAAGGGGAAGAGTCCCCTCTCTTGCTCTGCTGACCACACTGCTCTTGATGCAACCCAGGATCTGGCTGGCCTTCTGGGCTGCAGGAGCTCACTGCCAGCTCATGGTAAGCATCTTGTCACTAGAAATTTGTATTTGCCCTGGTGCTCTCCAGCCTTCAGGGTCCAGACACAAGTTTCCTCCTCCTCCTGTGTGGTCCTTACCCGTGTCCTTCACAAAGCAGCTATTGAGACACCTGTGCGGGCTTCCCAAAGCGACATTCCCTCCCTCCGGTGGGAAGCAGCCAAGCACACGCAGGGCACTGGCAGTGCCATCTCCTGACTCCTAGGCGAGTTTCGAGCAAGCGAGATGCTGGAGCTGACGTGCATGCACACGCTCTTCCTGCGGGAGCACAACCGCCTGGCTAGAGGACTGAAGAAACTAAATCCCCACTGGAGTGGAGAGAAGCTCTACCAGGAGGCACGGAAGATCCTGGGTGCAATGATGCAGGTACCCATCACCATGTCCTGTGCCCTGGCTCTGCTGCCTGCTCTTGCAGCATCACAGAGCTAACTAACGTTGTGGGTTTGTTAGTGGGGGGGATTCTCCAGAGGGTTTGATATTTCGGGGTGCAAGCGACCAAGTCCTTTCCACCAGTGCCTTTTGTCCAAAGCAAAATCACAGGCACAAAGGGGTCCCCCATGACCTTGGATGTCCCTCTGCTGCTAAATCCCCAAATGGCTCGATGGGGCTTTTTCAGCTGCATATTGTTGCTTAAGAAATGTGGGGACAGGGAAGCCAGAGGAAGCTTTTTCCAACCACTGTTTGGCAGGGGACAACAAGGATATCGGAGGTTTGGATTAGAATGCCTCTGGTCTGTGAGCCTCATCCTCTCAAGAAGCCCCATGTGCTGGTTGGAAGGGACCTCTTAAGGTCCCCTGTCCAGCCTTTGGTTTGGAGTAGGAGCAGCTTCAAAGCCAGATGAGGTTTCATAGCCAACAAAAAAGGTCAGCTCCTGGGAGAGAAGATGACATGGGGTTTCCAAAGGAAGTGCTTCGTCGCTCCTAGTCGGAAACTTGCCTTCTGGGCTAGCTCAGCAAACAAAAAGCAGGAATATCATAGAATCATAGAATCATTAGAGATTGGAAAGGACCTCGAAAGATCATCTCGTCCAATCCCCCAATATGAACAGGTTGAAGTTCTTAAAGCTGTCCCTTTAGATACGATGGGATTGTGGAATAAACACGTTGGGTGAGCCCACGTGGAGAGACAAACCATTGTCCCAAAAGCATTGTCTCCATCGTTGTGTCTGGATGAAGGGTTTCATCTTCTTCCCGTTTCCAGAGAGTTGGTGCTTTTTCACCCACTGACACAGACCTGGATTTTTAAAGCAGTGTTGTGCAGCCTCCTCAATATCCCAAGGAGACACAGGAGCAGGTTTGAAATCTCTGCTGTGGGAGGGCTGACAGAGCTGCCCGTGGGTGGTGGTATCGTCTGTGCCAGTGCTGTTGACTTTGCCATCTGAAGCATGTGGGGTGGCAGAGAGGAGGAAACGTGCTTCTACCTGGCTGATGGGTTTGGCTTCTGCCCGTAGGACAAGGAGGGAATATTGGGAAGGATTTGTCAGGCTTTCATCCCCCTCTGACCTGCCAAGCTGTTGAAGCAGAGAGAAGCACCTGAGTGCCAAGTCCTCAACTCCAGCAGGCAGAGGACCCCTGTGCACAGGTGGAGGATGAATGCGGGACAGGCATGAGCCGTGTCTGTGCTTCCCGGTGTTCCTGGAGCAGGGATGTCCCTTTTGCATGCCCATGCAAATTTCATCACTGTTGTAGCTGGGATCCCTCTTGAGCGTAGAGATCCCCTTGTGCGTGGCTGGAGTAGCAAGGAGCACAGGCAGTGGTCCGCATCAGTGCCTGGAGCTGCACCACCTGCAGCGTGGTACAAAGGCCAAGTGCAGAAGAGCTTTGAGCCAAGGCCACAGAGGTGAAGAAACAAAAGTGTCACCCAGCAGTAGCAGAAAGGATCCTCACCAGACTGCCAGAGCAGCTGGGTGGAGGTCTGATGAGGTGAAAGAAAGGCTGGCCCTGGGGAGTCTCTCTGCTCCACACAAATCCCATCAAACAAGTCCAGTGTGACAGCTCCTGCAGTCTGGGACAGGAGCACCAAGTTTGCTTCCACAGATGGCCAAGCCGTTAACGACTCGCTCTTCCCTTGTCTCCCCACTAGGTTATAACCTACAGGGACTATCTGCCTCTTCTGTTGGGAAGCAGTTTCCAGAAGGTTATCCCTCGCTACCGGGGCTACAACGAGTCTGTGGACCCTCGAATAGCCAACGTCTTCACCCTGGCCTTTCGCTTTGCTCATGCTTCTGTTCCCCCGACTGTTGACCGAGTAGATGAAAATTACAAGCCCATGGGTCCCAAACTTCGACTCAGTGATGCCTTCTTTGCTGTCTGGAGGATCATTAAAGAAGGTAAAGACTTTCTTGCGCCTCTGCAGTGAATGTTCACTTCATTCAGCCTATTCTGCCCACTCTAGATGAGCTTCTGCTTCAGCCAATATTCAGAGCAGTTTGCAGTAAATGTATTAAATTACCTTTAACTTACAACCTTAATGCTCTTTACAACTAATTAATAGTCTGGTAATTAATTAAATAATTAGTCTGTGGCTTTTTACAGCTACCTGAAAGCAGGTTGGAGAGACGTGTGTGTTGGTCTCTTCTCCCAAGTCACTAGTGATAGAACAAGAAGAAATGGCCTCAAGTGGTGCCAGTGAAAGGTTAGACTGGACATCAGGAGAAATCTCTTCCCTGACAGAGTGGTCAGAGATTGGAACAGGCTGTCCAGGAAGGGCGGGAGTCACCGTCCCTGGAGGAGTTCAAAAAACGAGTAGATGTGGCCCTGGGGAACAGAGTTTGGTGGGCAAGATAGAGCTGGGTTGATAGTTGGACTGGATGACCTTGGAGATCTCTTTCAACTGTAATTTTGTGATTCTATGATGAAGTCATAGTATCATAGAATCATTAGGGATTGGAAGGGATATTGAAAGATCATCCAGTCCAATCCCCCTGCCACAGCAGTATCACCTAGACCAAGTCGCACAGGAACATGGCCATGCGGTCTCCAGTGAAGGAAACTCCACAAGTCCCCTGGGCAGCCTGTTCCAGTGCACTAAGGCAGAGTTTTCCCCAACACTTCAGTTCTCCACAGTCAAGCTCAGCCCATCTTACTCTGAATCACGTAGTTCTGGTTGCTTAATTGCTGCCAATTCTAAGAACATTATTCAAAGAGTTTTCATTTTGATCCTTTAAGTGCATGGAAATTGATTGTCTTGCAGCAGAAGCTTCTCATTAAACACCAGTCCCTGTGTAACCGTTGCAGGTGGTATTGACCCCTTTCTCCGTGGTGTGATGGTCAATCAGCCCAAGCTGATGACTCAGCAACAAATGATGGTGGAAGAGCTCCGGGATCGAATGTTTGAGCGCGTTGAGCGGATTGGGTTTGACTTAGCTTCGCTTAACATGCAGCGATGCAGAGATCATGGCCTCCCAGGTAAGGTGGCGGTGGGAGCAGAGCTCCTGAATTAAAACAAATGAAAATCAAGCACTTGTGCAGCTGAACATTGGGAAACATCTCCAGCCATGCCTGACTGAGATTCCTCTCTCCTGAATATATTCAGCATTTCTGTACAACCACAGCTAAGTGGAGAGAAGGTGGGGAAAATAAGTCTGAGCCTGGCTGGAGCTGGAGGAGACACATGGAGGTGTTTAAAAAATGAGTAGTTAGAGCATTTGAGGCTATGGTCTAGTGGTTAGGGAGATGCTAGTTCTGGGCCCCTCAGTTCAAGAAGGACACAGAACTGATGGAGATTTCCAGTAGTAGAACATCTCCCTTATGAGGGAAGGCTGAGGGAGCTGGGTCTGTTTAGCTTGGAGAAGAAGAGACTGAGGGGTGACCTCATTAATGTTTATAAATATTTGAAGGGTGGGTATCAGGAAGATGGAGCCAGGCTCTGCTCAGTGTTGTCTAGTGATAGGACAAGGGGCAATGGGTGTCGATAGAGGAGGTTTCACATCAATATGACAAGGAATTTCATCACAGTGAGGGTGACAGAGCACTGGAACAGGCTGCCCAGGGAGGTTGTGGAGTCTCCTTCTCTGGAGATATTTAAGACCCACCTGGATGTGTTCTGTGCGACTTGGTCTAGGTGATCCTGCTGTGGAAGGGGGATTGGGCTAGACGATGTTTCGAGGTCCCTTCCAATCCCTGATGTTCTGGGATTCTGTTAAGGCTGCCCTTGATCCTGGAAGTCCTTTCCAGCTGCGATGTTTCTATGCAGGGACATGGCCAGAAGAACATGGAGCATTGCTCGGTCAAGTCTTCAGTCACTGACTCATTTGAGTTGTTGATCAAATAAAATTGGGAAAGTAGTTTAGCAATAAGTGTGCAGGAATGGAATTTAGGGCACGAAGTTCTCCAGGGCTTCTCTTCAAGGTGTAGTGGTTCAGCCCAGCCATATGGGACTGGAAGAGCAGATCACGATCTGTGAGGAAACTCACATTGTAATTCCTGTGTAAAGACTGCAGCCCAGAAAGAGGAAGGGTGTCAGAACCGCTCTCAGGGCCCTGCAAGCTGTGGAATCAGCATGACAGCATTGCAAGATGGTCTTGAGAAACACATCATTGACAGGACTTTACACTGGGCTCCTGGGTGTGTGGTTGCCTCACAGTGGTATTGGGCTGATGGAAGTGCCTGGAGCTGCTGCCAGTAACGTTCTGGGAGGTGCAGTGAAACTTACTGTGAAACTGTGGGTTCCCAGTAGAAGCTGTGAATCAGGCAGACAGAGGCTTCGCAATGCACCCAGGAGCACGGTCGGGTCACGAGGTGGCTCTGCCTTTGCTGCAGCGAAAGGCCATGGTAGAGCCATGCTTTGTCCAGGAGCACTGCTGTGCAGAACCTCACCGGAACCACAGACCCTGACTTTGCGGCTTCGTCTGTTGATCTGCTGCAGGAGAACTGAGAAGTATTGCCCGTGTGAGTTAACATTTAGCTCTTAGCCTGAGGGTCCCAACCCACCTCCAAGTGTTACTTGATGTTAGACACCCCACGGAGGTGATGACGGAGAGCAGGATCAAAAAAACCTTCCCAATTCTTTTGTTTTTGAAGCAAATTCTCAGTCTCTGTGAGTGGTTTGACAGCAGTGTCATCGAGGCACCATCTGCTGCACCTTTTTCTCTGAATTCCCCCCAGTCTTGGGACAGCGTACTCGCAGCAGAGGTGAGTGTTGCAGCATCACCTCACCCCTGCACCCAACAGTTCACTGACTTGGCAGGTGGGAGGATGCACCAGCGCTCCACAGACTTTCCCTCTACTTAAGTGCAGAACCACAGAAAGGCTGGACGAGACCTCCAAGATCGACCCAAGCCCACCCTGCCCACTAAACTCTGTTCTCTAGGGCCACATCTGCTTGTTTTTTGAACCCTTCTGGGAATGATGACTCCATCCCTTCCCTGGGCAGCCTGTTGCAGGCCCCTGACCACTCTGTCAGGGAGGAAATCCGATGTCCAACCTAACCCTCCGCTGGCACAACCTGAGGCTGAATCCAGTTGTTTGCTGAGACCAGGAGTCACAAATTCCCCTCTGCTGGGTTTATGACCTGTCATCCAAGACTGAAGTGCCAGGCAGGATGAGCTGGCCCTGGAGGAGTGGAAGGCTGGCGGCATTGACAGAAATAGAGAAAAATTTAGAGAAAAATCTTTTAAACATATTTAGGACCATTCAAGTGCTCCAGCTTCAGGAAGGAGAAGGGGGAAACAATGAATGGATCAATCTCTTCTCTCTGATATCCAACTCCTTGCAGGTTATAGCTCCTGGAGACAATTCTGCGGTCTCTCACAGCCTTCTGGACTGAAGGCACTTGCTCAGGTGTTGGGGAATCACGGTCTGGCGAAGAAGTTCATACAGCTGTACGGGACACCAAAGAACATTGATGTCTGGATTGGGGCACTTGCAGAGCCCTTTGTGGCTGGAGGCAGAGTTGGGCCTCTCATGGCTTGTCTCATCGGCACCCAGTTCAGGAACATTCGTGATGGTGACAGGTAAGAGAGGAGCTGGCTGTTCAAACCCCACAGGACAGAGGAGACTGGAGCTGCTGTGAATTTCTTTCTGAACGTTTGGAAACTGTTCCAGTTATTTGTTGCTTTTGTCTTTTCATGGCTTCTCCAAATGTTTCCTCTCCCTTCTAGTGATGTTCTTATTCCCTGTCTGAAGTCCAGGCTGAGATCCCTTCCCAGCCGGGTGTCATCACACTCAGCCTCTTTGGGGCCAATCGCTGCTCATGCAGACAGGGTTGCTCTTCTCCATGCTGATGGTTCACACCCGGTGTGAAAGTTTGAGCTCTTTTCCTTCATCAGTAACTACTCGGGAGGTCCATGTTGCTCTGTGTTGAAGTAGCAGCTCTCCCCAGGAAGGGGAAACATAAATACCTTGTCAAGAAAAGCAGGAACAGTTCTAAAGATGGGAAAACCGGGTTCTAGATTAATACGTTCCTAGATTCACTGGATACCAGGTTGGAAGGGACCTCAAGGGTCACCTAGTCCAACCCATCAGGCTCAAAGTCCTGTTTAAATTTGCTGTCCCAGAAACCTGTCCAGCCAGGTCTGAAAACTGCCCAATGCAGCGCAATCGACTCTTTCCCTTGGGAGATGACTCCAGTGGTTAGATGTTTCATGGGGAAGGATTTTCTTGTAGTCTCCAATGGGAATCTCCGCAGGAGTTACTTACACCCATCACCCCTTGCCTGTTCCACAGGAGGTCTGGCAAAAAGGGAGTCACCGCCTTCTTGGCAGCCACCCTTTATGTGCTGGGACTTGATGATACGGTCCCCCCTAAGCCTCCTCTTCTCAGGGCTGAACAAACCCAGCTCTGAGCCTCACAACCAGATGGACTTCACCAGGCAGAGCAGAAGCTGTCAGGTTTCTTAGCCTAAGTGATCTGCCCTCCCTGTCGGAAGACACCCAGTGTCTGTGATGTGGTGGCTCATGGCTTGGGTAGTTTTGAAGACTTGCCTGCATGCCAAGGGATGTTGCTGAAGAACCAGTGCAGTTGTGAAGGGCTTTGCAGGGATAGAAGAGATTAACTGTTCTCTCTTGGTTAAGCCCCAGCTCAGTCTAAGCTGCGTGTTTGGCAGCGGCAGCATGCCAGTCCCATCTGTGTGGGACTTCTCCTAGGTGCTGCACCCTCAGAAATCAATCACCTGTCCACCCCTCCATGCCCTAAGTTTGCGACACACAGCTTTGCACCATCACACCATTTTACACACTTCTCATGGTCCTACACATGATTGTTCATTTTTTCTCTTCTCCACCCCAATTCTGAGTTGGACCCCAGTGGTCTGACGTAGCAGCATTTGCTCTTCACAACATGGGAGGGTTGGGGTTTGCTTGCCAGCCCAAATCACTTGAGCAGTGTTGTGCTTTCACTGAATCACAGAACATTAGGGATTGAAAGGGACCTCAAAAGATCATCCAGTCCAATCCCCCTGCCACAGCAGGCTCTCCTAGATCCAGTTGCACAGAAACATGTCCAGATGGGTTTTAAATATCTTCAGAGAAGGAAACCCCACAATCCGCCCTGGGCAGCCCCTTCCAGTGCTCTGTCACCCTCACTGGGAAGAGGTTCCTTCTCAGGTTGATGTGGAAGTTCCTCTGTTCCAGCTCACACTTGCTGCCCCTTGTCCTATCATTGAATGCTCCTGAGCAGAGCCTGGCTCCATCCTTCTGACACCCACCCTTTCCATATTTATCAACACTAATTCTCCTCTTTTCCAAACTCAAGAGACCCAGCTCCCTCAGCCTTTCCTCATCAGGCAGATGCTCCACTCCATCATCTCTGTGGCTCTGTGCTGCACTCTCTCCAGCAGTTCTCAACATACCTGAAGTTCTTCTCCTTCTTGAAGCTCTCAGGGCTGTCAGGTGCAGGAGGGAATGATGGGGCCCATTTTAAACTGCTTTTCTGAAGCAAGGTCCTGGTAATTCCTAGAAATATTGTCTGAGAATGGAATGATGGCCAGTGTTCCTGGGAGAATTTTCTGCTACAGAAGACTTTATCTGAGCCCAAAACCCAGTTTTGAGAGCTAAGGGTCTACCACATATCTGGAAATCCTGTCCTTACGGTGAGACACAGCCAGCTGTTTTTTTGAAAGAGGGGAGTTGTGAAGCTGGTTCCAGTGTCACAGTTGGGGCTGAGCCGCAGTCTCGTACAGTGTAGGCAGCCTCCCCTTTTGGGAAGCCTGTGCCTCATCGGAGGGAGCGCGGGGCACGGCTCTCCTTTAATTGCATCTTTATTACATGGCCATGACAGGAAAGCAAGTGAACTCATCCATCTGGTGAGTCAGGGCTCTTGATTTAAAAAAAAGAATTTAAAATCTGTTCTGGGCAGAATAAACATGTTCCTGGTGCTGATGGGAAATGAAAGCGAAGAAGCCAGAAGGCAAAAATCTGTTGTGTCACCATGTCCTTTTCTCCTGCAGGTTTTGGTGGGAGAACAGAGGGGTTTTCACTCACCAGCAGCGCTCGGCACTGGCCAAAGTCTCTCTGTCACGAATCATATGTGACAACACCCGCATCTCTGAAGTACCAAGACACATCCTGCAGACTAACAGGTACCCCCAAGGCTTCGTGAGCTGCAGCCAGATCCCAAAGCTGGACCTCAGAGCCTGGAAGTCGAAGAGGACAGAGGAATTCACAGAGCAAGGTATAAGCTCCAAAGAACAGGTTCCTGCCCTGCAAACACGTGAGACAGACAGACCCTGGGGCTCTGAGACAGGGCTGCTGCATGCAGGGCTGAGCACATGTGCCAGGCACATGTCTAGCGCATGCTTCAGGACTTGATTTCCTCAGCCCAAATGCGAGTGGCTCCTCCAGCACTGGCACCGCACGAGTGAGCCAAGTGCACTTCTTTGGGATGTTTCTGATGGTCAAACCTTTCTACTGAGCCCTTGGATGCTGGTGCCTGTGCTTTTCTGCGTGGAAGTGATGCTGTAGCTGGGAGGCTGCTCGTTCTGTCTAGGGGCTTGGTCTGTCTTTTGCTCAGCGCCTCCTGCTCAGGGCAAAAGCAGCTCTGTGCTTGCACAGCGATTCCCACTTTATGGAAGAGATTGTGGGGATTGATCTCTGCTGGGAAAGTTGTTGCCTACATTTACAGAACTACCCTCAGCTGCCTTCAGGATTTGTCAAGTTCTTGAGCTTTAATGCTTTTCCACCAGAGTGGTGGGGACTGACTCCAGAACTTTCAGTCCCTGCTGACCACCTAAACACATGGAAATGGTTCACACAAGACAACAGAGATCTGTGGCATGGCCTGTTCTGCTAACTCATTCCTTTTTATGTCCTGTAGAAGAAGCATCTGGTGACTTCTAGTGCTGAACACTGAGGACACCCCACAAGTCTGGAACTGGGAAGCTGCTGAGATGAACTACTATATTTCACTGTGTTTGTGCCTGAAATGCTGCTCTCCCTTGTTCTTACACAAAGCCTTTCCAGCAAGATGAAGTCCAGCGATGAAAAACTCCACAAGAAGATGCCCCAGGTTGCAAAGAAAAATTAACGACTCCCACTCCAACCAGCTGCTGGAACGGGCATCAGAGTGGCTGCTTGTCCTTGCTTCTCCACTGGTGTTTATTGCTCAATGAAGCACTTGGCTTCTTGGTTTGTTGTTGCTAGTTCATAGCTCCCTTACGGTCTGTGTTTGCAGAAGCCTGCGTTTCCATTTTCAGAGGAAACCTAGAGCGTTCTTGGTGCCTGGGTGAAGAAGTGTCCACCAGCCACCGCAGCCAGACGTGTTTCAAATGCCCTCACTGAGGTTTCGCTTGAGCACGGCGTGAAGAATTTCTCCACGTGGAACAAGCCTGTTATCTCATCATTTTCTGCTTAGTCCAGAGCGCTGAGGGCATCACTTGATGTGACAGAAACTGGAGACGAGTTGTTCCCGCAGCCTGGTGTGAGCCCACCCCTGGGCTGCAGAGCTGGTGGGATGCCTTCTGGCGAAGATAAGGCCAGTTGATAAAGTCAGAGCTAGCCTAGCTTTCCTCCAGCGCTGGCCCCTCAGTACCTTTCCCTGAAAGGGTTTAAAGCCACTTTTCCCTGCGTCGTTGCTGTTGTCAATCAATAAATCGCAGCTTTGCGCTGAGGCCAAGACGTTCCTTGTGCTGGGCCAAAGGAGAGCGGAGGGTGGTGGTGGGTTCTCACCAGGAGCATCACACTAAGCCAGACCACAGCCCCCGCATTTCAATGGCAAAAGAGACTTCTTGCTGAAATCTCTGTCCCACCTGAGCGTGGGGCCTCAGACCCTATGAAATACCGTATGAGAAAGGGTCCATGCGGGGGATTAGTTCCAACAAACCGCTGACAGTAATCCATCTCATCTCCAAAAAGAGAAAATTATCCATGGAATCCTTGGAGAAAAAGAAGACACCTAGATACCAACTTCTGCCAGCACTCAGCCAGGGCGCAGGGGTGATGCTAGGGCTGCGTAACGCCCCGCCGTGTGTGGGCTGGTAGCTACAAGCCTGGGCACGTTTTGAAGGCAGAACACAAACAAGCTCTAGGGTGGGTTGAAGCCCACTGTCTCTTGGGTGAGATACCAGTGCTGAGAGCCACAAGGGGGTAAACAGATTTGATGGCTGTGACATGAGCTAGTGGGATCTCCCTCCTCGGAGACTCCCCTTGCCCAAACAAGACAAGCAAGCTAATCTGGTTTTGGAGTTAAACCTGCTCTGGTGGTCCAGGGTTTCCTTCTTCTCAGCCCAGTTTTCCCATGATTTACAGTGACGAGCTGATCTACTTGCAGCTCACCCTTCAGCAGGCTGTGCTGACAGCCACCCCCATGGATACCAGTCCTGCAGCACAAGCTCTTCTGTCCTGTGCTCCCTGCTTTCTGTCAGAGCTGTCTGGATGCAGGGAGCACAGCCTCTCCTCATAAGGGAGGTGCTCCACCTCCCTCATCATCCTCGTCGCCTTGCGCTGGACTCCCTCCAGCAGCTCCACATCCCTCTTGAATTGAGGGGCCCAGAACTGGACACAATACTCCAGATGTGGTCTCACCAGGGCAGAGTAGAGGAGGAGAAGAACCTCTCTTGATCTTCTAACCACCCTGCTTCTCATCCACCCCAGGATGCTGTTGGCCCTCTTGGCCACAAGAGCACACTGCTGGAAGATCTTTGCTGTAGAAACTTTCCTTCTATCACAACAGAACTTCCCAGCTATGTCTTTACTCAGAAGTAGGTATCCAAACCTAGTCTGTGCCTTGTAAACCTGAGATTGGATGGGGTCTTGAGCAACCTGGACTAGTGGATGATGTCCCTGCCCATGACATGAGAATCAGAACTAGGTGATTCTTAAGGTTTCTTCCAACCCAGACCATTCTATGATTCGTGGATTCACCACAGAGCTGGAGCATGAGAAATACAATCTTCTCAGTCCTGTTGACCTGTATCTAATATATTTACCCTCAACTCCCTCCAAAGGTTTGAATATTTGATGCTAATGCCTCTGTTTAACTGAGCAGCACCTGCGTGAACTAAGTGGGTCCCCTTCAGTCCTGTTCTCCTTTTGAAGGCTGAGTGTCTGACATGGTCCTTGACACTGAGCAGTCCCACTGCTTTGCGCTTTGGTAGCTTGTTCCAGTTTGTTCCAGTGGGAATCACTCCCATTTCAGAACCCAGCCCTCTAGTTTCATCTGAAGTCAGTGCTTTTGCATTTAGAAGTGAATTGTGACTTCATCTCGAGCAAGACTTCTCTCTCTGGCACACAGCTGTACTGACAGCAGTCCCTTTTCTCCTGAGCTTTCATTTGCTCGCTGTGAGCAGACTGTTCTCTTAGCTGTTTCACATCATATTAGGTCATCCTCCCTGTCTCCATGTGTGAGGTTTAGCAGGACTGGCGAGTAGGAGAGTCATTACAGCTGCATGATGAAAGCTCCTGATAGGAGCAAGTCCCTCCTCTCCATAAGAGTCACTGAAAACACAGCCAGGGGCCAAAGTGACTCAACTGAGCACACACACATTTTGTCTGGAAACTGGGAGCTTCATGGGAGCTGGAGTTTCTGAAAGCATCTTGCACGTTGGGCAAGACCTGGCTGCTGTTCAAATGGAATCACAATGGATCCAGGCGTCACAGATCCTTGCAACAGAGGGCAATTGCAGCCAAGGACTTTAGCATCTGTGGGCTTGGAGCGTAAATATTTAGTCAGATCTGAGCTGGCTCTGCGGTGAGCGGGAACGGCACCTCTGCTCTGATCCCTTTGTGTTCTTGATTTTCCCCCAACATCAGCAGAGATAGTCACCAGCTGCTGAAAGCCCCAGATAACCACTGGCCCACTGGTGCACCTTCATGTCTGTCCTCAGTGCTCTGAGCATGCAGTCACCTTTCCACATGGAACAGCTCAGTGATGCCCTGCTGACGCTGGCCGTTCCTCAGCTTGATCGTGCACGACTGCTCACAAATGACCACGCGGAGGCTCTGGCAGAGATTCAGACCTGCAAATCTGCCTACGTGGCTTCTTCTCTCGTTGCGCTCCACTTTGGGGACATTTTCCTGTCTTTTCCTCAGGATCTTGTGTTCCTGTAGATCACCTGTACTTCAAGGTCACTGTGTCCCGTTGGGGAACTTGCTGCGGCTCAGCCCCTGGCTGGCAGCGCCCTGTGCTTCACAGGAGCATAATTTCCTCATATAAGGAAGTGACTTTCCCTGATGAAAATGTGTGAGAGATGTTATGGGTTCATTTTCACGAGCACAGTTGTGCAAGTTGTTGCTCCAGGGTGAGGACCCTGATAACAGCAGGTTGGGTTTGCAAGCTACTGCTGCCCTTGCCGAACAGCCACTGCAAGGGCCCTTTGCCGGCATCATGCTTTGGGAACCTCTCTCCCAGTAGGTCATGATGAACAAGTTGTGCATCAGAACAGCCTCCACTCTGTCACGAAAGGCCCCGGTTGATACTGCTGAGATATTAATCCAGTGAAGAGGCAACAGGAAGGTAACTTTGTGCTGGTTCAGACACAGACAAGCACAAGGAAGCCATGGCTATGAAGCTGGTGAAGGGTCTAGACAACAGGTCTTGTAAGGAGCCGCTGAGGGAGCTGGGGCTGTTCAGCCTGAGGAAGAGGAGGCTGAGGGGAGACCTTATCGCCCTCTACAATTATGTGAAGGGACACTGCAGAGAGATGGGTGCTGGTCTCTTCTCACAGTCATTAGTGACAGAACAAGAGGGAAGCGCCTCAGGCTGCTCCAAGGGAGGGTTAGGCTGGAGATCAGGAACATTTTTCGCTGTCAGATTGGTCAGACACTGGAACAGGCTGCCCAGCGATGGGACTGAATCACCATCTCTGGACATGTTAAAGATCACTTAGATGTGGAGCAGAGCAAGATAGTTTAGTGGTGAACTTGGTGGAATTGGGTTATTGATTGGACTTGATGATCTTGAAGGTCTTCTCCAATGTGAGTGATTTGATGTTTCTGTGGCAGTCTCTGTGCTCCAGCTAAGACAGGGAGCTGGTGTCTGCAGTGGGGGTCACAGTGATGGAGTCCAGTAAGCACACACGAGGTGCTTGTCTTTTCCACGGGACGCCGCAGGGAGCTTCTCTGTGAATGAAGCTCTTTGCTTTGGCTGCCTCTTCTGTGGTTGCATGTTAAACCCTGCCAGCTTCTACCCATGGGGCTGCTGGAGCGTCCTTGCTAAACCGGCTTTCCAGGGTTAGTTTAGCTCTGAGCAGCAAACTCAGCCTTTCTGAAGCATCACTCCTGGATCTTGTTCCAGCTTGCACCACCCCCATGTAGCTCATCAAGGGAATCTAAACTCTGCTTCACAACATTGGGTGCTCGTGACTCATTTACTGCTCTGTGCAGTGCTCCTCAGGTTGAGACCGGCCTGGGAGGATGGAGGTTTTGCTCCCTCATCTCCCAGTTGCTTTCCTGTTCATCGCATTTCTAGTCCTTTACCAGGTGAACTCTGCCTTCAGGTACTTCTGCAAGATGACCTTCTATACCTTGTGGATCTTCACCGCAAGCATTGTGGTTGTGATGATCAGTCTTCCTCGCGGACGCAGCGTCGAAAACATGAAGTAAGTTGTCTGCAGCTTCTTTCTGCTCTGAGCACTGGCAGAATCAAGTGGTGCTCTGTTTGGCAGGGTCCCGGGAGCGGCGCTGCAGCAGGGAAGGAATCAGCTGCGTGCTCGTGTGGAGAGTTGCCAGGCCCTGTAATTCGAAGGAGGGATGTGGGTGTCGGTGTTGTACTTGAGCTAGCAGAAAGAATAATGAATTATGAAAGGAAAGGATGCAAAAAGTTACACAAATTTGACAAACTGGGTAATGTACAGGTAAAATAACTTGCTGGTTTTAGTAAACCTCTCCTATCTGATCTTCAGAACTCCATTTCCCTCCTCCATGGGGCTGGCCATTCCCTTTCTAAGTCATGAGGAAGCCTCTGCAGGTGCCCTTCTCTATCCCCAACCTTCTCCTGAACCAGCACCCACCCAAACAGGCACAAGCAGACATGTCCATGGTGCAGACCTAGCCCCATGTTGTCACTGGTGTCCCCATCACTGCAATCACACCCTGGTGACCCCAGGTCTGGCAGCCTCAGGACTTGCTTGCTGCCCATCCTCCCCCTCCATCAGTTGCTGCCTCTGCCACAGACTCACCCAGAGGCTGGGCAGGGGGGTCTGTGTCTGATTAGCAGCAGTAGGCATTTGTAACTTGGAGGTGGGTTGACTAGGGGCTAGAATCTGACTCTGCTACATGGCAACGAGCCGCCTGTAGCCTCCTGGAGTGCTGCAGAAGCAGAGCCTGATGCCTCAGTGCGGCTTGCTGCAGTGGGAGCTCACACCTCCCACCTGACGCTGCAGTGGGAGTTCACACCTCCCACCTGAGCACCAGCCTTTCTCTTTAAGAAGTTCTCAACTTTTGTGCCCGACTTTTATTATTTTCTTTATTTTTCCAGTATCTGGTAAAATATGGCCACCAGAGTTGCAGTCTAACATCACTTATGTGACAGCAGAGCTGGGCACGTGTTTGTTGAGGTTTGTGTTCACAAGTCAGCAAGGTGGGCAGGGAAGCAGAGGAGAGGCAGGTGCACCCTGAGGCTGGGGGTTATCTAATAGGGAGCTGCTGTGGCTGTAGTTTCTAGACCATCGGTCTAACCTGGCTTGATGGAAACCTGCTGGTGTGCTTGTCTTCTCTGATGAAATGGTGAGCTGAAGAGACATACTGGTTACCCTTCAGCAAGACCGGTCAGATCCAGGTCTGGGAAGAGACTGTGCAGGAGCAGTGTGTGAGATGGGCTGGCTTGGAAGAGCAGTGTTTGGTTCCTTCACCCAATTCCAATGTCTTTTTCTCCAACATCTGCTCCCCTTTCCCAGCTATGTTCGTTTGGTACTCCGGCCTCTTAAGTACATCTTTGGCATGAAGATAGCGGTGAAGGGCAAGGAGAACATCAGGACTAAGAAACCTTTTGTCCTCATGTTGAATCACCAGTCCTCTCTTGACATTATGGGTACGTGGTGAATCCTGCTCTTGGCAGGGGCAGATGGTACAAAATCCAAAATACCACAGGCAGAGGGGCAGGGGTGGATGTTACATAGTCCATTGCCAGGTTCCCCCACGCCAGGGCTGATCCCTGATATTAGCTCCAGGGTTCTTGTCCCAGGGTATTAGAGGTGTCGTCAAGCTAAATCAGTTTTGTCCTTTCCAAGAAAATCACAGAACATTAGGGACTGGAAGGGACCTCGGAAGATCAATGGGGTGAGAGTGTCAGTTGACAACAGTCACGTCACAGTGTTGGCAATAGTCGTCCTCTAAGCAGGTGGTCTGTCTGGAGATCCTCAGAATCTATTTCCCAACATGTTTCTGACCCTGTGAAGCTTGGGTAGCATCTCCTAGGGCAGAGGGCTGTAGCCCAGAATCTGGAGGAAACCTCAGTGCAGATGACACCTTGCGCTGTTCTTGTTCTCCTGTTTCAGTGATGATGGAGGTGTTACCAAGCCGCTGTGCGCCCATTGCAAAGAAGGAAATCCTCTACATGGGCCCTTTGGGCCTAGCATGCTGGATTTCAGGACTCACTTTTATTGACCGCAAGAAGACGCAAGAGTCTATCGCTACCTTGACAGTGGTGGCAGAATCCATGCACAAAGAAAATGTGAGTGGGGAGGACTCTTGTGAGGAGCCACTGTAAAACATGAACCCTGATGTGGCTGGAAAGGGATCTTTGTCTCTGGGCTGGGCACCGAGCAGAGCAGGGTAAGAGCATTTCTGGTGGATTATGTGTGTTGTGTGTTCATAAAGTACTTCAAGTGGTGGAAGAGGACATTTCTGCATGGTCAGGAGCAGACAGACTAGTCCCAGGGGTTATGCCTGTGCAGTGGCTTAGAACAGTATTGGAGGTCCCTCCATTTCAATGTCTTCTCCCTCTTGCAGTTTGGCATCATGATCTTCCCTGAAGGAACTCGCAATCACTTTGGTTCCATGTTACCCTTCAAACGTGGGGGCTTCCACCTGGCTGTGAAAGCCCAGGTGAGAATCACCTTCCTCCTGACCTCTGGGGTGTGGTTTGCCTACCACAGTCCACTAGCAACCAGGGCCGTGTGGATTCTGGTCCCTGGCTTCCCTTTGCCTGCATCCAGAAACCCCCAATGAGCTTGCAGGTGGTGCATGAGGGGGCTGTTTCTGGGAAAAGAAGTGGGAGGCCCACTGACAGAAGCCCAGGGTCTTGCTGGGGAGGTGGTTCTGCTGAGCAGCCCTCTGTAGGGACTGATTAGGCAGTCCATAGGTTTTTGGTCTAAACACAGAGATGCAAATGTAAAACACAGCAACAAGATTGGCTCAAACAGTTAAATAATCTAAATACCCCAGTAACCCTCTGAGCATCTGTCATCAAGCTGACAGATAATTATCAACAAGGCACAGGATTCACCTGAGAAAACCAGTTCCCTTTTGGGAGAGGAATGGGGAAGTCTGTAGATTCACTGTAGACTGTCTCACTCTCCTCTACAGGTCCCCATCATTCCCGCGGTGATATCTTCCTACAAAAACTTCTACAGCCAGAAGGAGAAAAGGTTTACCACAGGTGAGGATGACTTGGGATAAACAATAAGCTGGGTGGTAGTCCAAGCTCTGGTCTTGGAAGGAGCTATAAGGTGGGTGGGCAGGAGACCTCAGTGATGTGGAGACAGCAGCCAGAGAACAGTAGTTTTAATTCTCAGCAGAGAAGGATATGGGAGATTTTAAGCACCTCTTTTGCCTCTCCCCTTCAGTATCTCCCACACCCACACGCTTGGCCCATATGAGAGAACATGGAGAAGCAGCAAAATCCTAGGGCACATCCTGCCCCACCACTCTGTCCTTGGGTGGAGAGCTGGGACACAAACGTAAACATGGATGTCTCAGCAAAAAGCCACCCTGAGAGCATCTCCTCTCAATCACCACGTTTCATTCTTTTATGATGGTCACCAGCAAAATGTTATGGGGAGAAAAAAGTGCTGCCAGTCTTGGGCTTCAGAAGGAAAGTGCATAAAAACCATTTCAAATCCCAACAGAGAAAAGTTACCCCTCCTGTTCCTCTACCTCCTCTGCTGGCACCCACCGTCAAATGGGCTTCTGCTGCTTCCCAGCCTCCCTCCCCCAGGCCAACCCCTCTGTTTCCTTAAGGGGAGAGATTAGCATCTGAAATTCCTCCCATTGCTGGTGGCTGGGTGCAGCGGTTCCCTGCAGGTGGGCACCTGCATGAGAGTCTGGGAAAATGTTCAACCCAGCAGCTGCCTGTTTCTACCAATCTTTCACCTGCTGGGTCTGTCCTGTTGCTGTTGGCCACAAACACACCAGTCTTTTGGTTCAGTAACAGCACGAACAGGGACATCAGCCCTGCTCCTTCCCATCACCGCCCTGCTCAGCTGGGTAACCAGGACAGAGCCCTGCTCTTGGAAATTGAAGACTACAGCAGCATGAGGGGAGCTCTGAGGCAGCTGAACCTTTTGCTTTCAGCAAACACAACCCTAAAGACAGATCAGTTTGCATCATGTCTTGTCCAGCCAAGTCCTCCTCCAGGAGAGGAGATTCCACAGCCTCCCTGAGCTTTTTAGGAAAGACTAATTGCAGTTGCACAAGTCCTTTCTACTCGCCTCACTGTGGGAGTCTGAGGTTAGCTGACCTCTAAGCCCTTCTCCAAGCTGCTATTAGGTATGAAGGACTCTCACTGCTGGAGATAGAACCCCAGGTAGCAGTTCCTGTACCCTTCCACTTTCCCCACCTGCCAGCTCTGCCAGGGCTGCTTCTGCACAAGTGCTACCGGTGGCCAAGGATTCTGCACATTGCACAGCCTGACCCTCAGGACAGCTCACCGGGCAAGCTGATGGAATCATAGAGTCATCAAGGTTGGGAAAGATCTTCAAGATCATCAAGTCCAACCCTCTGCTCTGCAACCCGCAATCACTAACCCATCTCCTGAAACACCCTGTTTTGCCATTTGTTGAACCCCTCCAGGGACGGTGCCTCCAGCCCCTCCCTGAGCAGCCTGTTCCAAAGGCCTCCCCACTCTTTCTGGGGAGACGTTTTTCCTAATATCCAATGTGAACCTCCCATGGCACAACCTGACCCCATCTCCTCTTGTCCCACCGCTCGACCCTAGGGGGAAGAGGCCAACCCCTGCCTCACTCCAAACTCCCTTCAAGTAGTTGTAGAGTAGATGAGCAGTAAGGTCCCTTCTAACCTATGATCTTTCCACTTAGAAAACTCACCTGTGTGAATTGTTGTATTGGATGTGTTTGGGGAGAGCTTCTCCTGTTTCTGTATTTACAATTTTTGTGGTCTCTGTGAATGGGAAAAACCTGGTTTGGGGTTTTCTTTGTGCTTCTGCTGTGAGTGGTTGCTGCTCCACCGCTGGTGTGGAAAAGGGCATTTCCCCTCACTTCTGTGTTGCTGCTATCGGATTACACCAACCTCTCTGCTGTAGCATCTCTCGCTCTTCTACACAACTCCTGTATTTTCTTCCCCTTCGCTGACTCTCATGTCTCTCTCTTCTAGGAAAAATCATCATCCAGATCCTGCCAGAAGTGGAGACTCTTGGCCTGGGCCCAGATGATGTTCCCAAGCTCATGGAAGAAGTCCGTGACTCCATGCTCACTGCCTTTCAGAGGGTATCAGCAATGACAAACGGGGCTTCCTGTTAGCCAACCCACCTTGCAGCTCCAGCACTGTGTTAGCAGCTGAGGTGGGGGGGACATGGCACCTGAAAGAAGGGCTGGCAGCAAAGACAACCATCAGTTGCAAGCCTAACAGGCTAGAAACAGGCCAAAGAGCCACCAAGGAAGAAACACTTCTAAGTGGAGGTGGCGAGAGAGGTCACAATGCTCCTTCCAGAGGACTGTGCCCCCTGCATGGACAGACACCTGGTGGGTAGCTGGACATTGCTTTTTAATCATAACCCTGAGAACTTCTCTCTGGCTGGTCCCCAGGCAGAGCTGGACCCTTCTTGTGATACTGCTACATGCTTATCATCCCTCTTTTATCAAAACAACAAGATGAAGCTTTTACCCCACGTCTGTGACCATCCTGCTTGGGAAAGTGGCTGTCTTGGGGTTTGAGGGCTGCCACACTCCTTTGAAAGGACACTCTGGGTACAGGCACTGTCTTCTCCCTCTTTCCACATGGAGCTACTGTGAGATGGGAAAGCCAAGGCATCTTTGGGAGAGGGAAATGAAAGACTCTACACGTGTCTGTGGGGGCTGGGGATTTCCTTCTTCTTCTTCTTAGCCTTCATTTGATGCAAAATGCAAGACTTCACTGTGAGTGGTTGGGCAGATCTTTCAAGTGTGAGGGGAACACGCCTGGGGATCCTGAGGCAAACAGCAGAAATGTTTTATTCAACATCTGCACCATGCCCTGATCACCTCTAGATTTTTAACCCAACCTGTCTATTTTTCAACTCAAATACACTCTGTGAGCTGCAGCCTTGGTTTCCGAATGCTCCTTCAGCCTGTCCTGTGTGTCAGAGAGTGATAGAGAGCAACATCATCCATCCCTCTGCCCAGGGTCACCAAAACTTTTCCCCCTGCCCATCGACTTAATAGGGAGTGATCATCTTAGCCAGATGATTAATTTTTAGCCTTGTGGTTTATATCCCAGCCAGCATAGAGTTTGCTTTTTCATGCTGATAGGTTTAGCTAGAAATCACAGACAAGAAATGCTTTGGACACATTTCATATAGGAGAAGTGATGCCCAGCTTAGCTGAGGGCACAGAATGTGTTTTATTAGCGCCCAGCACACCCAAACACAGACATGTTCACATGTGGTGGGTTCAAGACTACAACTGAAAAATAAAGGAACAGAAAACAAAGCAGTTAGGTCTTGATGAGATCTCAGATAGAATTTGCTAGATCAGGGATAGCTTCGGGAAAATGGAAAAGGGTTTATTAGCTCTGTAAGTGTACACAGAAAGAAGAAAAAGTTAAGCAGGTTGTGCACATAAACTAGAAACTCCGTCACAAATGCCATTACATGTCCTGAGAAAAATGCATTGGGAGATCACTATTGTATTGATCCTCAGGTTTTTTACCTTAGCAACCTGGGGAAAGAACATGTCAGCCACGCAGACAGGGGTACAACCACCCTCTCTTCTATTCATTCGGAGAGAGCCTCCAGGCCTCTTATGTCCAGACCGGCAAACTCTACAATTCTTCAGTGTGGCTTCTCCAGCAAAACGCTGGTCGGACAGGCCGGATTCCTCAGCACCTGGAACTGCATCCCTCGATGCAGGAGACAGAACCCAGTCTCTCTTCCTTGCCCAAGGTCTAAGGATTCTAGAGTCCTTCTGCTTCCTTCAGAACAGACAGCTCAGCCAAGCACGAAGGAATTCTCTGATGCATCTCCTAAAGCTCCTTCTCTCCCCAATGCTCAAGCATCCCCAGCTTTTCTCAGTGGCAGAAATGACAAACGGTGTCTCTTCCTGCTGCTCAGTGACTCAAAGATGGTGGCGATTGGCCGCATAGCCCCGGCCACCTGCAGAGCACAAGATGGCAACTGATCGCATGGCCAGTGTCAGCAGGGGCTTCCCCCAGGCCACAAATGTGGCCAAGAGATTTCCATTCCCGTCCTGTCTCTCTCCCTCTCCTCCTGCCTCAGCTACAGGGGAAAGGGGAGTATTCCTCAGCTCACCATGGGTCGCTGGATGGTTGTTCCGTGAGGGGGGAAAAATCAGCACTAAATTCTTGCTTCTCTGGTCTGCGGTGCCAGCTCGGAACTGGGCCAGTTCAGAGCCAGGACCAGGTCAGAGCCAGGCTAGGGCCCGTTCTCTTGGGCCGCCACCCCGCCACCAACTCCGGGAATGCAGCGGGGCCACCGGGAGGGCAGCGGGGCTGCAGCCAGCCACTGCGTCCCCTCTGTCCCGTCTGCCCCCAACCCAACCCGGAAGGTTAGTTGGGGGAGAAGAAGGAGCCCCGTGCTGGTGTGCTGGGGCAAGTCCCCCAGCAAAAAAAGGCAGGGCTAGGCCATAAGCCCTCTTTATAGTGTCACCTTTGTGCCCACCCCCCAGGACAGGGTAGTGGGACGATTGTCTTGCAGCAAAATGCACCTTTGTCTTCATGAAAGCACAAACCTACACATCTGAAAATGTCGGTAGTTTTCAAATTGCAACAAGGATTTAAACACAGTTGCTTCCAGGCTTCAAAATGCAGCTGCCCCTTCTCCAAAGGATTAGGGTTTGCACAGCTTCTCCTTCCTCAAAGCCTAAAGCTCACAGCTAATTAGAACCAGTCTGTGCAAAACCAGGTGATATGGGAAGCTTTGGTAGAGATCACGTGAACCTACTAGTTTCCAAGCAGGTATGAAGGATAAGGAACTTGATCGTGAAACACACGCCAGGCTCCAGATCTGACACCCATTCTGGTGTTAAAGAAGTGAAAACAGGTGTCTTGGTTGTGCTTCTAGGGGATCATAAGGCATCCAGCCTCTAACTGCGACTTACACACCCCTGAATATTTGTCTAGGGCATAGACAATGACATGTCATTACCCTGCCGCCTGAAGACCTACGGTACTAGAAGCTTTTGCAAAGAAATGATATCAAAATCATAGTAGAGCAAATAAAAGAGTAGACACAGCCTTGAGGTCCTTTCTGGGAAATCACGTGCCAAGGTCCAGTCTGCAGCGGTCAGCTAAGGGTGATGCACTGGCAGCAGTTTCCCCAGAGCAGCTCCATGTCACTGTTGGGAGTTGCCACTGCTGCTCTGAGGAGCAGGACTTGAAACTGCCAATGAAACAGAAAAAGCTCCTAAGAGACAGAAAGTCCTTCCGGGATGTGGTACTTCTCCCCACATTTCTAATTGATCCCACTATAGACACTGGTGAGCAGGTGACCGAGAACCAAGTTCCCCCTGTGCCTCTGAAACACCACAGCACTTCCAGCCTTGCCCAGACTGGTGGCCCAACATCAGACACCCCTTCTGACAAGAGTTTTTGGGACAATTTCTTCATACTTGAAAAGGTTCATCTCTCAGCAGCTGCTTTTTAGCACCCTTGGGATTTCATTGTCTCTGGGTTATGCAAACACAGCTGAGCTTCCTTCCAGCTCCATAACAAAAGAGCCGTAGGAGGTAACTCAGCATATCTTCGCAATCATAAGACTAAGTGAAATCAGGAAGCAACTATTGTCCAGCAAGCATCAGCTGGAGTCAGTGCCTGAAGAATGCGGTGAAGTCACTACCATGTAGCCTTTACATCAAGTGCAAACACCTGTCCTAAACAAGTGTCTCTCTTTGGTAGAGTTAACCCAACTCAATACAGGAACTGCGTGGGGATGCTCTGCGGTCTGTGCCTTGCAGGAGGATGGAGCAGGTGGTCCCCAGGAAACACATCTATAAAAGGGTTTCCAGAAGGACAAAATGCACTCCAGTCCATTCTGCTCAGGTCATACCTGCCTCTGCTCTCCTGACATCATTTTCACCTGCGAGTGTATCAATAGGAGGCGGCTAGAGGCCACATCTCCTATGTGAAGACACTGTTGTTTGCGATGTGGCACATCATCATCTCTATGTTTGCTAAGAGGCTGGTGTGTCTAAACAACCCCAGATAGACCTTTAAATGCTTTAAAGCTTTTGGGGCAGAGCAGGTGCTTGGAGCAGCACAGTAGGAACTTGGAACAAGTTGGTTAATCCTAACTGATCACTTCAAAGACCCTTCCTGAGAAGCAATACTTCAGTTGTCCTGGAGTAAGGTATTTAGAGGACACGTTCCCAGAGGTCCAAATGGACGGGGGTTTTGTGAATTTCACACCTAGCTGAGGGGGTGGATTGCAAGGAGACAAGGCTAGCACCATCTCTGCCTCCAGTGGTGTCTGGGTGGGGCTGAATGGACAACGGAGGTTCTTTCTGGGTGCAGAGCCACTGTGATGCCTTTTCTTGCAGAGGTTATTTCTGACAGACCTACCTGTGCCTACCAGAGTGCCTACCTGTGGGGCCACGCTCAGGCTCATCTTTCCAGGGTGAGAGGTGGAGCTTGTTAATCTCATGGCAGTCAACAAAGCTCTCGGGGTAACTGTTGACCCTGAACACGTTCCTGGGTATCTTTCTGATATGAGTGTTGTCACAGATCACCGTTGACAGGGAGATATTTCTCAGCGCCTGCAGCTGCTGCAGAGTGAAAACTCCTGGATTCTCCCACCAGAACCTGCAATGACATTTTCAGAAAGAGCTTACAGCCTCCTAAAAGGCTTTAGGGGCTGATTACTCGCCATGATGGGACTGTGACCAAGGTGAGTCTCTGCTCAGACCCACCTTGATTCATTAGGCAGCAGGCACAGACACTTTGAAAAGAGGTGCCTTCAGCGGGGCCAAATGTGGATTCAGCCACTCATGAGGCACAGAACAGACAACATCATCGGGGCCTCCCTTTTTGTACCCTGAGAGCAAATGGCACCTCCGACAGATCACCCAGGGCCTGGAGCTGACACTCCTCAATCACGTGGGTCTGTGTGAACGGGCTGCCAGAGAGTCAACTGGGCTAGAATCAAGGCATGAGCCTTGCTGGGGGCACTCACTGATGTCCTGGAGATGGGCTGGATTAGCATCACATGAAATGTAGTAGTTCTTTTACCCATAATTAAGGAGATGATTTGCCCTTGGAGCTGCCTACCTGTCCCCATCACGCAGATTCCTGAACTGGGTGGCAATGATGCAAGCCAGGAGCGGTCCAACTCTGCCCTGGGGAACAAAGGGCTCTGCGATTGCTCCAATCCACAGGTCGATATTAGCTGGTGTCCCATATAACTCCATAAACTTCTTGGCCAGTTTGGGATTGCCTAGTACCTCCGATAATTCATCTAGGTTTTGAGGCTGGGAGAGCCCACAGAAGCGCCTCCATGCATTGTAACCTGGAAAAGCAGGGCCAGAAGCTGATCAGGACTCTCACCTCCCCATCACCTGCCTGGGCTTTAGGAGCGAACAGATCCCTTGACCCATGAACAACATCTGCTTCTTCCCATGACCTCAAAGGATTTGAAAGGCTTTATCAGCTGTACAGTCACAATAACTGCCGTGTTCCAAAGGTCCTTCTAAACTAACAACTAGGGCTGTCCTTGCAGGAGACTACAAGTTCATCTCATCCTGTCCACTAGTTCTATCTAGTGCTGAGAGTGAGCGTCCCAGTCCTTGCAGTGTTCTAGGACTTATTTTAAAGTCCTGGGAAAGAGCAACATTTGGTTGTGCTTAACCCAAGAGCACCCATCCTTCTCCAGCACCTGGGGCAATCATACCTGTGGATACACGTGTCTTCTGCCCAGACCTCTGGGCTGTCTGAAGAGGCAAAATAAACATTGATAAACAAAGAACAAAGCACAAACAGACTGTCTAGCTTCTCTAAAAGGTGAACTTGGTTGCTCTCGACTGCATTCTGTAACCTTTGGGCTCTCACCTTGCAGTACATCATTGCTTCTACCTGTCTTACTACATCATCTCAACCACTATCTTGTCTTTCCAAAACTTTTGACTTTGAAACCTCAGAAAAGGTCTTCATAATACAGAGATCTGTTCTTCCCTGAGCTTGACTGTCTATCCATCCTTTGCTCTCAGATCAAGGTACTGCCTCTTCCCATTGGTACAGGAAAACCTTTATCCATTTCACAGAACCACAGAACATTAGGGATTGGAAGGGACCTTGAAAGATTATCCTGTCCAACCCCCTCGTCACAGCAGGATCCCCCAGATCAAGTTGCACAGGAACACATCCAGGCAGGTTTTAAACATCTCCAGAGAAGGACACTCCACAACACCCCTGGGCAGCCCCTTCCAGGGCTGTCACCTTCCCCATGAAGAAGTTCCTTCCCATATTGATGCAGAACCTCCTCTGTTCCAGGTCACACTCGCTGCCCCTTGTCTTATCATCAGGTCCCACTGAGCACAGCCTGGCTCCATCCTCCTGACTCCTGCCCTTTCCGTAGTTATCAACATTAATTGGGTCACCCCTCAGTCTCCTCTTTTCCAGGCTCAAGAGACCCAGCTCCCTCAGCCTTTCCCCATCAGGAAGATGTTCCACTCCCTTCATCATCTTTGTGGCTCTGTGCTGGACTCTCTCCAGCAATTTCGTGTCCTCCTGGAACTGAGGAGCCCAGAACTGGACACAATACTCCAGATGTGGTCACACCAAGGCAGAGTAGAGGGGGAGAAGAACCTCTCTTGATGTGCTAACCATTCCCCTTCTGATCCATCCCAGGATGTTTGCCTTCTGAGCCACAAGGGCCCATTGCTGGCTCATGGCCATCCAGCTGCCCACCAAGACCCCCAGGTCCCTTTCTCCTATGCTGCTCTCTAACAGGTCAGTCCCCAGCCTGTACTGGTACCTGGGGTCATTCTTGCCCAGACGCCAGACTCTACATTGCCCTCATTACAGTTCATTCGGTTTCTCCCTGCCCAAATCTCTAGTAGAACAAATAAGAGGGTGTTGTTCTTAGGAGATGCAGACCTGTATCTCCTCACCTGGAAGGCCATGGTCTCTTCCCCGTTGCATGTTCAGGGCTGCTAGATCCAGACCCATTACTGAAGTCTGCTCAAAAAGGTGGTTCTGGAGCTCCTCAATGAGCATTTGATTCTGTTTCATCAGTTTTGCATGATCAGCCACCATGCCCCGGATCAGTGGGTCAATGCCTCCTGCATTCAGAGCAAATCAAGAAAAGACTCGGTACCAAGTTTCAGCTTTGATGGTCCCTTCTGGGAGCTGAAACTGCTGCATTCAATGACTTTTCTACTCTGGGCTGCGTGGAGTTTCCCCAGCTTCATATTTGCAATTCAGCAGATGCTGTTGCGTAGGTTCATGTCTGCATCTGTCAATAGAGGGCATCTGCCTTTAAGAACTAGATTCCCCACCCCTCCACCTTCCCTGCTGCAGTCCTAAATCAACCTGTTACCCACCAGGACCTTTCTGCAGAACTGCTCCGTAGCCTGGCAGCCCCCAGCGTGCACCAACACGTGGGGTTCTGCCCAGGGTTTAGGTGTTGCTGTTGATTTTGTGTACAACTACCTATTAATGGATAAATCTTGGTTGAACCATTAGGTGCAATAACAGGGTCAGTTTAGGTGTGTTGGTCTAGGGAGCTAAAGCAGTTTTAGGAGCTTGGGCTCTGTCCTCCCAGCTGATCTCCACTGGAGTGTCTGCATCTGCACCAGAGCAGCAGTGCTGGTGTCCCCCCGTCCTCACCTTCCATTATAATTCTCCATGTAGCACAAAAGGTCAAATGAAGAGGGACACGGGAGGATGAACCCGAAGGCTGAAAGCTGTCATCCAGATGGGACACAAAGGGCTGTACTGAGGTATGACCAAAGCGGAAAGCCAGGGAGAACACATTCGAGACTGTAGGATCCACATTCTCCTTGTAGCCGCTGTACAAAGGGATCCACTTGCTGGTCTCCTTCCCAAGCACAAGTGGGAGGTAATCTCTGTATGTTATTATCTGAAAGCAGCAAACACAGAGCAGGTTGCCAGCAGCTATAGCAGAAACGGTATCAAAGTCCACTGCAGAGCACTTGACAGACCCGACTTTTTCAGAGCAAAGTCTCTGAACATGGACTCTCTCTCTCTCCCATAGCAGAGTTCACAAAGAGCTTCACAAAAAGAAGCTACAGCAATGGCATCTTTGTCATATATGTGATATATAATTATACATAATATTTATGTAGAGAGACATCTATTTAATACAACATATGGAAATTATTTAAAATCATAAAATCAATAGGGATCGGAAGGGACCTCGAAAGATCATGTAGTCCAATCCCTCTGACAAAGCAGGATCACCTAGACCAAGTTCCAGAGGAACACATCCAGGCGTCTTTTAAACTTCCCCAGAGAAGGAGACTCCACAACCCCCCTGAGCAGCCTGTTTCCGTGCTCCATTACCCTCACTGTGAAGTTCCTGCTGATATTTATATGGAACCTTCTATGTTCCACCTTACACCCATTGCCCTTTGTCCTATCACCAGATGACACTGAGAAGTGCCTGGTTCCATCCTCCTGACACCCACCCTTCACATATTTATAGATATTAATGGGGTTACCCCTTAGTCTCCTCTTCTCCAAGCTAAAGAGACCCAGCTCCCTCAGCTTCTCCTCATAAAGAAAGATGTTCATAGGTGTTCCTCTACCTTCATCATCTTCGTGGTTCTACCCTGGATACCCTCCAGCAGCTCCACATCCCTCTTGAACTGAGGGGCCCAGAACTGAACACAATACTCCAGATGTGGTCTCACCAGTGCAGAGTAGAGGGGGAGAAGAACCTCTCTTGATGTGCTAACCACCCTGCTTCTCATCCACCCCAGGATGTTGTTGGCCCTCTTGGCCACAAGAGCACACTACTGGCTCATGCTCATCCTGCTGTCCACCAGGACCCCCAGGTCCCTTTCTCCTACACTGCTTTCCAACAGGTCAGTCCCCACTCTATACTGGTACCTGGGGCTGTTCTTGCCCAAATGCCAGACTCTACACCTGCCCTTGTTATACTTAACATAATAATTGTTAAATTGGTAAAGCTAACAAATACAAAAGCTCCAGGTACCTCTGCTGCCTCAGATGGACTATCCTTATTCTCAATTTTCCACTCCACTAGATCTGCAAAGCACAGTTTTCCTCCTTTCCTGGAGGAAATGGAGATGATAAACAACGAGCAGGGATCAGTACCTGGTTCATGGCAGCTACAATCTTCCGACTCTCCTGAAAGAGCTTTTCTCCATCCCAGTGAGGATTTAATTTTCTCAGCTCTGTAGCCAGGCGGTTGTGTTCTCGTAGAAAGACAGTGTGCAGGGCAGAAAGTCCCAGGTTTTCAGTTGCCCGTCTGTCACCTACAAATTAAAATATTTTAAGTATTTTGCACTACTTTTTCTTTCATCGGCCGCTTTTTCTGTTGCGAGAGAGAAATACTAACTGCTAGTGGCAGTGATGCTCACAGGGGAGCTCCCTAGGAGTCATTGTTCACTCCAAGTATTTATTTCGATTACAGATCACAGAATCACTCTGGTTTAAAAGACCCCTGGGATCATCAGGTCCAACCATCTACCCTATGTTACAAGTTCACCTCTACACCACATCCTTCCACACCTCGTCCAAATGATCTTTAAACACATCTAGGGATGGTGACTCAACCACCTCCCTGGGCAGCTCATTCCAGTGCCTGACCACCCTGTCTGTGAAAAAAAATTTCCTAATATCAGCTCTAAACCTACCCTGTTGTGACTTGAACCCACTCCCTCTTGTTCTAGCACTAATTGCTTGTGAGAAGAGACGAGCAGCAACCGCTCCACAATGTCCTTTCAGGTAGTTGTAGAGAGTGATGAGGTCTTCTCTCAGCCTCCTCTTCCTCAAACTAAAGAGCTCCAGGTCTTTCAGTCTTTCCTCATAAGATTTACTCTCCAGGCCCTTCACCAGCTTAGTTGCCCTCCTCTGCACCTGCTCCAGCACCTCCACAACTCTCGTGTATTGAGGTACCCAAAACTGCACACAATACTCAAGACACGGCCTCACCACTGCTGAATACAGGGGACAATAACCTCCCTACACCTGCTCAGATAAAACATTCTCTATCTAAACCATTTAGCCAAAACCATTGGAGAAGAGCCTTTGGGCAAGTTAAACTATTGCACATGAATGTGAAGCAGCTGCAAATGTCTTTGTGAAAAGTCTTGCTTTTCCTTCATTTCATGCCTCAAGGATAAACTCTTCCACATCAGTGCAGTGAATGCTTAGTTTTAGAAATTTCTCTTGGTTCCCCCAAGATGTAAAACACCTCTGAGATGTCTGAATATGCTCTTAGCTGAGATCCTGGGAGAAAACAGGAGGGGATGCAGCAAAGACCCTCCAGCAGCTGATGGAAATTGCACCAGATGATGGAAATTGCACCAGATGACTCCTCACTCAACAAGGATCTCTCCTTGCACGCAGGGAACAAGAACATCATGCACAACGAGGACTCTGTTTTCTTATGATTGACCTCTCAAGTTTCACATTTACACTCTTTTTCTTAGTTTTGTGTCCATGATGGTTCACTTCCTATTGCAGTAAGTCCTGTACTTTGAGTCATCAGTTTAGATTTCAGATTAACTTCATCATCATAGACTTCTAGGCTTGTGTAGAAGTCAACTAGATAAGAAGTCATCATCAGCTTCTAGACTTGTCTTCTGATGTAGGCTGGGATAGTTGCAATATTAATGATTTAAGACATGGTACCATTCAGAGTTCATTGAATCAGCAACATTTAATTGTTAATAATTGACGAGGTTGTGGAGTCTCCTCCTCTGGAGACTTCTAAGACCGTCTGGATGCATTTCTGTCTGACCTGTCTCAGATTCTATGATCCTGCTTTAGCAGGGGGGTTAAAGTGATGAGCCCTGGAGGTCCCTTCCAACCCCTAGTGATCTGTGTGTCTGTGTGTAATATTCGTTGAGTTGAAAACTAAGTGGTGGATCCTAGGTAGGAGCAAGGAAAGTCACTGAGGAGTTTTAAACACTGGTGATTACTCCATTGAAAATGATTTCTACTTTTGAAAAAGACTTTTTGAAGGGAGGATTTTCTTGCTGAAGAAATTAAAATAACTTGAGTTTAAATTGTTATTGGTCAGTGATTACTCTTTTTTTCATTTGGGGGAGGATCCCTGTTTTTCACCCTACACAACCCTGTCTTGCAGTGCCTCATACAAAAAACAAGAGACATCAGATATCTGACCATAATGATCCTTTTTGTCTCCATGGGCCACCAAAAAAATCTACTTCACAGCTGCACTTTACCTGCTTTAAAACAGGGGATGTTCATGGTCTTGTTGGTGAGAACACAAACACTCTTTGCTCTGTTCTCAAAGGGCAACAGCTCCAGGCCCCCATCAGTAAAGTTCTGGTTCACAGCCATCAACCCCAGCTGATTTGTCTGGTTTCTGATACTCTTGGCCACAGAGTCTTCACTGCCGTACACGGTGCTGGCATCGAGAAACGAGGTGATGGCATTGATCTGCTCACGAGTGAACGTCCTGGGGTTGCACACAGATGCAGACTGGGTGAACGGCATGCAGGAGCCTGACCACAGCACCCGTGGGTCATCAGGGGGAAGCTACAGCAAACAAAACATGAGTGGCACCTCAAAGTCTTGTGGGTTTCATTTTCCTGTCTCAAGACAGCATGAGAGGGAAAGAAAGCCAGGGTACCTTAATGGGGAAGCAAGGTGACTTGAAGGCACAATGAGTCCTGCAGTGAAGGTCTGGGCTTGCTCCTTCACCACTGAAAGGGGTCAAGTCTATGTCATGGTTGACCCACTGGCCCCAGTGCACGAAGACAAGAGAGAGCTCTTGATCTTGGGTGATGTTCTCGTTGGCTGTGTAAGCAATTTCATTTGACACTTTCCGAACCTGCAGAACAATCAGTCCATGACTATCTCCACCCACAGAGAATTTCCCTCTTGGCATAACACCCACTATGAGATCATGTAAAACATTCTCTGATAGGCTCATAACAGAACAGTGCCCAAGCTCTACCAAACCACACATGGTAAGTAGCATCATCTGGATTCAGTCATTCAACCAAGTCCAGATTCATGAAGGGCTAATGACTGAAACAAATGTACATGTCTCCATCCAGAAAGTCAATATAAATGCAGAGGAACATCAGTCTATCCACATCAGGGAGTGGAGAAAGGCTGAGGGAGCTGGATCTCTTTAGCCTGGAAAAAAAGGAGACCTAGGAGTGACCCCATCAACATTTATAAATATGGAAAGGGTGGATGTCAGGAGGATGGATCCAGGCTCTAGTCAGTGGAACCCAGTGATAGGACAAGAGGCAACAGATGTGAGGTTCTACATCAATATGAGAAGGAACTTCTTCATGATGAGGGTGGCAGAGTACTGGAAGGGTCTGCCCAGTGGTGTTATGGAGTCTCCTCTGGACATCTAAAACCTGCCTGGACATGTTCCTGTGTGACTGGGTCTAGGGGATCCTGCTGTGATGGAGGGATTGGACTGAATGATCTTTCAAGGTCCCTTTCCAATCCCTAATGTTCTGTGATTCTATAATCAAGCCTCGTGGTTTGTGCATCAACATCCTGCTGTATCCGAGAAGGTTCTGAATGTACCTGCACCAAACATCAGGACTCACACTTCTGAAAGCATTAAGTTGTCCATACTTTGTTCAGTGGTCACAACCTTTTCACTCATGTCTGTCTCTAACCAAAAAACAATTTCACAGAATCACAGAACATTAGGGAGTGGAAGGGACTTTGAAAGATCACCCAGTCCAATTCCCCTGCCATGACAGCAGGATTCCCCCAATCCAGTTGCATAGGAACATGGCCAGGTGGGTTTTAAATATCTCCAGAGAAGCAGACTCCACAACACCCCTGGGCAGCCTCTTCCAGTGCTCTGTCACCCTTACCATGAAGAAGTTCCTTCTCATATTGATGTGGAACCTCCTCTGTTCCAGCTCACACCCATTGCCCCTTGTCCTATCATTGGATGCCACAGAGCAGAGCCTGGCTGCATCCTCCTGACACCCACACTTTCCATTATTTATCAACATGAATGGGTCACCCCCTCAGTCTCCTTTTCTCCAAGCTCAAGAGACCCAGCTCCCTCAGCCTTTCCTCATCAGGGAGATGTTTTTCTCCCTTCATCATCTTTGTGGCTCTGCACTGGACTCTCTCCAGCAGTTCTGAGTCCTTCTGGAACTGAGAGGCCCAGAACCGGACACAATTTTCCAGTTGTGGTCCCATCTACGCTCTCCCCACAGCTCGTGTGTAGTAAACAGGCCTCTAACAGCACCTGAGATCCAAGGAAAGGATCAGACAGTTTGCACTTTAGATGTGCCTCTGTCCCATTTCTGATGGGCACAGCAAGAGCAGTGCCCATTGCTGTTGTCTGGACAAGAATAACTGTTGTCACCAGTGGGAGTGGGAATCCATTGTACAGCTTTCCTTCAGTGGCTCCTCTGGGGATGGACACTCCATCTTCATACTCTGCTGGGAGCCAGCGAGCCAAGGCACGGTTTGAGGACCCCAGGTGAGAGTGCTTCCTGGAGCATCACATGAAAAGCAACCAGAATTATATCAGAACATGACAGGTTTGTTGAGAACAAAGTTTTGCAGCCCTTTAACCCACAGCTTGGATTTAGCAGCACACCACCAAACACCAGTATAAAATACACAAAGCAGTGCTCAGCCTGGCAAACATACGGCAGTCACAACAAATGAGAAAGTGGTCCTTGAGATCCGGATGGGCAGTCAACCAAGGGAAGCAGGAAGAGCAGGATGACCCCTTGATCATTAGCAAGCTTCCTCCTTTATACTGAGGGTGAAGTCTCTGGTCTGAGATACACCTGTGGCCAGCTTGGAGCAGCTGCCTCTGCTTTCTTCCCTTCCCAGGTGAAGCCCCTGATTGACCCCAACTGCTAACAGCCTACAGACCCTGGCTGTCACCAAATCCTGTCCTAGTGAAACCTGGACACCATGCTACAGCAGCACAGAGGGGCCAGTTCCTGGAGCCTTAAGCTGAGTGGGAGCCTGGCTGTCATTGCTCCAGAATCTATTTTCCTCAAATTTTCACCTCCTCCACCCCAAGGAGTCCCTTTCTTCATCCGAAACATGACATGATGGCCAAAAGGATCAACACAAAGTTTCAAGAAAGGGCATCTTCTTCCTGACAGACACAGGTGGGGATGAAACACGTGCTACAGGCACCACTGAAATGAGCATTTCACTCCTGTTAAAAGGTACAAGTGAGTTCAAGCCACCTGTCCCAGGTCAAAGCACAGACTCTGCTCCACACACAGATCCTACCTGTTGTTGCACTCCCCAGTAAAGGTCCGGTAAATGTCATGCTCTGGGCATTTAATGGAACGGGTCTGATAGTCACAGCCAGTTTCTTTGGAAATCATCTCCTTCTGTTTGTTGTCCAGTAAATCTGTGAGAGAAATGATGCAAAAATTTCGTATGCACTGTATGGATCAGGAGGGGGGTAGTTAGTAGATCAAGAGAGGTTCTCCTGGCCCTTAACTCTGCCCTAGAGAGAGCACACCTGGAATATTGTGTCCAGTTCTGGGCCTCTCAGTTCCAGAAGGACTCAGAACTGCTGGAGAGAGTCCAGTGCAGAGCCACAAAGATGATGAAGGGAGAAAAACATCTCCCTGATGAGGAAAGGCTGAGGGAGCTGGGAAAAAAAGGAAACTAAAGAGTGACCCCATTAATGTTAATAAATATGGAAAGGGTGGGTGTCAGGAGGATGCAGCCAGGCTCTGCTCTGTGGCATCCAATGATAGGACAAGGGGCAATGGGTGTGAGCTGGAACAGAGGTGGTTCCACTTCAATATGAGAAGGAACTTCTTCATGGTGAGGGTGACAGAGCACTGGAAGAGGCTGCCATGGGGTGTTGTGGAGTCTGCTTCTCTGGAGATGTTTAAAACCTGCCTGGACATGTTTCTGTGCCACTTGATTTGAATGATCCTGCTGTCATGGCAGGAGGATTGGACTGGATGATGTTTCAAGGTTCCTTCCAATCCCTAATGTTCTGTGATTCTGTGAAAATAACACCAGCTCTTAGTCTCTTTCCTACTCAGTATTCTAGGTCAATGCTTGGGTCAGCTGAGCCAGAGCCACAGCGTTAGCTCTCACCTCTGGGCTGGGGAAATGGGGTGGTCATGGAGCAGCTTTCCAGGGGAATATAGGGATCATCACCTGTAGCATTTTACTCTAGAGTGGGAACAAGGCGATGAGCATGTGGAGTGCTACGACCTGGACAGGTGGATGTCAGGGCCAGAAACGGAAGATGTGCTCCTGCTCTGAGCAGACAGAGCCGCCTGGCATCCAGTGGGGTCCCAGGAGGTCAGGACTTGTTGTTAGGCTGTTTTGATCCCCACGAGACAAGCACTGCCAAAGACGCTGAGTGAAACACCAGGCAGTCTGGTGTGCCTCCAACTGTGCTCAAAGTCCATCTGTGTGGGGCTCTTGTGGGGAAGGTCTGATCTCCTATCTGTATGACGGCAGAGCTGCCCTCTGATGCTCCTGCTGTGGTGGATTTTATACTCTCGTAAGAAGTTTTACCTAAACCACGATACCTGTAATGTTGAATTTCAGTTTCCCAGAGAGCTGCACCTTTATTTTGAGGAGCTTCAAAACAGTCTCCAAGTAATCAGCAGCACGGACTGCAGATCTGGTTCTTCCCACTGGGTCCTTCAAGTGTTTCAGGAAATCCATTGGGTTGACAACGTTTTGCTCCAGTTTTCCTTTTAAACTGAAGAGAAAAGAGTCCCAGATTTTGGCAAACACATCACTGTGATCCCCTACTTCAACCGTGTGTTACGTCCTTGGCACAATGAGTTTGGTTATCTCCTGTGAAAGACTAAATCAGTGGGAAACCCAGTCATTCAGTGACTGGATTAAATTTTATATTTAGTATGTTGTGAGGATAACTCTATGCAGAGAGAGACAACCTTGGTCCTGGCTGCATCTCCTCCCCACCCCATGACTCTCTTCTACACAACTATGAACCTCCTATAGGGTCAATGGTGAAAGACTAAACCTCAAAGCATCCTACTGCCTGGAACCAGCCACAGGAGGGATAACTGGGGGTTGACTTCCACTGTTTGTGAGAGGGTGTTCATCTGCACAACTGTAGTCCTTCCAGGGAGATGTTCAAGGCCCACCTGGATGTGTTCCTGTGTGACTTGGTCTAGGTGATCCTGCTGTGTCAGGGGGATTGGACTAGATGATCTTTCAGGTCCCTTCCAATTCATAATGATTCTATGATTCCAGGGAGGGGCAGAACTTGTAGAATTGACCTGTGTCCAAGGTGCCCCTAGCACTATGGACTACTGAGGGGTGCCCATGGCAGCGTAGGTGAGGAGGCAATAGCTGTGGGTGATGATGGGTGGCCCTGAGACTGAGACAGGACACTAAAATCCAGCCAAGCTGGGAAAAAGGCTCTCTGCAACTGCAATGGAGAGCCCTTGAACAGAGGCATCTCCACAGTACATATCCGTTGGAGACCAGAAGCAGCACACACATTTTCTCTTACTTCCTTGATGCTGGGACCCTCACCTTTTCCTGGCGTGTGAATACGCTGTGTCTACCAGCCGCCTGGCTTTGCTAATGATGCTCAGAAGAGATGAGTCTGACAGCACCCTGGAGTCCTCTGCTAGGAGAAGAAAACAAAGCAGGTGTTAAGGTTCCTTTGTGATGTACAGCAGCAGCTTCACACCCCACCCCACTGCCGGGTGGTGAGACTCACAGGTTCACTTTCCACGCAGTTCCCACTGCGTGCTTCATGCACCTGGACACCTCTATCTGCGCTGCCCTTGCTCATCTGCTGGACCCTCTTGCAGAGGTCCTGAAAGCCACAGCACAAGAAGCAGCTATAAAAGAGGAGCCTACTATCCCGTTCAGAGAGCTGGCTTCTAAGAGGTTATTTTTCACCCTTCTTTTGAAGCTATTCTTCCTTGTGAGAAGGAAATGCACAGAAGTAGCCCAACATACAGTCTCTGTCCCAGTTTCCCTGTCATAGGCTGGTGAGCGTGTGCTGGGAAGAGCTGCTGGCTGAACAGACAAATCCTTAGGCAAGTTTCTTAGGTTTTGACTTCATTGTTAGTAGGTCAATCCACAGGGTGCTTCACATTTATGTAGGAGATATATTTAACTGGGAACTCAGACCGGGGTCTGACTCACACCCTTTCAAGCACAGTAGCAGCCAAAGGAAAAACAGGAACTTACTTTTTGACGAGGAGTCCATTGCCCCGACTAAGCAGAGGGTGATGATGAATCCTAAGAGAGCAATTCTTGGGCTGATGCCTAGAGAGAAATGCAGCAAAAAGTTTCTGAATGAACAGGGCTTCACTGGAGCATCAGAAGAGGGGATCAAGTTTGGCTTGAACATTCCTTTCTGAGCCCAGGAATAAACGACGGTACGCTTCTGCTCAGGTCTGTAAGCTGGACTCTGGCTGTCACAGCTGTTGGCGCGACATGGGGACATCCCTGGTGTATGGAACACTCAGCAAACTGGGCTGAGCAACCAAAGAGGAGGCAGCCAGTTATAGCCCAGCATTCATTGATGGAGGCTAGTGGGAAAGTGCTTTGGAAGGGGATATTGTCCTGGTGTCCTGCCTTTGGAAGGGACCTTCCCAGGTGGCTGGTGTGAAGGAGGTTAGACCCCACACATCCCTCTCTGCCATGAGTAAAACAAGCTGCTATGACTAGTACAAGTCTTCCAGCCTTCCATCACTTCCTGATGCTCCCTGAAATTTGTTTCTAGTCCTTTTTCACATTAACACTAGAAACAAGTATCATCCATTCTTATCACCATCACATACAGCAGTCACTTCCCTGAAAGGAGGTCTTCAGCCAAAACTAGATGTTTTAACTAATTATATTTATGATTATGTGGACATTACTACAAGCAATAACATCTACACTAAAAAGCACCTAATTACAATTAGTTACAATTTAGTTACAATTAATTAATTACAATTAAATTACAAGTAATTTAGTCAATGTTTTAACTGTTTAGAAGAGGAAATGCAGATAAAATTTGGGATAACCAACAGGCTCCTCATGGCGTGGCAAGTTACCACATTTGACATTTATGTCAATATGATAGTTCACAGAATCACAGAACATTAGGGATTGGAAGGGGCCTCAAAAGACCATCCAGTCCAGTCTCCCCACCAGTGCAGGATCCCCTAAAGTCACATGTCCAGGCAGGTTTTAAATGTCTCCAGAGAAGGAGACTCCACAACTCCCCTGGGCAGCCCCTTCCCGTGCTCTGTCACCCTCACTGCAAAGAAGTTCCTTCTCATATTGATGCAGATCTCCTCTGTTCCAGCTGACACCTGCTGCCCCTTCTCCTATCATTGGATGATGCTGAGCAGAGCCTGGCTGCATCCTCCTCACACCTGCCCTTTCCATATTTATCAACATTAATGGGGTACCCCCAGTCTCCTTTTTTCCAAGCCCAAGAGACCCAGCTCCCTCAGCCTTTCCTCATCAGGGAGATGCTCCACTCTCTTCATCATCTTTGTGACTCACATAATAAAAAGTTATTGCGTATTGCATTTAAACCCTGTGGAAGTGCTTTAGTCGTCTCCACAAAGTTTGAAGGCTTCTTAGTCCTTATAACCTTGTACTGCAGGCTGCTTCAGTATGAGGCAGACAAAATGTCTTCTTTCATTTCTCAAAACAAATGTATTTTCATATGGGGGAAGAAGTAAGTGCGAAGGACCACCAGATCCTAATGCTCTACTCTACCTTCTCATCTCCTCGGGTTTATGCATGGAATGCACCAATACCTACATAACAAATATCAAATCAGTCAAACACAGACTATACAATTGAAAAGCACTGATCTTACCTGCCATCTCTGCAGAGCTGGTGGGACTGGGAAACAAGCCAGTCCTTTATAGCACCTGAATCAGGGCAGAAATTAGCCCGGTCTGACCTGGGTGTGGCCAAAAAAGGGAGAACGTGGGACCACATTGAGCCAAGAGGAAATATCTGCTGGTTTGCTTTTCTGGAGAAAGGTGCTCACTTCTCCATTCCTTCAGAGTAAATGCTGACTTCCCTTTTGGGAAGGGAGAAATAATAAGGGCAGACATTCCTTTTCTGTGAGTTGATGACATCAGCTTAATTTTTTGAAGGTAAAAGCTGATGGTGGTATTTGGCTTCTTTTTCCTTGTTGGCTGATACCTAAGATGGCTTGAGAAGCTCCAGATAGGTCATTTGGCCAACAAGTGTTGGTGGAGTGTACTGAGGTCCAAAGCTCTGGAGGGTTGACCTGACCAAATTTGTATCGAGGAAAAGCTGTGTCTTGTTTAAAACTGCTTGGTGAGATGGTCTGTAGGACTGAACAAATCATCAGCAATTTGGTAAAGCACCTAAAACGCATACTGAGCATTATGGAAGACAAGGGGTGGGCAAAGGATGGGCAACAAGCTCGAGCTGCTCCCAATAAAATTATACTCATCCTACCTGGACAACTGCAAACTTCCCTCTGCAAATAAGAACTGGGCAGAGGTGCAGGTTCCATCCTAGAAATGAACAAAGCGTTGGGCCAGCCAAGCACTTCAAGGCGGGTTACGACAGCTGCGGTAGAGAAAGAAGGGCTGGATCGCAGAAGACTAACGGGAAGGCAGCAGAAAGAACATAATTCTTCTAATGTCAGTCCAGCTGATCACACAAGACAAAGCTAAATTCTTACTGGCAATCAGCTGCGCAAACCTCACAAGATTAAGTGGCCAATCCTTCCTACTGTTTAAATATTTTGACAGTTCTTATTAAGCCAAAACAAATAAAAAGATATGGGAAAGGAAACAGTTGACAAACACCCATCATTATAAATCTGGGGGAAAGTATAAGATGAAAAACAGTGAAATTCAAATATTCATCCTTCTCCCCTGTAATGGAAACTCAAAGCCAAAAGCAGAAGCTAGCCCCTAGTACTAGACGGATGTTGGTCACTGCTCCACCTTGTTCATCCAGACTACAAACTGAATGCAAGCAGAAGTTCGGGTACCTGAAGGATGGATTTGCTACTCCTTTTGTGTTCATGACACACTGATGCAATTGCCTTGGTGTTCCAGTGACAGTCTGGACTCCATCAGCTGCCCTTGGTGCAGGGGCAACATTTGCCCTCGAGAGTCTGTGTCACATCTGCAGGTGGTCCAACGGTGGTTGAGCTGCAACTCTCCCACCCAAAGCACTTTCTTCCTGCCTGTGGTTTGATCAGTCTACCTTCACCAACCAGCAGCTCTTGAAGAAGGGAATTGCCACACCATAAGGGTCTCACCACCATCCAGCCTGGGATAACTGATGAGATTTGATGAGGAAAAAAACCCCTTAGACCTCCAAGAGGAGCTGCCATCCATCTTGCAGTAGCTGCACATGTGCTCAATGATCCCATGCCCATGGCTCACTCCTGACTCTTCTCCAATGGAACCTTTCACAGTGTTGTCATGGCAGTGACAGCAGAAGCAGGGGATGCTCAGGAGGTGGCACTACAGGTCCTTCTAGCATCATGAAGGTGCTCACTTCTGAGGCTTCTGCAGCTGCATGATGCCCAGGAGTGAGATTATTAGCTGTTATTTAAATGGTCTTTTAAACACCCACCACTCATCAACACTATGAAGTCTTCTTTGTGCAGCCCTCCATAAGCCACGGAGACTACTCCATAGCCACACAACAGACTGCCCAGAGCCCCATCCAGCCTGACCTTGAGTGTCTCCATAGAAGGACACTCTACCATGTCTATGGGCAGCCTGTTCCAGGTATTCCCTGAAATCCTCAGATTCAGGAACTTTCTCCTCCTCTCCAGCCTCAGTCTGCCCTTTTCCAGCTTCAAGCCATGACCCTTCATCCTATCATTCCCTCCCCTAAACAGACATCCTCAGCCTTCTTATCAGTGTTAGGGTATTGGAAGGTTGGTCTAAGATCCTTCCGGAGCCTTGCTCTTGACCATAGAGAGCAGTGTAGGACAAAGGTACCTGGGGACCTGGGGAAACTGGTGGGAAGCAGGATGACCAGGAGTCAGCAGTATGCTCTTGTGGCCAAGAAGGCCAACAGCATCCTGGGGTGCATCAGAATGGGGATGGTTAGTAGCTCAAGAGGTTCTCCTCCCTCTCTACTCTGCCCTGGTGAGACTTCATCTGGAATATGGTGTCCAGTTCTGGGCCCCTCAGATCCAGAGGGACACAGAGCTGCTAGAGGGTGTCCAGTGCAGAGACACAAAGATGATGAAGGAAGAGGAGCATCTCCCTGGTGAGAAAAGGCTGGGGGAGTTGGGTCTCTTGAGCTTGGAAAAAAGGAGACTGAGGGGTGACCCCATTAGTGTTGATAAATATGGAAAGGACGAGTGTCAGAAGGATGGAGCCAGGCTCTGCTCGGTGTCATCCCATGATAGGAGAAGGGGCAGCAGGTGTCAGCTGGAACAGAGGAGGTTCCACATCAATATGGGAAGGAACTTTTTCATAGTGAGGATGACAGAGCACTGGAAGGGGCTGCCCAGGGGTGTTGTGGAGTCTCCTTCTCTGGAGATGTTCAAAACCCACCCGGACACCTTCCTGTGCAAATGGAGGTGATCCTGCTGTGGCAGTGGGACTGTTCGAGGCCATCGTATTACAACCAGAGAGATGCTTAAGCACTGTCTTATGGTCAGGACAAGTTGTCTTCAACACTGCATCAGTGAATGGTGACCACTGTGTGCCAGGTCCAGCCCAGCCAGCACTTGAGAAAGGCAGTCACTGTTTTGTGAAACCTGGGAGATCAAAGGGTGAAAACTCCCAAGACGAAGCAGAGTCTGAACATCTCTTTGAGAAAGAATAAAGTCTCACAAGAGACCTTGTGGTTTCTCTATTGCATAACAGAGCCGAGCACCATCAATTACAAGAGAAGAGCTGTCAGTTCTCTGATGAACTCCTATTTTTTCCTTGGTCACACCCTGTTCTTTCTTCTAGGCAAGATTGTTTTGTCTGTAAATATCACAAGAACTTCTGATGAAAACAGGAGTTCACTGCTAGTGACCCAAGATTAGATAAGGAAAAAAAGTCAACAACAAAAAAACCCCTCAATTCTGAGAAATTCTGTGGGAATTCTGTCTGTCAGCTGGGACAGAGTAGTGGCCACGGGTGCCTGCAGAGAGCCCCTCACCACACAAGGTGCTGTGATGGCCGAGTGGTGAAGGCGTTGGACTTGAAATCCAATGGGGTTTCCCTGCGCAGGTTCAAATCCTGCTCACAGCGGGAGGTTTTACTGGGAACCCTGTCCTGAGGAGGGACAGAGTGACTTGAGTCCTGTGACCCCCTCACCCTAAATTCCCACCCAGACCAGCTCTGATCAATGAAGAACCTTTAGAAGGAGGACAAGACCATATGGTGTTTGGGGAGCAGCCCTGCACCTCTTCTTGTCATAAGAAATCCTACAATAACACACTGACCCCACACAGCTCTGCTGCCCTGTTTCCTACAGCACATCCCAGGTTGGTGGTTCCACCTCCCCCTGGAGTATTTTTCTGCCGGGGGGGACACAGGAGGCTGCTGTCACCGTGCAAAATCAATCCAACACTAACCCAGCTCCATGCAGTGGGTGTGGGAGCTTCTGAACCCCTTTGCTGAAGCCCAGGTGATGCTTGAGGCCAGTGCAACCACCCAGGAAAAAGCTGAGACCTGCACTGGCTGCAGCCACCCCTTTCCCTGGCTGGGAATCGAACCCAGGCCGCGGCAGTGAGAGTGCCGAATCCTGACCACTAGACCACCAGGGAGGAGGTGTCAGTTCTGAAGGACCTGTTGGTGGCCAGCAATCATGGCCACAAGGGACAGGGATGCCTGGGCTCTGCAGGCTGAAGACAGAACAATAGAGTGGATGCCACAGCCTTTCCAGGGTTCTTTGAGGGATGTCAGGTCTTTTCTAAATGCTGTGGCATTGGGAAGACCATCTGCACAAGAGGATCCCAGGAGAGGGTCCCAGGCATTGCTAGATCTGGGCAAGGCAGCAATGCCAGGACTCTGACAGTACCAAAGGCCTATTTGGGGATGGCAAAAGAGATTGATGATTCAGGAAACAACTTCATAGAATCATTAGGACTTGGCGGGGACCTCGAAAGATCATCTAGTCCAATCCCCCTGCCACAGCAGGATCACCTAGATCAAGGTGCACAGGAACACATCAAGGTGTGTTTTAAATGTGTTTAAATGATGGTGCACAAAGCCCACTTGTGCCAGTCTCACAGGACATCATCACACTGGGCACAAGAGATCCAGCTTCACAGAGCTTCACAGACACAACCCTGGCTGCTGGAGCCTGTAGTACCTCAGGAGAAGCAGAGCAGGGGAGGGGCAGGATGCTTCCAGCAGAAATTTCCCTGTTTGGGGAAAACAGGAGTCTGAGCCCTTGTGCTGGACCTCATTCCTATTGCTTTTACTTTGAATTTGCATTTTGTTCTTCTAAAAGAAAATATCCAGTTGGGGCCATCTTTTGAGACTTTGTCTGGAGCTGCAAAGAGTAGGTGGTCTTGGTTTCCAGAGAGGGGAAGAAGAAACCTTTGCCTTCATTTCCCTGCAGAAGGAACAGGGTCCATTAGGCAACATGTCCAGTGGGGCTGGCAGCAGTCACGGGCACTGACTGATCATCGTGCAGCAGTGATGCTTGTGATGCCCTCCCAGTCAGGCTAGGGCAAAAGGCAGGAGGAATAAATGACAGTCTTATGATGAAAGAGATGTGAACTCCTCCATGCAAAGTGTCATCATGCCTTGGAACAGGCTGCCCGTGGAGGGGGTTGAATCACCATCCCTGAATGTGTTTAGAAGTTGCGTGACAGGGTTTGGGGTGATCTTGGGATAGCTGGGGTAGTGGTTAGATTCAGTGATCTTAAAGGCCTTTTCCAGCCTGAGCAATTCTACAATCCTGTGACAACAAAACCCAGGCTTCTCCCTCACCTCCTAGGAAAGAAGTTTTCTGCTGAATGAAAAAATGGAGAAGAGCTTGAGATGGCCACTCCACTCCCTAGGTTTTTGGTACCAGCAGGGGCAGTTGCAAAGCCCTGGACCCCTGCCAGGGGCAACGAGACCAAGGAAGCCCCCAAGGCTCAGGGTGACAGTAGAGCCGTCACCTGTCCCTGCAGCACCTGGCACAGCAGGGCATGAGCACAGACCCAGAGGATGACACCCAGAGGGGTGCCTGGTGCTGCCATGAGTCCTGCGTGCCCCGGGGCGGAGACCCCCCCACCCCAGCCCTCGGGAAGCAGCGCAGGGCTGTTCAGCAGATGGATGAGCTGTGACGGAGGGGACGAGCGAAGTGCTCCAGGAACATTTCCCGGAGAGGACGGCAGAGGGCTCGGTGCTCCTGGGATGCTCGAGTGGAGGAGAAGTGTCCAGGCAACAGAGCGCGGCTGCCAAGAACAGAGCGGCTCCGTTTCTACAAGGAGTCCTACGGAGCAGACATGGCGATATGTGTGTAAGTTACTCCTGAGGAGATTCCCACTAGACTCTAGAGACAAATCCTTCCCAGTGAGAACAGTTAACCACTGGAATCATCTCCCAAGGGAAGGGGTCGATTGCCCTACCCTGGGCAGTTTTCAAACCCAGCTGGACAGGCTGCTGGGACAGCAAACTTAAACTGGATTTTCAGCTCGATAGGTTGGGCTAAATGATCCTTGAGCTCCCTTCCAACCTCTTGTCCTATGAATCTGTGAAAAGGTGAATGGACAGAGAGAAAATGTCTCTGACTTGCAGGGTCAGTGCACACACAGTGGGGAGATGCCTCCTGCTGCCTTGCCTTGCCCCATGCAGCCCTCAAAAACGGTCAGTGCAGCTCCCTTCTTCATCTGAGGCCCAAACGCAGCATGATTCCCCCTGCAGCCCTTCTGTAATGTGGGCCAGGGTCTCAATTGGACTTGTGGCATTCCATTCCTTCCCTCCATGGTGCCCTGATCTCTGCCCAGGTGTCTCTGCAGTGTCTGGTGGATCCCAACCAGTGGCCGCTCCCTTTGACCCCACTTCTCCCTGAGGAGCTTCATGGCAATTAGTAGGAGGGGCAAAAGGAGGCAGTAGGTAGCTTTGTGGGAGAGCAGAAGATGACAAGCTGACCTGGAGCAGGGATGGAGCCACGATGGTCTGGCGTCTTCCCAACACTCTGCTGTGGCAGGGGGATTGCACTAGATGATCTTTCAAGGTCCCTTCCAATCCCTAATGATTCTATGGTTCTAAGATGGTCAGGGCTACAGAACCCATCCCCAAAAAACTTCACAGGACAAACTCCGTGAATGAGAGGCCAGATTGGGCTGTGCAATGGCCATACAGGTTTATGCCACCCCTCGGGCAAGTTAGGTGAGGGAAGAGGGACCTGTGCAGGACTGAGGCTCAACCACCCTGTGCTTTCAGAAAGATATGCAGATGTCATGGTTTCAGTCACCTCTGCGAGCTCCAGCAGAGACTCATCTCTGTCAGCCTTGCGGTTGAGGGAGCATCTGCATCTCTCTGTGGTTTCTTAGATCTCTATCTGAACCTGTCAGATGTTTTGTCACAGACAGTAACAGTTCCTTCCTCTGCCAGTACATCTGGGGACCTTACAGCAGGTTCAGTTGCTCATTCCATAGCTGGACAGTCTGTCTGTGATGGCAGAGGAAGGCGAGATGAGCAACCGCCACCCCACCAACAGCAACAAGGGGGTGGTGCAGTCCAGGATCTGCACGTTGGAGCCCAGCAGAGTGCAGGAGCAGGTGGCGAGTTGTAAAAACTCACTTTGTACAGGCACTGGTCCATAAAAAGAGAAGTTCCAGCCTCAAGATCAGCCCTGGGGTAGCAGAGACAGGTGAAGACTCAGTACAAAGAGCAGTTACCATTGCAGTGAGGAGATGAGGCTGAAACATGTCACCTTGAGGGAGCTGGGGCATGGGCAAAGCCTGCCTAAATGAGCCAGAGCAGCATGCTGGTTGCCTCACTGGAATGCAGGGGGGACTGCAGTGGCAATAAACAATCCCTCTCTCCATTTCCAAAAGTGGAATGTCCCTTGGCAAATTCCTGCTGAGGTCTTGTGCCTTTCAAAGCCTCAGCACCTGCTGCCATAGAATCATCAAAGTTGGAAAAGATCTTCAGGATCATCAAGTCCAACCGCTGGCCCTACAACCCCCAACCACTAAATCATCTCCCGAAAACCGTGTTGCTGTGCGGCCCCAAAATGCCACCACCATGTGTTTGTGACAACCCTGTGGTGTCAGTCACTTGGTTGAGCTCCAGGTCTTTCATAAGCAGGAGTGTTCAGGGTCTCCAGGATACCACACCCCAAGCCCCATGAGGGTGACTCCTGGGAGGATGAGCTGGGCAAGCCATGGACTCTTGCCCACCGAGCAGCACCCCTGTCACAGTCTCTGTGGAGACCCTCTTGCCCACGCATGGGGACACTGGTGAAGGGGACATAGCCCTAGTACACTCAGCCACAGGAGATCTCTGAGGGCCAAACACAGACCCAGGGGATACAGTGAGGGAGAGGGAGAACCAGAGCAAAGCAAAACTGCCCTGGGTTGTGTTACTGGGGCCACTGGGCAGCAAGGAAATCCCAGGGATATGAGCTCACAGTGCCTTTGTGAACAGCAGTTGTTGCTGGGAGTTGGGAATGAAAACACCCAGAGAAACCACAGGCTGTGAGCTGGCAAATTTGGTGCCTGTTGCTGAGAAAAGAGAGGTGGAAAAAGGGGAAATGCTCCCTGGGGCATCCTGGGGACCCCATCGTCCTGTGGAAAGTGCAGTGCTGGGGAGCTCTGGGCAGGTCACATCACGAGCCTCATGACTGTGAACAAGACTGTGTACAAGGAGAACTGATCCTTCTCCACTCCCCACAAGAGGAACCACATGCTCTGCCTTCTGCATCCCAGCTTGTGCCAAACTGATGCTGGAACTTGTGTTTGCCCCATGACTCTGGAAGAAGGTGGTATTTGTGGAGAAGGACCATCAAGCTGAGCATCCCATGCAAACACTGCCCTTACTGGCTGACGCTGGGGTGTGTTAGGAGCTGCACACTGGAAGCACAGCCTTGGGGATTTTGTCTTTATGGTGCCCAGACTGCCAGCCCAGATCTACCGTCACTCTCCAGGTTGTCAGCCGTCCTTGCTGCCTACACAGGCAGCAGAGCTCACAACCTGCCTGCAGCCCATGCTGCCTGCACTGGTTTCCTGCATCCACCTTGGGCACGTCCCAGACCCACCACAGGAACAAGGGCCCCCTGGATGGACCTGCACCATGCCCAAGAAGTTTTGAGCATCTGAGAAGCTTTGTCCTCAAGGCCTGAGTGACTGAAAAAATGGTGACTGAGCTGAGGTCTCCCTTAACTCCTTCAGAAAGGATGCGGCGATGAGTTTGAGTACTGCTGTCATGTTGGTGAACCTAATTGTGAACCTGCTGCTCAAGGAGGATGTCATATCCTGTCTTGGTCTGCCTAGTCTTCATGTGGGTGCAGATTTGCTCACACTTACCCCACCTCACACAAAAGCTGTTTTGCTGTTTCCTAGACCTGCTGCTTCCTTTTTTCTTTCAGCGTTTCTGAGGCAAAGGTGCTGTGACATCAGCTCTCTTACGTTGGGGAAACTCCACGCATTTGCCTTGAAATCTGACAGGGCTGCCGACCATCCCTATAAAACACAAGAACTGAGCCAGCATCTCACATCAGACACAGGAGGAACCTGCTCTGGTCCTGCCTCTGCCCTTGTAGCTCATCTCTGTCCATAATGAACCTCTCCACAGTGTGTGTCTCCATCATCCTCGTTGCTGCCTTCTTTTCTCAGGCATCTCCTGCTCCAAGTGAGTACAACATTGGTCTCTGCTCTTAGGGTAGATTTTCACTCTGATGGGCAGTGATTTTCAAGGAGAACTGGAAACAGTTAGCTGCAGAGCTTGGAAACCTCTGTGAATATCTTCTGCTTTCTTGGGACTGGGCTTCCTTTCTAACATCCGTTTATCCTAAGGATGGATTATATATGGTAGCCCATGTTGGGGCTGGGGAATGAGCAGTTCATTGAGTGCTGGGCTCACGCTGGCTTCCCCGATCTCTTCCAGCTGGGGCTGACACAACTGTGTGCTGCTTCAGCTACACTCTGCGAAAGCTACCCCAGAATCATGTGAAGGATTATTTCTACACCAGCAGCAAGTGCCCTCAGCCAGCAGTTGTGTAAGTATCAGCTCCTGCTCTGGGCTCTGAGGACAGGCTTTGCCAGACTTTGGGTTCTTTGTTCCACTTCCAGTGGGGCCAAGGGCACAGTGGTGTGAGGAACCATACCTGGAGTAATGAGTGGGGGTCACCGTGGGTCCCATGTGCAGCACATGAGCACTCATCCACCTCATCTGAGAAACAAATTGTCTCTTTGGTCCCTTTGAAGCATCCTGGTGCTGCTGGGAGTAAGTGTAGACAGCAGGACCTCCCTGTGGTGGTGAGCCCAACACACCTAAGTGCCGCTGGCAGTACTTGGACTTGTTATACCAGGCATCCACAGAGTGCATCCAGGCTCCCCTCTGCACTGTACACAGCCAGGAATATCTGAGCAGGGGGGGTTCTTCCAGGGGACCTTAATCTCTCCCTGCCCTCCTAGGGTGCTTGGGGGTTTGTGTCCCTTCTCCTCTCTGGGGCTATAACACCTCCCTGCTTGACTTGACAGGTTCATCACCAGGAAGAACCGGGAGGTCTGTGCTAACCCAGATGCCAGGTGGGTGAAGGACTACGTGAACACCCTGGAGCTGCAGTGAGCACTGCAAGCTCAGAAGTCTCTGCCCTGGAGAAGTCCCACAAGACCATCCAGCAGAGTCATGACACAAACCTACAATTCTTGCTGCCAAGCACCAGGACCTTCTGAGCCACTGTGAGACCCTTGAGGTTCCTTTTGTCTTGCAGTGGCATCATTTAATAACCACCCTCAGGCGCAGCTGGGATGCTGGGGATCTCCTGACCTTGCAGCCCTCTCTTGGCATAGCCTGCTGTGTGACCTGTGGCTAAAGTGTCCCTTCCTTGTGCCTCTGCTGACAGAGTGGGATGGGGTTTTATCCCCAGAGCGGTGGAAATGAGGTGTCAGTGCTGTCATGTAAACCCAGGCTGGCTTACAGGTCAGGAGGCTGGATTTTGCCCTGGTTTGGTGGAGTAAGATCTGTCTCCCTAGCAAAGGAGGAAGCATGCATGATGCTCACTGTAGAACCACATTGTTCAACCTTGTTCTCCAAATGCTCTCTCTTGCTGATGCCAAAGAATAAAGATATTTTCTCTCTGTGTCAGCTCTGGAAGACTTTGTTGCCTTCCTGCCTGAAAACACAGGGCCAGTAGGACCCTGCTACAATCACTCTGGGGGAGGCAGAGCCCAAACCTCTCAGCTGGAAGTCATAGAATCATTAGGGATTGGAAGGGACCTTGAAAGATCATCCAGTCCAATCCCCCTGCCACAGCAGGATCACCTAGACCAAGTCACACAGGAACACATCCAGGCAGATCAGCCTTCTCCCCCAAAATCCATCCCTTCTGCATCACCTCCCTGCTCCTAGCAGCACAGCCCTATCAGGACTCTAGACCTCCCAGGGATGTTATCTGGGATCCAGACCTCTCCCCAGTCCATCCTGCCCTCATAGAGGTAGCCAAGGGCAGGAGCTGCTGGAGTTGGTTCCACTGGCTTTGCCACTGCTGGTTTGGCAAAGAAATATCTGGAAATCACAGGGTGGGGGTGAAGCTGCTCTGGACAGTGTCAGAGTAAACATAGACCTGGTGCTTCTCCCTGGTGCAGCTGGGGAGTAGGGAGAACCATGCAACATTTGTGGTGAAGAAGGGATGCACCACAGCAAGACTTCACTGAATCCCTCATAGAGCTGAGCAATGTCCTTCTAGAGACTGTTGTGTGGGGTGAAGCTAGCCCAGCCTACCCACAGGAGGTGCCAAGAATCCAGGGCAGATCCCTTAGCCACACTCCTGGCTCTGCCTCAACTGGCTGGTGGTTTCTGCAGGCAGGGAGAAGGTCAGAAGGCCTCTGACCCCAGGGGGCCCTGCAGCAGGCACCTTTGGGGTATTCCTCTGCTGCACACCAAACACCTCCCCTGGCAGTGCTTCGCTGGACTCTGGATGGTGACCCACTGGGCCTTGAGGAGTCCTTGTTTGCAATCCTGAGGCTTGATACTAGCTCCACCATGCCCTACGTGAAGTGTCGTCGTGGAGACCATCCCCACTCAGAGCCCATTTTGCAGCACAGATGTCTGTGAGCTGCTGGCAGAGCAAAGAAACCTGCAGGAAGGCCAGTGCCGGGCAGAGGTGACATGGGGAAGGGTGGTGGGGACAGGCACTGATGCACAGCTGCACCACCTGTTGCAGCCTCTCATGCAGCAGGTAACAAGGGGCAGAGGGACCTGCCCTGATCGTCCCTGCCAGGGCAGATGGGGCTGGGATCGGGCCACAGAGCTCCTAGAGCAGGCTGCCTCGGTTGCTGCTCCCGGAGGTGCAGAAAGGAAATCAAAACCAGAGAGGCTGGAGAGGGAAATTCCGGCACGTGCCCGGGCTCCCAGCCAGGGACTGTCCAGAGAGGAGCCAGATGGAGCTCCAAGTCCTCCAGCTTCTCCAGCCTGTCCCTTGCACCCTGGGACTGGGACAAACATCAGAACCCCCCATGAGCCTTCCCTCTTACCATGACACCTATTCTCTGACCTCTCACTTCACAGGTAACCCCAGACCAGGGACTATTCTGGGCTCTTGCAGTTTTTCTGCAGTACTAAACTCAGCAGCTCAGCTCAAAATCCAACTGCATGTGCACCAGGTTTGGGCAATCAAGATGTCTTCAAGGGCAGAGAAGACCACCAGCCTCCCCTTTCCGGTGGCCACTCTCTGCTCCCATGTTTCACAGTGGGAAACCCTGCTCAGGAAACAGCCCTCTGCAGGTTCTGTCTTCCTCCCATGGCTGTAAGCTCTGGCCCACAGAGTGCTACAAGATTTTTGACCCACGTTATCCCTGTTTGGACCTGACCCTCTCTGCTAGGATCCTGCTGTGCCAGGGGACCACAGGCACCCTCTCAGGGGTGAACAGAGGCTGTGCTTTTCCCAAATCCTCCTAGCAGCAGAGTGGTCAGGAGCCACAGAGCTGGAGAGGAGCCCTCCACATGGTCCCACATCACCAGCACCATCATCTGGGACACAGCATGGTGCCTGGGCTGGGTCTGCCCTTGGCTGGAATGCAGCTGCTTGGGTGCCTGGAAAACACAGGACTAGAAGGAAATCACAAGACAAAGCTGAGGCTGAGGTGCTTTCCCAGCCTCAGGATCGCAGGATTGCCAAGTCTGATCTGTAGCTGCGGGGAACAGTGACACAATAGGAGAAAGGAACGTTCGCATCCCAACTGGAAGAGGGTGGCTGCAAGGCCAGCTGGGGTCTGAGTGACTGTGCTGTTTGGAACGTTTCTCAGTGTGCAGCAGCAGGGGAGAGCTGAGCATCGCTGCAGTGGCCATCTGCGCCCAGCACAGTGCTTTTACCCCTGGGACCTGCCCCCTCCCATTCATGATGTCCTGCAAAGCTGGGCATCACAGAATCACTGACAGTTAGGGGTTGGAAGGGACCTCATTCATTGAAATCAATGACTTGAAGGAAGGATCAATGAATCATTGATGGTCTCAAGGGTCTTCTCCAACCTGAATGATTCTATGATTCTAAGGACTGCAGATGTTTTAACCCCACAACACAGCTGAACCCTTCCCTTTGCTTTACAGGTAGTGAAGTGAGGAACAACCCCCACTGGGGTGGTCAAAAGGAAATCTGGGGTCTCTGCCTCTCTCCAGACTCAACAGAATCCAGCTGCATATAGGGGCTGGTGGGCAGAGGTGTGATGATCTGTCAGAGGAACAGACATGTGTGAGGGGTGATGCCATGGGGCCAGTGACAGGGTGCATGCAGGTGCCTGTGGAGCTTTTTCTGGGAAAAACTGCTGCTTCACTTCAGAAAAGGGTAGTGGAGGGCAGTATGGGCAGGGAATTGGCCCTGCTCTTCATCCTAGCACCCTTGGCACAAGGATGGACCAGCAGTTCATGACCCCTGGGCACCTGCTAGCCCCAACACCATGGCAGCTCCATGCCGTCTGCTCCTTGCCATCCAACCACAAGCTGCTCTCCCTGCTCCCCCTTCAAAACACCTGGCAGGATTTTACCCCATAAGGTAACGTGTCCCTTCACCACCCCATTGCCCAGGGACCAGTTTGAGGTGAGGTGTGAGGGGCTGGGAGCAGCCAGCAAGAGCACGGCAGGTGCCTGGGGAGTGTGGAGAGCACATTCATGTATGGAACAGGCCTATGTGTGCAGAAACACATCTGATTCTGCAGAAGATGTGGGAGGTGAGAGGGTGTGTGGTGGGAGAATGAGATGCCAGAGGACATTCACACGTGTGCAGCATGGAAACTTTATGGGTTCATCTCAAACCATTTCCCATCACCATGTGCCACACAGAGTGTGCAGGTCAGCTCAAGGTGAGGTCCTGTCTCTGTGCTGGTGACACAAACAAACGGCCCCCCCCACCCTCAGGGACACATAAAGTGAAAAAAGCAGAGGTTTTCTCCAAGTTCTTTATTCTCCAGAAACATGACTTCACACAAGCAATCCAGGGATACCGTCCCCCAGCCTCTGAGCAGCCCTCCAATAAATAGCATTTTTATCAACAAAGTGCTGCCTATCCAGCGTGATAATTCCTTAAATAATTTAAAATAACATAGAACAGGAAAGGTGCAGATCCATGGGTCTTCCCAGGCCACAGGAGGAGGTGTCAGCCTGGTCTGTGCAGGTTGATGGCAAGTAGCACCCCAAAATGAGGTGCCTGGTGATGCCCTTCCAGGAGTCATTTGGAGCAGCCTGCAGAAGACCTGGGTTTGTCCAGCCCCTGCTGCCCCAGTGTCCTGCTCCACCACAGGAACTCAGGATAGTGCGACTCATGCATGACAGCAGCTACAGTGGCCATTGTGCTTCGTTCAGTTCTGCTTCGAGTTCTGCAGGTAACTCTGAACCCAGGCGTCGTTGGGGTTGGCACAGACCTGGCGGCCTATCTTGGTGATGAACCTGCAGAATGGGGATGAGATGCATTAGACATCTGCTCAGATCTGCATCCCACGAGAGCCTGGGTCACAGCTTTGGGACACTGCAAGAGGTTCTCCCCTGTGGCCTAAGCTGATGCTGAAAGCAGCAGCTGGCTTTGGAGGTCCCATCCAACCCCATACATTCTGATTCTATGATTGCCTCATTCCCTTCCTTTTCCCCACACTGCCTCCTGCACTCCAGCCTGAACATCAAGTCGTATCACAGAATGCTGTGGGATGGAAGGGGCCATCCCAAAGGAACTTTATAAGTCATCTAGTCCAACCCTCCACACATGATCCTTGGGCATCCCCACAAGAACATCCAGGCAGTCCCTGTGCGAGTCCTTTCCCCTTGTTGGGGTTCTCCTCACCCTGCTCTGTTCATACAGAGCACCCCCATCCACAGCCACCCCACAGAGCTTATCCCTCACACAACCACCTCCATGGCTGCTGTCCCCAAACTGTCCCAGCTTGTCTGCGCCCAAGGGTGAGGTTGGCACTTACACAATGGCTGGCAGGGTGCAGCTGCTGCTGGTGCTGTAGTGGCGCTGGATTAACTTCTGTGGCAGCTTTTTTTGTGCGTAAGAGAAGCAGCATTTTGAGAGGTCGGGTCCAACTGGAAGAGGCAAGGAGAGACAACATGAGCATAGGCAGTGCATTGCGAGCAGCAGCCTATCAGCTTCAGAAGCCGTGCTGGTGGGGAAGGGAGTGAGGGGTTATTTAAGACTGTTTAGGGTTGAGATGGACACTGGGATCATCTGGTCCAATGCCAGGAGCAATAGTCTGGGGTACTGGGGACAATTTCCATCCAGTCATTGCTCAGAGCTTCGTATCCCCCAGCCCCAGGACTCAGACCAAATTCCTAAACAACCAGGAATAAGTACTCTGAGCCCAGGATGGATGGGTGGATGGAAGCATGGATGGATGGATGGATGGAAAGAAAAATGACTGGGTGGATGGATGGATGGATAGAAGCATGGAAGGAAGGATGGCTGGCTGGTTGGATGAATGGACCCAGTCTTCCAGAGGGGAAGAGTGATACAGACACCAAAAACTTTCCAGTTATCTGCCAGGGGAGCTCAATGGAGAAAGGCTCAGAGCTCTTCTTCCTTCATGAATAAAAAATCAGGACTCACCTGGGCCTGAGAATGTTTGGGAGCAAGAGGCTGCAATGAGGAGAAGAGCCAAAAGAACTGCTGAGACCTTCATCTTCTCGTCGGGTGAGGACAGTCGGAGCAGGACCAGTAGCTCTGGCAGATGCAGTTCAGACTGCAGCAGCTGGATTCAGCTCCCTTTTAATAGAGCCGTCCTGGAAGCAGCTGGGAGAAGCCGAAGTGGAAATTCCAGAATGATGACAAAGGATGTCCCGAAAGTTAAGCAGATAAAAAAATAATAATCAAAAGGAATGGGATAACAGTTCACATCGGAACCAACTGTTGAGCTCTGACTCAGCGCTCGATTTCACCAAACCGAAAGGAATGGCGCTGTGCCAAGTGGCATGGCCACAAAGAGGAGAGCTATGTCTCTGAGCTGCAGCAGGGATTTTCCCTGATCCTACAGCAAAAGACTTGCCTGAGATTGTGCAACTCTGGAAATGCAGAGCCAGGAGTAGGCTCTGAAGCTGTTATGTGCTGGGTGTTTATCAAAGGTTTTTAAACTGCAGCACGTGGAGCTGTGAGGTGGCTGGGACCCCCACCAGACCCCCAGCGCTTGGCCTCAGGAGACTGTCCAGTCCAGCTCCTGCTCACAGCAGGGTCAGCTGGGAAGGCTGCCCAGGACCTTGTCAAGATGGGCTTTGATTATCTGCAGGGATGGAGACTCCACAACCTGTTCGGGCAGAGTGTTTCAGGGTTCAGTAATAACAATGACTGGTGTGCAAACAGAATTTCCTGCTGTCTCTAGTCACTGGCCACCACTGAGAAGAGTCAAGCTCCTTCTGCTTTGCTCCACACAGCCAGGCTGATGAGATCCCCCTGAGCCATCTCTCCTCCAGGCTGAGCAGACCTAGCTCTCTCATCCTCACTGCCTAGGACAGAGGCTCCAAGTCCTTCAGTCATCCCTGCAGCCCTTTGCCAGGCTCCAGTATGTCACGTGTCTCTCATACTGGGGAGCACAGAACTGGACCCTGCACTCTAGGAGTGGCCTCACCAGCACTGAGCAGAGAAGAACAGTCACCCCATTTAACTCGATGGCAGTGTTCTTCCCAGTGCAGCCCAGGAGCCTCTTGGCCTTCTCTGTGGCCAGGGCACAGCAACCCTCACGTCCAGTTCAGTGTGAACCAGGAGCACTGGGTCCTTTCAAGCCAAACTGCTTCAGCTGGTCAGCACCAGTGTGTACTGGTGCCTCGAGATGTTCCTCCCCAGGGGAAGGATTTTACATTTTTTGTTGAACATCGTGAGGCTTTCGGCAGCCCATTTCTCTAGCCTAGCAAGATCTTACTGGTTGCCAGCCACTCCTCCTGGCCGCAACCTGGCTGAAGGTGTCCTTTGTCCCATTACCCACATCATTAGTATTAAATAGTACTGATCCCAGTATCGATACCTGGGATTTCCAGCAGGCATCCTGCCTCTAGCTGGACTTTGTGCCCTGGATCGAAGACTGCTGAACCTGTTACCCCAGTTCGCAGTCCCCCTCATGGCCATTTATCTAACCCACACTTGCTCAGTTTGCCCTGAGGATGCTATAGGAGCCTCACAACAGCCCAAATAAACAACATCTGCTGCTGTACCCCCATCCACCACGCAGCCACCTCAGCTTTGCAGGCTACTCACAGCCACCTGAGCAGCCACAGGTCTCCACAAAGCAGCCAGCTTGCTGGATGCACGGTCTGCACATCAGGAGTGTCTTTTACCATCCTCAGCCTCAGCCCCCAGGATGTTTTGCCAGCATGAGCTGCTTCCTCCAAAACCTTCTTTAAGTTCAAGATGAGATTTCTGGGCAAAATTGTGATAAATGAGGGCTGGAGATCCTGCCTGGCATGGGAGAGCCTGGCGTGGCAGCAGCACAAGGCAGTGGCTCAGGGACAGCAAGGCAGAGCAGCAACTCTCAGAACCCTCTAAGTCCTGATGTGGGTACTGGGAAGGGGCTGGATTTTGGCAGATCCTTAGCAAGCCCTGGCAGGACCAGCTCTGTTTCCCCTGGGTTAATCTGAGCAGCTCTGGGTAGAGCAGTGCGACAGAGCAAGAAGTGGCTCCAGCCTTTAGCTGGACAAGGGCTTTATTTGATGTGGAAACAAATCAAGCAGAAGCCACCAGTGGGAGTTTCACGCTCCTCCGTGCCTGCAACTCACCCGCCAGCGTGTGCACGGGGAAATGACAAAGCAGGCACTGCACTGGTGGGTGAGAAAGGTTGTGGATGCAGAAGGGCTGCTTTGTGGCTAACACCAGCCGGAGACATCTCTGCTCACAGGAACTTCGCAGCTTCTTCTGCTCTCCAGCCTGCTGCCCGCAAAGAACTAACCGTGGGTCAGCAGGGAGCATGGTGCACCCAAGGGAGGTAGAACAAGGTGTGATGGCACCCCTGAGATGGTCAATGGAAGGAAAGGGGTCATCCTCTCTCACTGATGGATTTGACAAAGCTGGAGGAGGGTCTGCAAAGAGCTGCTGCAGCTGCAGTTGCTGGTTGTCATCAGCATCGGCAGGACTGCCTGCAGTCAGCTGCGATGGTGTTTCCTCTGCAGTGCTGCGAAGCCTCCTGCAAAGGGGAGATTCTCCCAGTCCCCAGCTGCTCCTGTGCCCTGCTGATCCCCTGCCACAGCAGCCTGGCTGTAGGTCCCTGCCACCTGGGCTGCGAGTCCTGTCAGGCTGTTCCCAGAGCCATCTGCCCTCGCTGGCCCCTGAGCTCAGCTTTTGTTTTCAGTTTCCTCTTATTGGTCACTGATTTTCGTTTCTCCTTCGAACCCCAGAGCCCTCTGCTGCCACAGTTCCTGCACTTGGAGTAATTATGAGCTGATCTCAAGCTTCCTGTATCACTCCTGGACCGGAGCCCTGTCGGTATCATCGTAGCCCTGCCCAGCCCGGGACATGAGATGTGTCTGGGTTGCCAGCAGGGTAGAAAAAGAACACTGAAACTGTTCAAAGAGGAAGACTGGAGGGAAGGATGTTACAGCAGGTGCTGAGTTTGCATCCCCTACAATAGACAGTAACAAGGAGATTAGCCCAGAGGCTTTGGGACTCCTTCATGCTCCCCTGAAGTCCTGCTCTTAGCCAAGAGCTGCAGTTCTTAAAGCACTTTCCTGCAGGGTGATGGTGAAGGTTGTTTTTGGGCAGGTGAGGAAGCTCTCTCTGGGGGATACATCTCATCCATAGGGGCAGCACCATCCCAGCCCCGGCACTTTTGCAACATCAGAAGGACTTTGGAGAACAGAAAGAGACATCATCGCATTACTGTCACTCCTGCTAGCCATTTGATCCTTTTGCCCATTAGCCCACAGGTGGATGGGAGCTGTCGGGTGTGGGGCGCTCTGTTTAGGAGATGCTGGTGGCAGAGGTGCAGTGCCCTAGGGGTCACAGCCTTGCCTGTCTACTCACAGCCTGAGACAAATGTGTTCCCTCACCAAGCCTGGCTCCCCTACACTCCTGCAAGTCTCCCCTGCGGATGCAGCTCTCTACACCATCCCCAAGGGATGCAGGGTGCCGCACGGGGAGGCTGTGGGGCTGTGACATTTAGAAGAGCCCTCCCCTCACCCCCAGGGGACATGAGTGCCAGGCAGAGCCAGTGCTGCCTGGGGCAGCCGGACAATGGTCTTTTGAAGGGCACATCTGGGGTCGCAAAAGCCTCAGCATCACAGGGAGCAGGCTGGGACTTGCTTCTCAGAGAGGCATTGCAGAGGGCCCTGACCTGTGATCAGCCCCGTTACATGGGAAGTGGTTTGCAGCCTTGCAACGAGCCCAAAATAAATTGTGAGGCCAGTAAACATCCGATCTCCACCACATGACTGGAGCGGCTGGAAAGCTCACACCTCGCTGTGGGAGCGGGGGCTCACACTGCCCATGGGGTTTCCAGCCCCCCGTCAGTGCTGGGGTGGGGGAATGACACCAGACACTTTCCTGACCACACACTGCAGAGACAGGGGTCATGCTGGGGGTCTTCAGGAGATCTGAGGGCCATGTGTTAGGGAAGTTGGACTGGATGATCTTGTAAGTCACTTCCAACCTTAAAGATTCTATGATTCTGAGTCCCCCAGTGGTGCAAATGGCCCCGTCAGGAGTTTAAAGGTTAATCTTGGTCTCAGCCCCCTGCAGGAACAGGGGAACTTTGTGATGCTCAACAGTGCCCAAAGTACCCACTGGGCACAGAAAGCCACCCTGTGTTCACAGGGCCACCTGCAGCCAGGCCACCCAAACATCCTTGAGATCTGGGCTCCAGAAACATCAATGAACGTGGAAACAACCCATTTGTGGTTTCCTTCTCCTTTTTGCTTGATCGTGATGAGCACACAAACTGGTTTTGGTTTACTTCCCAGTAAAGCTCTTGATTTCCAGCCTGGTCTTCTTTCCTCCTTCCGGATGATTCACCAAAGGTTTGGGAGAGGTGGGCTGTCCTCCAGGGCAGAGATGCTTCACCTGGTCCTACCATGCATATGTGAGTTTTGAGGGATGCTGAGGGCTGTGGGTTGAATGTTCCCCAGCCCCTGGAGCCAACAGCTGGGGAAAGGGAGGAACACAGCTCTTGGCTAAAACTCACGTTTTCTCTGTTTCTATCTTTTCCTTTCATGCCAAGGATGGACAGTGGTGTGAAGCAAGGAGACTGTCTCATTTCACTCTAATGCACTTTCAGACACTCTACACTTCATCCTCTTTGGTTTGGTTTGTTGTGGGAGTGGGCAGAAGCCATGGGGATCCATCCCAAAAGTCTCCAGCCACTGTGGTGCCATCCTCGGCATTAGGGTTGGGGTGGGATCTGTTCTCCAGTCCCTTGTCAGAGATGGCCTCACTCATCTCTGGATATGTTTAAAAGTCATGGAGATCTGGAGCTTAGGGACAGGGTTTAGCGGTGACCTTGTGACAGCTAGGTTAATGGTTGGGCTCAATGATCTTAAAGAGCTTTTCCAACTTGAACTGTTCGATGACTCTTGAGAAGCCAGGAAAAATCTGAGGCAGCAGCCAGGAGAAAGCACCAGTGCTCCCCAGGGTGTGTTCTTCAGAAATTGCCCTTGTTGGAGGAAGATGGAAACTTTAGTGAGATACATTTTCTTTATCAGCTACAAACATCTTCCTGGGGAAATACAGTGGGGTACAGGGTGGCCAGCATTGGCCTGCACCTGAGCACCTGCTCAGACCACCCACCCAGGATGGCCCTGGTCTTCCCTTCACCCAGTGCAGGAAACAGATGGTTTCTCGCCATTCCTGCAGGCACGAGGTTCGCACTGGGGCCAGTTCTGGGATCTGACCTCATCTCAAAAATTCCATCATTTCTCCAGAAGTGAAAAGAATAGTGGGAGTGCGATTTCTGAGCACCGATGGAAAGTCACTGGTACCTGAGTCCTGAGCAGGGCAGGATGGGGGTTGCTGCAAATGGACACAGAGTTTTCCCTACAGACAGTTTCTGAACTCAGGGCATTTGTAAATACTTCCTCTTGTGAACAAATCCTGGCTCCTCAACATTAAAACCCGCTATAAATAGCAGCTTACATCAGCCAGACTCACCATGTTTGGTTTGGCTTCCCCTTTCATTCAAGGTGGAGAGTTTCCCTGTTTCTGCTATCGCTGAGGCTATTCCGGGCGCTTGCTTTAGTTAGCACTTTCTCCCGGGGTTTTTTGGGGGGATTGCAGAGATTTTCTGTCAAGTCCCCCTATGTAAATGAATATAGCATCAGCCAGACTGCTTTGCTGATGTTGCATTCATTCGCGTGACCCGTCCTGCTGACTTCAACCATGGTGGTGGCGACAAGCTTGACCACAGGTTGGGTCGTGAATCTGGAGAACCATCTGGAGCTATGGAGGGCAAACTTCTGCCTTACACCACCATGTGCTATGAAACTAATTCCCCATGAGGTGCTCCAGCCCACCTCCTTTGGCCATGCTTCTTGTGCTGTCTCTCTGTCTCGGAGCACCTCCTGGGTTAGATGGTCCTTCACCCAGGGCACACAGCATCATCTCCCTTTCTAAAAGGGGGAAGAGCTAGAAGAAACACTTTCTCATTTCACCATGACTGGAATGTGGGGGAGAGGGTAAGGAGATGTTTTGCAACATCCCAGGGCATCACTGATATGACTGTAGCCTCCAGCATCTACCCAGCCTTCAAAGAGCTGGCAGAGTCAGATTTCTAAGGAAAAAAGGCAGACTCTTAGGACACCAACACCCTGACTTTGGGGTTAGATTTGGCTTTCACCCACAGAAAGTTCCAGCCCTCACGTGGCCCCTGTGAGATCCATCATCTAGACTAAACTGACTCAGCTCAACTTGGGCAATTTTTGTTCTTATTCATTCAAAATGCTCCCTGACAGTGCAAAATTGTCTGGCCTCTGCTTGCTGACAGAAGTATAAAGTCATGGAGGATTTATTCAGTGAGGAAATGTCTCACTGAAAACATCTGAAGAATCGATGTGGATTTCCAGCTAATCCTTCTGGTGTAGCACAACTGGGGTCTTTTATCTAAATAGTTCTGCTCCATAGGTGGCTGTTCTCTGCTGGCCCTGCCCACACTGTGAGCCTTGGGAGCAGGACAGGACCAGATGTCTGTAGGTGGTAGATCCCAGGACATGACCCATGAATGCTTGAAGGTACAATCATGTGGAACAGCTCAGAGGCAAAGCTCGCTCTTACGTACTTCTACAACTTGTATTCCCTGAGCAACCAGCCGGAGGAGCCAAGAAAGCCGACGCTAGCTCACAGCCCATTTCTGGTCCAGCTGGCTTCGGGTAAAACGCCGGGTTCCTGCCTGGCTGGGAGCTCTGCTTGCGGAGGAAGACTCTCTCCTCATCCTCTCAGGGGAAAAGCAAGCTGACGAACAGAGCAGAGCGAACTGATGAGTGGGTCTGTGAGGTGTCTCTCTCTGGGAATGGCTAAGGGAGGGATGGAAAAGACACCAGATTAGCCATGGGGTGGCCAGGAAGGAGATGATGCTCAGCTTGGCAAGAGTCACATTTATTCCATGGGGTAGATCTGCTACTCCCAGCCAGGCTGAGGGGACCCTCCTTGAGGATGGGCCAACTCTGCAAGTCCAGCACTGCATCGTCCTTCAGACACAGTGAGGGTGACGGAGCACTGGAACAGGTTGCCAAGGGTGGTTGTGGAGTCTCCTTCGCTGGAGATGTTCAAGGCCCACCTGGATGTGTTCCTATGTGACTTGGTCTAGGTGATCCTGCTGTGTCAGGGGGATTGGACTAGATGATCTTTTGAGGTCCCTTCCAATCCCTCATGATTCTATGATTCTATGACACCTCTCTGCTGTGTGGACCAGAGCAGCTAACTTCCATGGAGTCAGCCAAAGGCTGGTGGAGGGCTGTGCACACTGTAGAGTGTTGGGGTGATATTTGGAAAACACCAGGTTATTTAGAGAAGGCTCCTGGGTCAACAGCTGGAAGCCTTTAATAGAAACAGTGAGTCAGCGCCCAGTGCTGTGGGAGGGATGCAGAGGTGGCAGACCCGCGGTTGTGTTGCTCTGCGTTACGTTATAGTCCTTCCACTGTCTTCCAGGCAACATTCACCAAGACATCAACACTGATTTCTAGACCATCATGAACTTGAGGTATTTCTCAGAAAAGCATCTGCCTCCTTGTTGGGAAGATATATCCTAGGAACATCTTATAGCTGGACAGCCCTTAGCTCTTCCCAGAGCATCCATCACCTCCCTACTAGTCCTTTGTCCCCTCCTCGGGGACAGACTGCAGTCTGTGTGTAGCCTGGCGGCTTCTCTTCAGTGAACCATCCTCTGCCACATGAGCTCTTATTGACTCCAATACAATGTGGTTGTTCCTCCTTGCCTGTGCTCTCTCTTCTGCTGAGACTGGTTACTCTACTCTTCCTGGACATCCCAGTTTCTGTGCATTACCTCACAGAATCACAGAACATTAGGGATTGGAAAGGACCTTGAAAGATCATCCAGTCCAATTCCCCTGACACAGCAGGGTCCCCCAGATCAATTCTCACAGGAATGTGGCCGGGTGGATTATAAGTGTCTCCAGTGAGGGAGACCACATCCCTGGGCAGCCCCTTCCAGTGCTCACTCACCCTCACTGTAAAGAAGTTCCTTCTCATGTTGATGTGGAACCTCCTCTGTTCCAGCTGACACCCATTGCCCCTTGTCCTATCATTAAATGCCACTGACTAGAGTCTGGCTGCATCCTCCTGACACCCACCCTTTCCATATGTGTAAACATTAATTGGGTCACCCCTCAGTCTCCTTTTTTCCAATCTCAAGAGATCCAGCTCCTTCAGCCTTTCCTCACAGTTCATTCACTCCTAGTTTTCTGAAGTGATGACTTCTTGCTCACCATGCTCCTGGAGTTCCTCTTGCCTCTTCTTCAGAAAAAACTTACATACTTCCTTTGGCTCTCTGTATCTCCAGGCCTAGCAATGATAGACCTCCACTATCAGTAGCCCTTGAAATGTAACTGCCCAGGCTAAACTGGTCATATAGGGTAGACATTTGTAGGGTAGGCATTTATAGACCTCATGGGCTGTGCAGAAGTGGGAAGGAATCCACTCCCAGTAGAGGAGACCTCAGCCATCAGGAGCCTTATCTCATACCTGCTGTTCATTCCGATTGCACAGCTCTTGGAACGACGCTCACTTGTCCCCGATCTGCTTGAGCAGGTTGGGTAATAGGGCCTGTTGACAAATACAGGAACCTCCACAGGGGAACTTCTTACTAAGGGCCATGCATGGAAGAAGCAGAAATAGCAATGGTGATTGTTTCATATCCTGTGTCACTGGGGAGGTTCTGAATCAAGGGGAGAGCTTCACCCTTCCGGGGCTGGGGCTGCTGCTCTGTTCCACCACAAGACTGCACCACAAGCAGCATCGTCTCTGGTGGAAATTCCACCATGATCACGCAAGCCACTGCATGGACCTCCTCATCCCATAAATTGAGGAGCTGCTGGCTGTCTCGGCAGACCTAAAAGAGGCTTTCAAGCTCCCTGTGCCTGCTTCAGCTCCAGCCAACACTTCTCAGCTGACATGAAGATCTCTGTGGCTGCCCTCGCCATCCTCATTGCTGCCTTCTGCTACCAGACCTCCACTTCACCCAGTAAGTCCAAGCTCTCCCCATCCCTAAATGGGGACAGATGTTACTGTTGGGATAGGGTTCCTCCTGCCAGCTCTTCCACTTCTGGGTCCTTTGCAGTGCCAGACCACCCTCTGGCAAGTGCTCCAGGACTATGAGGACCCTCTGCCACGAGAAAGGGATGACTCAAAGCAGGGTTTGGGCTGTGTCACTGCCAGCCAGAGTGAACCAAGAAGGGAGAGAACTGAAGGGAAAAGAAAAAAGACCTTGTCTTCTCTTTTCCTCCCCACTCTTTAGACCCAGATGTCTGCTGCCCCCTCTCCTTATGTCCTTTTTATCCATCCTTACCACTTCTGAAGTCCATTTTTGCCCTTTGTCCTTCACAGTTGCCTCTGACCCACCGACCTCCTGCTGCTTCTCCTTCACCCTTCGGAAGCTGCCCCGTCAGCTCATCACGGAGTACTATGAGACCAACAGTCAGTGCCCCAAGCCAGGCATCGTGTAAGTCCTCTTCTCCAGAGCAGCAGTGGGCTCTCCCCTTGAGATGAGGATCCAGAAAGGGAAAGACACTTTTTCAAAAGATATCCAGCCCCAGGGAATAGGAGGGATGGTGGGACAAGGGGTACAAGGTGACAATGCTCCATGGGTTCAGCACACAAGGGGCTTCACACCGATCTTCCTCCACCAGTCTGCAAACTAACTGGTGTTGTCCTGGTGTGATGGGCATGGTGTGCTGCACACCCCAGTGCTGCTGGTTCTCAGGCCAGGCTGGATCTGGGGCAGGACTCTCCTCCACGTGGTGGCCTCTCACTAACACCTTACCTCTCTGCACCCCACAGGTTTGTCACAAAGAAGGGCCGTGAAGTCTGTGCCAAGCCCGAGCAGGACTGGGTCCAGGATTATCTGAGAGAGCTAGACCTGAACTGAGGTCCCAGGACAGACCCTGCCATCCTGCATCCCCAGCTGCCAGCACGGGAGAGCCACAGCAGCCAGGGGCTCCATCAGAAGTGCTCCAATGTCTTCTAAAGCTGACTGAGAAACTGAAAAATGGCCCAGAATGTCAGTTCAGTGTTTTGTTATTTAATTTGTTGTAAGGGGACAGATCATGTGCAATAACTCCCCCCAATATTATTTATTAGATGTATTTGTCTCAGTGAAGGCTCGGGTCCTATTTTCTGTATTTAATTATTTTTTTACTGTAAAATTTAATTTCAATTTTGAGAAATAAATATTTTTGTAAGAACTTTCTGTCTTTACCTCTGTTACCTTGTTTTTCTGGGCGACGACAACAGCTGAAACTGCGGCGGTGAGCTCCTTATTCCCTGGTCTACACCAGCACAGCCCCCACGAGCTTTACCTGCGCTGTCAGCTGGGAAAAGCCGTGAGGGAGGAGGCGTGACAAGAGCGTGGATTGCACTCAGGTGGCTCAGCTCACTCTTTCTGAAGGGTATTTAGTCACTACTCATTATGACTACTGGCAGCTACTTGAATTCCACCACCGGCCCCATTACAGTGAATTGAAATGTCACCTTCAGGGGCTGAGAATTAACAGGTTGGCTGCTTCAGGGAAGGTTTTCTGAGAGCTGCAGCTAAAATGGATCAGCTGTTCCCAGAGCTGAGGGTGGAAAAAATAGGTTGCACTACAAGGTTGTTAGAATTATTTCATCAAAGTCCCCTTTAGCTGGGACAGGAGGCCCAGCCAGCTGTGTCTCTCTTACAAGAAAAGGAGGTTGTCCTCCATGCCTCCAAAACCTGACCATCTCTGGAGGCATCTGGCCCCCTGCAATCTCTCTGCCAGACCTCAGTCCCAGGGCAGGACCAGCCCCTGCAAGGAGACATCTCCACTGCAGCCCTGGGCCTGGTCTCCCACTAGAGCTGGAGCTGAAGCCAAGGACCACTGATGGTGTCACTGGGGCTGCTCTAATCAGCTTTGGACACTCACTGCTGGCTGAACGAGTGTTTGGGTCCCTCCTTCCTGGACCTCTGGTGCCTATAGGACACCCCAATGAACAAGACACAGAACAAGACATGTCTGCACTCAGCTCACCCCACAGGATTTGGAGTGAGAACATGGAGGGCAAAGATGAAGATCAGTGAGGCATGGGGAAGCAGAGCAGGAAGGGCCTCCTTGGGAGGGCTGAACAGGGCAGAGGCTGAGTGGGAGCCCTGCAGCAAAAGGAGCCTCAGGAGGGGCTGGAAGGGACCAGGGGGCTGTGGGTGTGTTTGGTGGGGAAGGTATTGGTTATATCAGGAGCTTTGTCACCCCAGGAACTTCAGCCTCCAGCTCCTCAACCCACAGGGCAGCATGCAGCCCACAACAGTACTGACTGCACCCAGTTTACAATAGCACCTGGAGAAGAAGGGGTGACATGGAGAGCTGTGCCAGCGAGCAGGACCACAGCCCCGTGCCAGGTGCTGCTGGGAGGGAGCCTTTAGCTGGGAGGTTCTGGTGGGCATTACCATGAAAGCAGCTGTGTCTTGGTGACAAGGAGCTGCTTCTACATGTGAAGGTGGTGGCTACAGCCCTGACTGCCCAGACACTGCAGGCCCCAGGGCCAGTTCTAGGAGTAGGGCTTATGGTGGACATGCTGGACACGATGACACTTTGGCAGCTGGGAACCAGCAAGACCCGTATCAGTGCCGGAGCCTGGCAGACTCACCCTGAGGACTGAGATTGGCAGACAGCTGAGTGCCCAGAGCTCCAAGAAACAGCAGGAGCAGGGGACAGGATTGGGGAGACCTGCAACGGGGTCATCCCAAAACGACTTGAGACTCCACAGGCCCTCTTGGACACAGGCCCCACGGGATGAGATCAGCCCTGCAGATCTGGGGTTTCTCGTTGAAGAGCACAAAGTGCGGGGCCCTCAGGGAAGCACCATCCAGCACATGCACTGCTGGAGCTGGCTGCAAACAGCCTCATGCAGCAGTGTCCTTAACAGCCTGGGTCACACTGAAACCACCCACGGGAGACACCTGCCACAAGCACCTCAGCTAACTCCTCATTGCTATTCTGGGAGCCTGCAGGGAGTCCTGAGTTGCTCATGTCTTTCTTGATCTTACACCCACCCACATGTGACAGCTCAGAGGAGCCCTCGGAGTGTGTGTGAGGAGCACAGCACACTTGTTCCTCTACACCCCCTCTGGGCACAGAGGTGTGAGCAAAGCTGCATGAGCAAAGCAAAGACAGCCAGGAGCTTTCAGCAAGCTGGCAGCTGCCTCCAAGGCTCTTGAGCACCATGGAAGGAGCATCCCTGGGGATCTTCAGAGCTGCCACGCTTTGCGGAGGAGGAGCACTGCTGGAAGATGGCCCAGAGCAGAGACAGGCTGGCAGTACCAGGAGATTCCCTGCCCAGAGAGGGGAACACTTTTGCCCTGTATGTTGATGCAGCTGCTTGAGATTGGCCTTGCAGTTAGAGCCGAGTGATGCAAGGACTAGACGATCCGTAAGGTCCCTTCCAACCCAGACCATGCTATGATTCTAAGAAAAGCCTCACATTGTGCAGCCCTCAGAGGAACCCCAAAATGCTCCAGCGCTCAAGCAGGGATCTCAGGATCTCCTCATGATGCTCATCCCTCCCAGAAACAGCCCTGCAACAGGCTGGAAACATGGCAGGTGAACACAAGAGGCAGAAGGCATCAGATGAAAAGAAAGGGAAGGCTAGACCCAAGAGGAGCGTGATTTAGAATAATAGAGTCATTAAAATCAGAAGAGACCTCCAAGATGACCCAGTCCAACCATCAACCCAATCCCACCCTGCCCACTAAACCCTGTTCCCCAGGGCCACATCTACATGTTTGTTGGACATCTCCAGGGGCAGCAACTCCCCCCCTCCCTGGGCAGCCTGTTCCAACTAACGCTGACTGATTCTATGACTTGGTCTGGGTGATCCTGCTGTGGCAGGGGGATTGGACTAGATGATCTTTCGAAGTCCCTTCCAATCCCTCATGATTCTATGATTCTATAACTCTTGACTTGCAGGGGGCTTCTCTGGATTCAGAACGAGACAAGAGCAATGGTGTGAAGGGCTTCTGAATTTGTAGACTACTACAACAGAGGCTCTTCCTGACACCTGAGTGTGTTATTCAGGGAATATTTTGTGCAGCGCATCAAGAAGTAAATATTTATAACAAAACCGAGGGAAAGACTGGCCATGAACAAAACCAAGACCATTACCATGGTAGGAACAGCATCACTGTTTCTCTGCCATGCACTCTGTGTTCGTTTACACCCTGCTGGTGTCTCCATAGGCATTCTGAGGTGTAACCAGAGCCAGGGGAGCTGGAGGGCAGAGCAGAAGCAGGTTAGAAACAGTGCCTGGCCCTAACAGCCCTCCCCATAACTGCCAACGGAAAGCAGAAGTGTCAACGAGGACCTAAAAGATCATTTCTGCTCAGTTCTTAGAAAGATGAGCGTGATAACTCACATCCCTCCAGGATCAGAGAATCACAGAACATTGGGGATTGGAAGGGACTTTGAAAGTCCCAGCCCAATCCCCCTGCCACAGCAGGATCCCCCAGATCAAGTCACACAGGAACATGTCCTGTTTTAAACATCTCCAGAGAAGGAGACTTCACAACTCCTCTCAGCAGCCCCTTCCAGGGGTCTGTCGCTCTTACTGGGAAGAAATTCTTTCTCATATTGATGTGGAACCTCCTCTGTTCCAGCTCCCACCCATTGCTCCTTGTCCTATCATGAGATGCCACAGAGCAGAGCCTGGCTGCATCCTCCTGACCCCCACCCTTTCCATATTTATCCACACTAACGGGGTCACCCCTCAGTCTTCTTTTTTCCAGGCTCAAGACACCCAGCTCCCTCAGCCTTTCCTCAGCAGGGAGATGCTCCACTCCCTTCATCATCGTTGTAACTCTCTCAAGCAGTTCCATGTCCTTCTGGAACTGAGGAGCCCAGAACTGGACACAAGATTCCAGATGTGGTCTCACCAGGGCAGAGTAGAGGGGCAGGAGAACCTCTCTTGATCTGCTAACCACCCCCCTTCTAATCCACCCCAGGATGCCACAGGCGTTCTTGCCCACAAGGGCCCACTGCTACCTTCCGGTCATCCTGCTGGCCACCAAGACCCCCACGTCCCTTTTTCCTATGCTGCTCATCAAAAGATGAAGCATTTTCTCCAGGATGATGAAGCATTTTCCACTGCGCTAGAAGAGAAAGAAAGAGGTGAATGTTTGTTGACAAAGATCATCTCTCAAACTGAAGGTCTGGAGACTGCAGAGACAATCTGACAGAATTAGGGGGCCAGAAGGCACATCTGGAGATCTTCTCACCCAAAACCATGAGATTTTATAGCATCTTCAGAGCGTCCTCATGCCTTTGACCTTAACCCTCCTTCCTGGGACAAGCAGATTCATCATTTCGACTCTGGATGTGGCATCGGGGTGAGTTCACATCCTTTCTGCTCATTCATTTCTTCCCCCCACTTGCAAGACCCAGGAACTGTTGCACTTCCTCCTGTCTCTTCAGAAAGCACTCTTGGTCCCTCTGTCACCGCAGTGAGTGCCACTCCTCTGTCACCTTGCCACGGTCAGACTGCTCTTGCTTTGTGGACAGTTTCCAGCCACAACTTGGTTCAGTGACAGCTAGTCTGGTCCCAACTGTCACCCCACACGAGTTTCCCCAGATGGCCTGGCCACTCCCCACCCCAATCAACTGTCTCTGCTTCTAGCCCTCTGTCAAGACCTCAGGGTTCATCTCCTTTCTTATCTTCTCGGCAATGGTTGTAAGCTGGAACATAGAAGGTTCCACATCAACCTGAGAAGGAACTACTTCACGGTGAGGGTGACAGAGCACTGGAACAGGCTGCCCAGGGGGGTTGTGGAGTCTCCTTCACTGGAGATGTTTAAGAGTCGCCTGGATGCATTCGTGTGTGACTTTGCTGATCCTGCTGTGGCAGGGGGATTGGACTAGATGATCTTTCGAGGTCCCTTCCAATCCCTAATGATTCTATGATTCTATGATTCTCAGGCTCCGTAATCTCCCTCTAAGGTCTCCACAGAGGTCAATGAGCTGCAGAGCCCACCGAGACCATTGCTCTTCTCCTTCCAAGGACTTGGCAACCTGTGACTGAGGTCTTCTAGCTGGTCTCTTCTCTCTGTTATGCAGCCTTCAAAAGAGTGAGTATGCAGCCTTCAAAAGAGTGGGTCTGCAGCCTCTGAGCTCATCCAGCCCAGCCCGGGAGGTTTGAGATGTCTGCAGATAACAGACTACACAACTTGCCTGGGCTAGGGCTCTGACCCTCACTGTCTTTGTGTTTGATGCATCTATATTTCAGTCTGTGCCCATTGACCCTTGTCCTGTTGCTGGGCACCACAAAGAAGAGCCTGGTCCCATCATCCTGGCACTCACCCTTTAGTTACTGCCAAAGTGAGGCAGTGTGGTCTAGATTATCGCGTAGTGAGGTGGATCATGAACTGGCTACAGGGTAGAAGTCAGAGAGTGGTGGTCAGTGGGACAGAGTCTAGTTGGAGGCCTGGATCTAGTGGAGTGCCCCAGGGATCAGTGCTGGGACCAGTCCTTTTCANAGGAGATGGAGCACCTCCCTTATGAGGAGAGGCTGAGGTCTCTTTAGCTTGGAGAAGAAGAGACTGAGGGGTGATCTCATTAATGTCTATAAATATTTGAAAGGTGGGTGTCAGGAGGATGGAGCCAGGCTCTTCTCAGTGTCATCTAGTGATAGGACAAGGGGCAATGGTTGTAAGCTGGAACATAGGAGGTTCCACATCAATATGAGAAGGCACTTCTTCACAGTGAGGGTGACGGAGCACTGGAACAGGCTGCCAAGGGAGGTTGTGCAGTCTCCTTCTCTGGAGATGTTCAAGACCCGCCTGGATATGTTCCTGTGTGACTTGGTCTAGGTGATCCTGCTGTTGCAGGGGGATTGGACTGGATGATCTTTCGAGGTCCCTCAGAATCCCTAATGATTTTGTGATTCTATGATTCTGTGATACTGACAATCATTGATGAGATCTCCTCTCCAGACAGAACATCCCCAGCTCTCTCAGCCTCTCTCCACAAAGCAGATGCTTCAGCCCCCAGTCATCTCAGTGTCTCTGCACTAGACTCTCTCCAGTAGCTCCCTGTCCCTCTGGAACTGAGGAACCCAGAAATGGACACAGGACTCTGGATGTGGCCTCACCAAGGCAAAGTAGAGGGGAAGGGGAACTTGCATCAACTTCCTGGCTATGCTGCTGATGCACCCCAAGAGACCCTTTTTGGCCACAAGGGCACATCAGGAGATTACAGACAGTGGCCTGGAGACCACATGCACCCATACAGTTGTCCCTTGCCCTCATTTCAAGGACTGTGGCCACAGACAGCTGCTGCTACTGAATCTCTGCCTGGCAGGTGCCCAGTTTGTTGTGGTGTCCCACTGATGCCACAGTGGGATCTCCTGAGGACACTCTCTAGGCTGGCTAGGATCAGGTCTAGCATAACATCACCCTGCAGACCACACTAGGCTCCTCAAATCAACCCTTTATTGCCTTGTTTCAGTACAGTTCACACCAAAACCAGCAGTACATGGAAGGGTGGGATTCTTCAGTACCCCGTGAGATAAACGGTAAGGCAGTGGTCATCAGTAGGATCCCTTGTCCCTACTGAGGACCCCCTGGAGGGTTGTGGCATATGCCTTCTCTGAAAAGTGAGGCAGACATGGCACATGATGTGTGTCACCCTCAGCCAGTGACCCTCCCAGTAGCCAGGAACATGCAGGGACCCTGCCATGACACTCATCAGGACACAGATTTTCCCTGGTGCTACCCTACCATCACCCCTCCTGCTCACAGGAGACACTGACTGGGCTCCCAGGTCTCTGCCCAGTGGGGAGAAGCCAGAGCAATCACTCTCACAGGACAATGCATCCAGTGCCCTGCGTGTCCCTGACCCAGGAGATCACCAGGGGCTCTGCATTTCTGCCCCCCAAAAAGGCACCCAGGAAAAAGAGAGGCCGGAGGTTCCCTGAGAACCTGTCGGTGAAGGTGTAAATGTGGGAACGGTCGCTCACGTTGTAAAAGGAGATTTCTCCTGCCTCATAGTCCAGGAAGATCCCGATGCGCCGGGGTCTCACACTGAGGGTCAGTGGGGAGATGGGTAAGGTGAGGGCCTCGTAGTTGCCCCCATTTTGCAGCCGCAGCACCCAGTAGCCATTGTTTGGGGAGAAGAGGACGTTGCCTTTCCGGCTGGCAGACTCCCGGCACAGCCCCAAGCCCCACTCAGGTTTGTCTCCCACCTGCACCTCCCAGTAGTGTCGTCCTGAGAAGAAGACCTGGCTGCCCAGCACCACTGGAGAGGTGCTGAACCGCCTGGGGTAGTCAAAGAGAGACAGATGCAGCTTCTTGCTCCCACGCCGCACGCTCTTGCAGTCCTCAGACAGGGTGAGCTCAGGGTGAGCTGTCTCAGGGTCCAGAGTCACATCCACTGGAGCGACAGGATGAAAGAACAGACAAAGCTTCAGGGGTTTGCAGGTGTGAGCGGGTGTCTGCAACTCAGATGCTGGGTTCTTACAGCTCTTCCAGCCTCCTACATTTACTTGCTCATGCCTGAGGCTTTGTGCAGCTCCCAGCGCTGTCCGGCAGCGGGGAAGTGCAGTGCATCAAATCCTGCTGACTGGAAACCACATCCAAATACTTGGCATCTGACTGCAGAGCAGGAACAGAATGAGGGCAGCTCTGCAGCCCCCGGCATTGAATACAAGAGTTTGTGGGCAACAGGGAGCCTGAAAGCCCTGAGTGATCTTCTAGGCTTTGGTGTTATCTCACGACCCATCCAAGACCAGAATGAGGAAGGTCTCTGCACCACAAAACCAGCCTGAGTTCATCAGTACCGTAAACTGGAAACAGCTGGACAAAACATGTTGAAAAACCTCCCTGTGTCTCAGGGTAAGGCAGGGACTGGAGCCCAAATGTGCCTGGAGCTGCACAATAGCAGCCCCCTTACCTCTGAACTTCTTCAGCATGTCCCTCATACCCAGGCAGTGCTCAGGGATGCTGTAGTTTTCCTTCAGGGTCACGGACACAGACTTGGGGGACAAGAACTTTGCCCCCTCACACCTGCAAGAAGAGCAATACCCACGAGCTGGACACAGAGCCCACAGCCTGGCCAACCTCCTACTGGGAATGGGTTTAGTGTCCTTCTGTTTGCTGCACAGATGCATCTCCTCCCCTGAGCTCTTTGGCTGTGAAGGGCACTAGGGACAACCACTAGCTTAGTGGCAACCCCAGTGAGACCAGAACTGAGCAATGATGGGAGCAACAGGGTTCTGGGAATGAAGGAGCAAGGCAGCTCCTTTCCAAGATGGGCAGCTTGTTCCTTAGAAGAAGACACATCTCACACCACAAAACCAGGCAGGTTTAAGTTTGGACCTGATGATCTTAAAGATCCTTTCCAACCTCCATGATTCTGTGATTCTGTGACCTTGGCTCTGGGGCCCTGGAAGAAGAGGATGGAGTCTCTTCTCCAGCCCCTATGGCCCTAGTTCTTCCTTTATGAGCCCCAGGGATGACCAAACCAGATGCTGGGCAGGGAGGACAGGAGTGAAAGACGTGGAGCAGATGTGAACATCACAATTAGAGCCTTGAGACAGCCATGATGGTAGGAGGAATGAGCACCCACCTGCTCAGAATGTTTTTCATGTCCTAGAAGAAGAAGAGAAAAAACATCCTGGGTGTGGGGCTCGAGATCCTCACACTCCCCAGCCAGGTTGTGCCTGGCCACCCACCCCACACAGACATAAGGGCTGAGTTAATGGGGCTGATGGCAGGGCCTCACCTTGAGCAGCCCCTCAGGTGGCTGCTGTGTCTTCTCCCTTATCTCCAGGATCAGCTCCTCTAGTAAGGACTTCTGCTCCACCATCCTGGCCAGATTTTCATTGATCATCAGCAGAATCCGCTTCTCCTCCTCCTCCAGCTTCTGGAGGAGCAGATGCTCCTCATCTGCCAGCAGCCGATGCAGCTTCCCAAACTCACTCACCATCTTCTCCCGCTTCTTCTTCACCATCTCCTTGCAATAAGAAGACACATGGGGTGACATGAGGTAACGCTGGCCAGGCAGCCAGGACAGAGCCCTCCAGCATCCAAACCCAGCACCAGGCACTGGGAAACCACCACATTGTTTTGATAAGCAAAAAAACAGCCAGAGGCAAACTACTGTGCTGTCACCTCGCCTGAGTTCTTCCTCAACATCCTCAGTTTACCAGCAGTAGGACTTTGCCTGGGGCATTTCTGCTCAGCTGAACCTCAGATGCCTCAAGATGTCTTGGCTGGGGCAGCTGCTGGGCTGCAAGGAGATGCCATCAAGTGTTGGGGCAGCTTTTCATGCGATAAGCTACAACTCCTCCATCCAGACTCAGGCTAAGCTGGGTCTGCCAGCACTTCGGTGTTTTTCATCTGAGCTTTAAAATTTGTCCTTGTGCTCAAAACCTGGAGCACCAGGAAAACCCTCAGTGTTAGCCAGGACCGTGAAACCTCAACACACAGAGGATAAGCAAAAGGAAACAGATTTGTATTTATCTTTCTGTCCAAGCACATAATTTCTTGGACCTGAGTCACAAAGGCTTGATAAGGCAGTTACAGACACTTCCCACACTACTTGCAAGGGATGTTTTTGTCTCTTTTCCTACAAAAGCGCAGCTGGGAGGAAGCTGGAGGCAGCTGAGCCATGGCCCTGGAACCCTGACTTACGTGGGCCGGGGGTAAGGACCCAGTTCTCTCACAACCTCCGTCCCTAGCCCCTTCCCAGTCTCAAGGGGTTTGGGGATATGCAGAGGCACCCCAATCACCCTCCATGTGCTTGGCCAGGCTGCAGCAGGCAGGTGGAGGAGCTGAGCAAATCACTAGGGGAGTCTGGATAAATCTTGTTTTCCCTTCCAAAGCTGATTAATCATTAGCTCTAGCTCCAGGCTGCATAACTCAGTCCAGCTGTTTTGTTTCCTTTTCAGCGGCTAGTTTTACTTTCCAGTTCCCAGAGTGGAGGGACACAAGCTGCAGCTGCTTTGCTGGCATCACAGACCCTCAGGACCACCTGGGATCGGCCAGAGGGGCAGTAATTCAGCTTCTCCTCAATGAAAACACTTGTAGTTCCTATTGCTTCCTATATGGCACATGTTGGAAAACAAGAGGCAAATAAAAACCACCCAGTGTCTCTGTTTAACCCGTTCACAGCCCCAGAAAGGACTCATGAATGACCTGAAGCTTGTTCTTTCAAGACTAAGCCAGGCACCTGCCTTGCACTCCTGGGTTTTCATCCTTTCTGCTGCCTCATGCTTCTTGACATCCCCCACTTCCTTCAACAGGTGCTCCAGGGATTTCTGGAGTTTGATCTGAAAAGAGAAGAAACAGGCTGTTTGCCCTCATAGCCCCAGTTCGTTCCCAAGGCTGTGGGTGCCAGCGGGCAGCAAGGGGATGGTGACTCAGTGCCAGGCAGTGCCAGCCCTGGCACCCGAAGGCAGCATCTGTGCTCTTCACTCCACTCTCAGTATTAACCCTCCCTGTGCTCCTGGGGGTTTTCTACTTATTTTTCCTACTATTTAGAGTTTGGACAACAAAAAGCTGCTGCTTCCCACAGTGCCAGGGTGTGGAGTGGCTGTCAGTGCGTTGTCAGGACATGGGGTCTGGGAGCACCTCCACTGAGGAGGAATGTCCCCAGGGCAGGATCCACCCCCTTTCTCCAGGGGGTTTGTAAAGTGGGAGGGAGCCTGGTGCCCCCATGTGCCCAGACAACATGGGTGACCCTGGGTGACTCCACACTTAGAGATCCAGTGGGCCCAGTCTCACCCCTGCCATAAAAGCAGCTGGGTGGGTGCCACCGACTCTGCCACCCTCTCCTCTGCTTTCCTAGCAGCAGCACCAGGGCTGCTGGGAGAGGGGCAGTGGGGACCTAGTGGCCAATCCCTCCAGCACCAGCACAACCAGGGTGCAATCATGGGGACCCCTGGCACCCTGACTTGCCGCCCTACCTTGTACACCTGTGCAGCTTCCTCGATGGGGTAGACCGTGTGTGAGCGGTGGTGCAGGGACTCCCGGCACACCACGCAGATGGCCTCCTCGTCCTCCTCGCAGAAGAGCTTGAGGCGCTCGTCGTGTAGGGGGCAGAGTGGGGTCCCTGGCCCCGGCTCCAGCCCCGACTCCGCGCTGTCCCACAGCCCCAGCTGCCGGATGCTCTCCACAATGTTGGCCAGTTGCTTGTTGGGTCGGAAGCCGCTGCGGTGGCAGGATGCCCGGCACTGAGGACAGGAGAAGGGCCCGTCAGCCCAGAGCCCCTTGTCCTGGCAGTGCTTGGTGATGCAGCCCCGGCAGAAGTTGTGGCCACAGTCGATGCTGACGGGCTCGCTCATATACTCCAGACAGATGGGGCAGATGGCCTCCTCCTGCAGCCGCCCCAGGGCACTTGCCAGGGCCATGGTGGCCTCCAGAAGTGGGTGACCTCACCAGGCCCTTCCTTTCCCCTACGGACAAGCAGCAAAGGCAGGCTTGCAGGCAGGTGGTTCCAGTAGCCACAAAGCGAGGTAGAGCTGGCAGTGCCACGAAATCTGGAGGAGAAGCCAGCAGAGAATCTGGAGGAGAAGCTGGTGAAGCAGCCGGCCTCACCACTGTGCGGCACCGGCCACAGAAGCCTTCGTGTCAGCTGGGGGAGGAGCATGGCAGCAGCCAGGACAGCTGCAGCCAGCCCTCCAGTCTGGGACTTCCTTCAGCTCCAGCAGGTCAAAGTGAAAGAAAAATCCTAACAGGACAAATTAGGAAGCACCCAAAATAGTCCATGCGCAGAGACAACCACAGGCACTGGGGTGGTGTCACTGGTGGGGTGTGCTGAGATGAAAAGCTCCTGGTTGCGGCAGGAGCCCAGGTGATGAGATCCACTCTGCTGCTCCATGACCCCCTCACCACAGCCTCCACAAAACATCTCAAGAGCCAGTGGAATCACAGAATGATTGAGGCTGGAAAAGCCCTCTGAGCTCATCCAGCCCAGCCCAGCACCTAAAATCACCACAGCGGCCAGACCAGGGCAACAAGGGCCACAGCCAGGCTGTTCTTCAACACCTCCAGGGATGGGGACTCCACCGCTGGGAAGGGCTTCCTGACATCCAACCTAACCCTCCCCTGGCAGCTTCGGGCCCTGCCCTCTCATCCTGTCACTAGTTCCCTGGGAGCAGAGCCTGACCCCCATCTCACTACAACCTCCCTTCAGGGAGCTGGAGAGAGAAGTAGAAGGTCCCCCCTGAGTCTCCTCTTCTCCAGGCTAAACACCCCCAGCTCACCCAGCCTCTTCTCATGAGACTTTCCCTCCAGTCCCTTCCCCAGCCTCGTTGCTTCTCTGGACCCGCTCCAGCCTCTCAATCTCTTTCTTGAAGTGGGGGCCCAGAACTGCCCCAGTACTCAAGGGGAGGCCTCCCCAGTGCCCAGTACAGGGGGAGAATTGGTAGGGTCCTGCTGGCCACACCGCTGCTGATCCAAACCAGGATGCCATTGGCAGCTGCAGGTTTTGCTCCATTTTATTACACAAAATATAACTTCAATACAATCAGTATAAATTACACTGGAAATTCTCACTGAAAATGTCAAATAAATTACAAAACCTTTGCATAAATTAAATACAAGAACTAAAGACTGTATTAAATAATCTGCCAAATTCACAGGCAACAAGACCAAAGGGACGTGTCTTGGAGGTGCCCCTGAGAGAAGGTCCCCACAGAGGTGATGCTTGGAGGGCGCAGCAGGGTGTTGCTCATCCACTGCCTGCCTTGTCCTTTCTGGAATTCAGTATATCCTGCACCCACCGGTCACTGGCTCTGGCACAGACCCTCTTGCCTTTGACTGTGGTAAATCTGCAGAAGAAAATCCAGTTAAAGGTGGAGGAGAGGAGAAGAGGAGAGGGAGAGGACAGGACCCCCTGCTCCTTGCCGCTGGCAAACACCACCAAGCCAGACCCCTTGATAGTTGCAGACGAGCCCCAGGGAAATACGGACTAGGGAGTTAACGGCTTAATGTCATCCCAGATGTCTTGCTCTGCGCTGTGTGCGCAAGACACTTTTTCCCCAGCAAGCCACTCCAGCTGGGATTGCATCCTGCTATCTGGAGATGAGGGGGATGAGCAGCAGAATGTCTTCCAGCCCAAATCCAATAGGGAGGTCCAGAAACTGGTTGCCTAGGTTGTGGGACTGGCCTCCCAGATGTTCCCAGGTGCTGCTCCTAACACAGGACAGCCCAGGATGGGGTGAGATGTGGGGTTTCCTGATGCTTCTGAACTTCAGTGGAGCAGGATCCCCTGGATTGGGGCAGATGTACTCACATCACAGCTGGCTGGTCACAGTTGTTGTCAATGTAGACATAAGTCTCCACTCTGCTTAAGTGAATCGGTTTTTTAATGTAGTTCTTGCAGCAGTGATCAAGACTGTTGATGAAAACTGGAAGAGAAGACAAGTTTTCTGATTAAACCAGATCAGGAAAAGCAACAGTGGAGAGAAGGAGTTTCAGAAGACAGAATCACAGAATGGCCCAGGTTGACAGGGATCTTCAAAGGTCATATAGCCCAACCTCCATGCAATGAGCAGGGGCATCTTCAACTACATCAGGTTTCACTGAGTCTTGTCCAGATTCATCTTGAACATCTCCAGGGATGGGGTTTCCACCCCCTCCCTGGGCAACCTGTTCCAGTATTCAAGCCGCCGTTGCTAAAGATCAGAATGTCACCACTGGAAGAGGTGCTGCTCCCACTACGGGTTCTCACCACATCCATGCTTCCCTCAAGAAGCCAAGAGTTGCCTCTCCTTTCCCACAGCAGGTGCTTGGATGGGAGAGCTACCAAGCATTACTAGACCATCTGCAGCAGAAAGAGGAGAGAGGTCCTTGGAGAGGAGAGTTTGGACTCACTTGGAGAAGAGGAGACCTGGTAGCAGAGGACAGCCACCAAAAATACAGCAAGGGCAGCTGTGGAGATCTTCATGATGCTGTTGGATGGAGATAAATTGTAGAAGTCAGGCTGGACTGCTGCAGAGCTTCTCTTGTAGTGTTTGATGTGGAACCACTGGGTTCAGGCCACTTTATAGAGGGACACAGTGACGGAGGCCAGAACTGTGCCGGAAATATTGCTGAAAGACATGACACAACAGAAAAAGTGCTGTGTCTGGGGTGCTGCGCTGTCTCCCAGAGGGAAGTGCTCGCAGCCCCGAGAAGAGTAGTGCCCTGATGTGTCATACAGCGCTCTGATAACATGAAAGGACAGAGAACAGGATGTGACCTCTCTTTTCCTTTCCCTGACCTAAAGACTCTACAGAGAATCTAGAAGTAAGGACTCAGATGAACAGTAGAAGGACCTTTTGTGCAGAAGTCACATGATGGCAATGGATGGAGAATGACCGCAGCTGCCACGCACTTCTGCTTCCTAGAATATCTGCATCCACGACCGGGGACCATTCACTTCTTCCATAGCAACTGGAGCAAGGAGAGTTTGTTTGTTGAGCAGCCCTCCCCGGTGCCCAACCAGGTCAGAAAGGCATAAGGCAGCCATGCCCTGCCCCACTGGCCAGCACTGCCCCAAGCAGATTGGGGCTTTCTTCATGGGACCCAGAAGGCCACCAGTGTGTAAATGTGCAGAGCTGAGTGTAAAGCAGAGTGCCTTCCCAGGTCTGGGTTCTTCTTCTGTCCCTGACCATCCCTTGCAGTGTGTCATTAGGAAACTGGTTCTGTCACTGCTGTGCAGTTTCACAAATGTCAGTGACAGCCAGAGTACCACTGCACTGTCTGTGGACAGGAGAATCGGCCGTTAATGCTCGCGAAGGGCTTTAGAAGCTCACAGCCTTGTCGGCACAGCAGAGTGGGCTTAGACCATACAATCAGAGAATCATAAAGATCACAAGAGATCTCCAAGATCATAAGATCCAACCATCAATCCAACCCCACCATGCCCACTAAACCACATTCCCCAGTGCCACATCCACACCTACACCACCTCCAGGGATGGCAACTTCAGCCCCTCCCTGGGCAGCCAGTCCCAATCCCTGACCACTCTGTCAAGGAAAAGATATTTGATTATTATTTGGTTCCATCAGTGTAGAATCTACACCCTCCTCACATTGCTTTGTTGTTGTCCCAGCAGCCACAAACACGTACAGAAGAGATCTGCTGGTTTAGCTCATAGTGTTTGGGACAGAAATGTGTCGCTGAGCCAGCAGGAAGATCCCTGTTGGAAACACTACCTTCCTACAGAAGGGCTCTCTGACCTCCAGGCAAAGGCTTGTGGACAAAGCCTCAGGAGAGCAGAGGAAGAGGGATGTCTTCATGGTGCTAGTGCATGTGCCCAGGTGCTGGACAACCAAAGCTGCAGTGGGAAAGCCACATGAGCAGGATGATTTTCATGATGGTCCAGTGAAAAAAGGGCTCTGGCTTCTCTGTGGAGGAAGACAATTACAGAACAAGAAATCACTGTCCAGAACCAAAAATGGTGACCTTGTAGAAACCCAGAGGCTTTACTTGCCTGTGGCACAGAAGAACTCACAGTACCCTGCTCTGAGTAGCTGAGGCTCTCAGGATTCAACTGGGATCCTGTTTGTGCTACAGCCCCCCTTGCCCTGTGCTCCAGAGCCCATTCAGATCCTAAGATGAAACCTCACAACTCCAGGGGTACGAGATCCCACCATCAATGTCCTGCACTGGATCCATTCCCCTACAAACTCCACAGAGTGGGTCTAGGAAGATGTTGGTGTCCTGCTGGACCATCCTTTGAGTGGTCAAGAGTTGTTTACCTTCTCTGAACATCTAGATTTATCTAGCAGGGAACCTCAGGGCAGCAGCTATCCTGGGGAGCCACTAGGAAGAGGCCAGGGAGGCTGCAGCACAATCAGCATGAGGTGTTAGCACCAGTGGCAGTAGGGCCAGCAAGGAAAGAAGGAGCAGAGCCACAATCCCACATTCACAGAACCTCTGTACTCCCTCTGTCTCCCTGCGCCTGCTCTTCCTGCCATACATTGTCCATCTGTGCTCCCAGGGCATCTGGGGCAGAGACCGAGCAACTCCCCACCACGGCCCAGCTCAGCCATGCTCCCCCTATCCTGCACTCACACTTCACCCACCTCCAAGAGCTCTTGGGACCCTCTTTCTTCAGTTACTGTTCAAGGATGCTGGAGAAAGGGTAGGTGAAGTTGGGCAGGGAGCAAGGTCTAGGGGCAGGAGCTGCTTGGACCATAGCGGCTCCCTTGCACACCCCTGTCCCCACGGGGCTGGTCAAGACTGGCAGACACGACAGACCTGCTGCCTGAGGCAAAATAACAGACCAAGACTGACACCCCCGCCTGAGGCAGCAGACAGCAGATTGAGGCTGGAGGTGTTAGACTGGTAAACCACATGGAGAGAAGAGATTGAGATCAATTTATGTGAGATCATAGAATCACAGAATCATTCAGGTTGGAAAAGACCCTTGGGATCATCAAGTCCAACCATCAACCCTACTCCACAAGTTCAGCCCTAAACCCTATCCCCCAAAACTCCATCTAAGTGACTTTTAAACACATCCAGGGATGGTAACTCAATCATCACCCTGGGCAGCCCATTCCAGTCCAATCCCCCTGCCACAGCAGGATCACCTAGACCAAGTTGCACAGGAACATATCCAGGCGGGTTTGAAATGTCTCCAAAGAAAGAGACTCCACAACCACCCTGGGCAGCCTGTTCCAGTGCTCTGTCACCCTCACTGTGAAGAAGCTCTTTCTGATATTTGTGTGGAACCTCCTATGTTCCAGCTTGCACCCATTGCCCCTCATCCTATCACTAGATGACAGTGAGAAGAGCCTAGCTCCATCCTCCTGACCCACCCTTCACATATTTATAGACATTAATGAGGTCATCCCTCAGTCTCCTCTTTTCCAAGCTAAAGAGAGCCAGCTCCTTCAGCCTCTCCTTATAAGGGAGGTGCTCCACCTCCTTCATCATCCTCACTGCTCTACGCTGAACTCCCTCCAGGATCTCTGTGTCTTTCTTGAACTGAGGGGCCCAGAACTGGACACAATACCCCAGATGGGGTCTCACTACGGCAGAGCAGAGAGGGAGAAGAACCTCTCTCGATCTGCTGACCTGCTAATCCAGGTGCCACCAATGTCTTTCATTCTCTTGCTCCTACCAATGTGTTCAGAGCAGCGCTTGCACACTCTCCCCATTCAAACCAGTCTCGGTGTTCCTGTCACACATCTCCACACAGGGACTAGAATAAAACTGAGAGGAGGAGAACAGGCTGAGAAATGAGCTGGAGACATCCTCGTTGGTGGAGCTCACACCAACACAGTGCAGCTTGGAGCTGCTTTTAGCTGAATGTTCTGGATGTTCTTGCAGTAGCTTTGGTAGAAATGTCAAGATTCATTCTGAAAACTCAATGTTTTCTCTCAGGAACACAAAAGTGTTGAGATATTTTCAATAAAACCTTTTTCCTTTCAGATAGTCCAGGCTGTGTTTCCTGCTTTCATTCACCGCAAAAGGAATCCTTGAAGGTTTTGATTCCTCTGTTATTCCCCCTATCCACTGGTTTCCTCAATTCTGTTCCTTCCTTGAAGGAAGATTTAGTATTTCAGTCTCGGCTGCACCTTCCTGCCAAGATAAATAATGCAAATCTCAAAATATTTTGATTTCTAAAACCTCCTCCATATCATACACCCTAAATAGTAGCTATTTATGGAGTCTCTAAAACCTTTGCCTTATGGTGTGTTTCAGCTTTCAATAGAAACCACACATGGTATCTTTGGATCCATCACCAGAGCAGATGTGGGATGCAGGAGGAAGCTCTGAAGGCAGCCTGCTCTACCACACCAACTCTGAGGCTGGTGTCATGTCTGGAGGATCACAATTATCCGGGAGCTGCCAGATCCCCAATGTGGGAAAGCTGGGGCTTAACTGGGAGCAAATCATCTGTAAACAGAAAGAAAAAGGGGGATGTCAGTGATTGCAGGCTCTTGAGGCTCCAAGAAAGACAAGCAAAACCTCAAGATCTTAGACTACAAGAGTTATTTTCCAGTGGGATCAAGAATTTCCAACATGGGGACTTAAGTCTGCAAAGTTATAAGAGGCCTAGAAAGAGGGACAAACAGTGAATATTCCCTGTCTCTCCTAAAGCAAGAACAAGGGACCATCAAGCAAGCTGGCAACAGCTAAGTTCAGAATGAAAAGAGGGAAGCAGCTCTTCATACAAGGAGCTCCTTGCCAAGGGACATGGTGAAATTGGAGCGCCAGCTCGCTCCCTGAAATGCCTGTACACCAATGCACGCAGCGTGGGGAATAAGCAGGAGGAGTTAGAAATCTGTGTCCAGTCAGGCAATCATGATTTAGTAGCAATTACAGAGACCTAGTGGGACAGCTCACATGACTGGAATGTGGTCATGGACAGCTATGTCCTTTTTAGAAGAGGCAAGGCGGGGTGGAGGAGTTGCTTTCTATGTGAGAGGGCAGCTGGAATGTATTGAGTTCTGTCCAAGGGCAGTAGAAGAGAGAGCTGAGAGTTTGTGGGTGCGTATTAAGGGGCAGGCTGGCATGGGTGACACTGTTGTGGGTGTCTATTTCATGCCACCAGATCAGGACGAGGAAGTTGATGAGGTCTTCTACAGGCAGCTGACAGCAGTCTCACAGCTACAGGTCCTGGTTCTCATGGGAGCTTTTTACTACCCTGATAGTTGCTGGAAGACCCACTCAGCCAGCCACCCACAGTCCAGGAGGTTCCTTCAGTGCATTGGTGACAATTTCCTGATGCAAATGGTGGAGGAGCCCACTAGGAGAGGGACACTGCTGGATCTTGTACTCACCAACAAGGTAGGTCTGGCTGAAGCAGTGAAGGTTGAGGGTTGCCTTGGTTGCAGCAAACATGAGATGGTGGAGTTCACGGTCTTGTGTGGTAGGAACAGAATACCTAGCAGAATCGCAACGCTGGACTTCAGGAAGGCAAACTTTAGCCTTTTCAAGCAATTGCTAGGGGAAATGCCACAGGACAGGGTACTGGCAGGTAAAGAAGCACAGGATAGCTGGTTAACATTCAAAGACCACTTTCTTGAAGCACAAGAAAAGAGCATTCCAACAAGAAATAAGTCAAGGAAGGGAGCCAGAAGACCTGTGTGGTTAAACAGGTTGCTGCTAGGCAAACTGAAGA
>VXBP01007877.1:194635-246963 GCA_013400115.1 Rhinopomastus cyanomelas
TGACTTGAGTAAGGCATTTGACACAGTGTCTCACAGCATCCTTGCAGCCAAACTGAGGCAGTGTGGCCTAGATTTTCAGGTAGTGAGGTGGATCGTGAACTGGCTACAGGGTAGAAGTCAGAGACTAGTGGTCAATGGGACAGAGTCTAGTTGGAGGCCTGTGTCTAGTGGAGTGTCCCAGGGGTTGGTGCTGGGACCGGTCCTGTTCAATCTATTCATTGATTACTTGGATGAGGGATTAGGGTGCAATGTCAGCAAGTTTGCTGATGACACAAAGCTGGGTGGTGTCGCTGACACCCCTGCAGACTGTGCTGCCATTCAGCAAGACCTGGATAGGCTGGAGAGTTGGGCAGAGAGAAATGTAATGAAGTATAACAAGGGTAAGTGTAGAGTCTTGCATCTGGGCAAGAACAACCCCAGGTACCAGTATAGGCTGGGGACTGACCTCTTGGAGAGTGGTTTAGGAGAAAGGGACCTGGGGGTCCTGGTGGACACAGGATGACCATGAGCCAGCAGTGTGCTCTTGTGGCCAAGAGGGCCAACAACATCCTGGGGTGGATGCGAAGCAAGGTGGTTAGCAGATCAAGAGAGGTTCTTCTCCCCCTCTACTCTGCACTGGTGAGACCACATCTGGAATATTGTGTCAAGTTGTGGGCTCCTCAGTTCAAGAGGGATGTGGAGCTGCTGGAGAGAGTCCAGTGTAGAGCAATGAGGATGATGAAGGAGGTGGAGCACCTCCCTTATGAGGAGAGGCTGAGGGAGCCGGCTCTCTTTAGCTTGGAGAAGAGGAGACTGAGGGGTGACCTCATTAATGTCTATAAACATGTGAGGGGTGGATGTTGGGAGGATGGAGCCGGGCTCTTCTCACTGTCATCTAGTGATAGGACAAGGGGCAATGGTTGTAAGCTGGAACATAGGAGGTTCTACAACAATGTGAGAAGGAATTTCTTCACAGTGAGGGTGACGGAGCACTGGAACAGGCTGCCCAGAGTGGTTGCGGAGTCTCCTTCTCTGGATAGATTTAAGACCCGCCTGGATGTGTTCCTGTGTGACTTGGTCTAGGTGATTCTGCTGTTGCAGGGGGATTGGACTAGATGATCTTTCAAGGTCCCTTCCAATCCCTAATGATTCTATGATTCTATGACTGCAGGGAAGTTTCCACATGTCTGAGGCAGGGCTTGGATTTCAAAGCAATAAGCTCGAGATTTCTAGAATTGGAATGGTCAGAGGCTGGGAGTGCACTGGAGGGAGGCAGCACAGGTATTTGCCTTCCTCTTCAAGGCATCCACTGTGGCTACATCCAGAGATAGTAAGGGCTAGATGAACCCGTAATGTCCACCCTCGGGATCATTCCTGTGTGATTCCCCAGGGCAGACAGTCCTACAGGGCTGTAAGATCTATAATGCAGCTTGTGAAACTGCATTGAGAGCCCCAGCTGAAACTGATGCCTCAGGATTTGCCTGCAGATTAGTACTTTTGGTAAATGTCAGCAGAAAGACACCAACCATTTCTAAACACCAACCATTTCTAAACACACAGCCAGACAGAAATAAATCGCTGCAGTCTGCACAAATTTCCAGAGCAAAGGGATGTCTAGAAAAACTTCACTTGGGGACACCAAGAGCCTGAAGAGCAGGATGTGGCCTCATGAACATTTGGGGCTTCCAAGGACAGACAAGGGCTGCCTTTGTCAGGTTTCAGCCACATATATGTCTCTGTGTTTCTCTGACAATGCCCTCAGCACTGAGCATCAACCTGCTTGAAGCTGAACAGGGTTTGCCCACCACAAGAACATTTTAGCTCTAGAAACCAACAGCCTTTGGATGCCAGTTTCAAGACACCCAGGACCTGGCATTTCTGAGTGCTTGGCACGTCGTCGTACTTTGTTCTTGCCAAGACTGCCTCCTGTGTGATTCTGTGATTCTGTTGTCTTCAGCTAGAGGTACCTGAGACACATGCAGGTCAAGAACAGACTCAGGTTGTGCCAGAGAAAGTTTAGCTTGACATTAGGAAAAGTTTCTTCACCGGAAGGCCTGTCAAGCCCTGGCACAAGCTGCCCAGAGCAGTGCTGGAGTCCCCATTCTCAGAGGGATTTAAAAGATGTGGAGCTGAGGAACACGGGTTATCAGTGACCTGGCAGCACTGGGTGAATGGTTGTACTTGATGATCTTAAAGGTCTTTTCCCACCTGGGTATGATTTTATAGCTTGGGCAAGACCAGTCTTTGCCACCACTGGCACAAGGAGCCCATGGGAGGTGGTCACCCTCAAGGATGGGTTTTGGGCTTGGTGTAATGTTCCAGCTGGCCCTGCTGCCCTGCAGTGGGAAAGCTCTCCAGCAGATGGCAAACACCTCCCACCTCCAGGAGCAAGTTTCTCACGTAGGGCAGAACTCTGCAGCATTGCCACCCAGGTCCTCTCCTTTAGATTCAGCAGGGAACCACGCTCAGCTTTGCTTTGCCATTCTTGGATAAGAGTGTTCTAGGGTTGCATCCCTCCCTGTAGAAGCTGGGTAAAAAGAAGACCTGAGCAAACAGCCCCATCACCAGGGCAGGGCTGTGTCTGTGGTTGCAGGATTACATCTGTGCTTGCAGGACTGCACTAGTGGAAGCTTTGTCACAGCCACTGCCCTTTCCTGGAAGATGTCTCCTTCAGGGACAGCATGTGCTCTGGTGGGCTCAGGAGATTGTGCCTAAAGCGGTTCTGAAGGGGTCCATCTGGGAGCTCACCTCTGGTAGGAGCAAAAAGACAGCAGGATCTTTGCATGGAGCCCTGTGTTTGCCTGCTCTGGCACGGCCAGCTGGATAACAGAGGAAGGACTGTGGTGCTCTCTGTGCCTCTGTTTTGTTGCTCAAACAAGGGGGATCTGTGCTCTGCCTGAGCTTGGGCCAGGCCATGGGAGGGTTGCAGCAGCACTCTGGGACTCTGTCCTGAAAGAAAGGGAGCAGCACCTCTTTAGGGCCGTTAGGGATAGAAGCCTCAGAGCATGCAAGCAGTGAGAAGAGGCTAGAGTAGCAAGGGGAGCTGCCCTGCAGAGCCCTGATACTGAGGAAGGACAGGTTTCAGTCCTCTCTGCCTACCCTGAGCCAGCGCTGGACCGGTGTCACACACAGCTGAGTGAGCACTACCATGCTGGAGAGGGGACACACTGTCCTCCTCACACCCCAGCAGACACCAGACCCATGGTCTCCATTCTGCAGAAGATACTTGAGTTCAGACAACCCTAGTAGCAAGGTCTATGTTCCACAGCACAGTATGTTCTGTCCCAGAAGCGTGAAAGCAGCTGCACTGGGGTGGATGGCACTGGGAAAGCCAATTTCTGTCCCTGTACAGACCAAATAACCCCATGACAGGCTCTGCCATCATCCTTTGCCTCCAGGGTGCAGTCCAGCTTCTTGGACAGGAGCTAGAGGAGAACAAAGCAACCAAGCACATAAAATCCAGCCATGACCTCTAGAAAAGACCTGCTGAGTAGTGGTGCCCAACCCACCTTCCATCTGCCTAGCTCACTAATCCTCAGTTGTGTCCCCATGAAACCTGCAGCAGAGGAACAGACCCTACATCTTCCCCTCTCTCAGAGCATTTCTTGACCTGCTAAAACCAAGGCACCATCTCTCTGCAGAAAGCAGCCCCAAATCCCTTCAGAGCAGATAAGCCTGGACCAGAGCCCCAAAACACAATCCAGCAAAGCCACTGGGTGAACTGGGGCCTGCCTGTACTAGTCTGACCAGCTGCCCATCTGCTGGATCCTTGCTCCCTCCTGTTACAGCCCCTGTTTCGAAGGAAGCAGGAACAGCTGACAGAAACAGCCTATTCTGACCTATATCCAGTCACCTTCTTCTGCTCCTGCCCAGGCAGGAAGAGTCTCCCAGTTGGCCAGCCCAGGTCCCGAAACAGACACTCAGTCCTGGCTGTGGAAGAAGACGATACAACTCCCAGATCCAGACCTGCATGCTGGAGAGGTCTAGCAGGATCAGGATGCTTCTAACCAGGTGGAGGCGTGGGCAAGGGGTGCAGATCACACAGACCTTATTGTTCGCTGACTGCTCTCCTCTGATCTTTCTTGTCCTCACCCCTATTCAGCAATGACTTCATTTCTTCAATTATTAATCACCTTGCTGCAACAGTGGCTGAATTAAACCCATTAACCCTCCTCTGGGAGCAGCCCCAAGCAAGGAGGCAGCTTTCCAGAAAGTCCATTAGAGAGAAGGCAGATGGGGAGTCGAGACAAGCTGGGGTGGGAGGAGGTGGCCTTGCTGCACAGCGTAGGCCATTTCCCGTCAGCTGCGAATCCAATATCCAAGGTGCAGAGACAGGCAAGGTCTATCATGTAAACAGCCTGTTCACACATCCCACTGGGCAGATACAGGAGGTGCTGGTGTGGAAATCATTTCAGCTGAAAATCAGCCACAAAAGCAAGTTATTCAAGGAGAATTCCTTGCACAAGAGCTTCTGACAACCTTCTTCCCGACCAGTTGTTCCCAGATTGCCCCATCAACCCCAGCAGATGGGATGGCTTCACAAAGCTACTGCCCACCTGAAATAAAGACACCGATTCTGTGTGACCTGCTCTTAAGGATCCAGCAATCCAGTTGGCACCACGGGGATTAAATGGGGACAAGTCTTAGAGGGTTTTCAAGTCTCTTTGTGAAAATACTCATTTGTCTGAATTCTGCACAAATGTTCCAGGCTCTGGCAAAAGTCCCAGTGGGAAATTCAGCTTCAGAATGGGATTCCTGGTCATAACCACAGAAGCCAGCCACAGCCCAGCAATGCACTGGGTTGACTGGAGGCAAAGATCAGAAAAAAAGTCTCTGATGAGGGAAAGGGCAAAGACAGGAGCAGAGCCTGGTCCTGGTTATGCAAAGGATCATCTCACCATCAATCTGCCAACTGTTTGGGGGAAGCAAAAACTTTCTCCTGCTTTGCTTTCCTTGTTTTTCAGACATCTGTAACCATTTTTTGCCCCTCTGCCAACACTGCCTTAGAAATGAGCTGTCTTCCTCGCTCTGCTCTGCCAGTCAAGCCTGCAGCTGCCTCCTGCCCCAGCAGACATCTCCCCTTATCTGCCCAGCCATGGCTGGGCTCACATAAAAGGCAAAGGCCCACACAACCACCCTGCAGGCTGCCGGTCGCCTTGTCCACACCTACAGCCCGGCAATTCCTAATCCTCACCTCCTCCCTGGCCCCAAGCAGTGCCGTGAAGCCCTAAATCCGTCCCATATGCTAAGCAAAGCCTGACAAATGCTGCTCAGCAGGGTGGTGGGGGTGCAGCTCAGACCAGCCACACACACAGCTCACAGGGGCTGACCTCAGCCTTGTGATGGAGTTGAGGTGATGATGCACAGGAGACCCACACCCCGGCCCCGCTTGTAACCCCAAAACCCCCATCCCAGGGAGCAGACAGGGCCCAGCACCTCCATAATACCCCAGGCCTGTATCGGGCCAAGCTGCGGGGCACAGCCGATGCTGTTTCCTGCTGCGGGACTGGGCCAAGCTAGGAGCAGGGGGCAGGGTCTGGGGCAGCGGGAGCCGCACAAGCCACACGCCTAGGCCTGCGGGACCCCATAGCCTAGGAGGCAATCCCTGCCGGGCCTGCAGGACCTCCTAGGCATTACAGGACCCCTAAAGCCTGAGAGACTCCCCGAGCCTGCGGGACTCCCCAGAACTCACTAGCCGGCCCAAGCCCCTACAACGACCCTGCCCCGGCCCGGCTCATCCCCGCCAGAGGGCGCCACGCGGCGCATGGGCGTGGCTCGGGGCGGAGCATCAGGGAATAAGTGGCAGGCGCGAAAGACCAATCAGCGCAGGACAGTGACCCGGGGGCAGGACTGCAGGGCAGCGGAGGGCGGTGCTAAGCGGGCGGTGCCTCAAGGCGGGTCAGAAGGCGGGACACGAATGGAAGGGCAGGACATGGCGTTGAGTGACATGCGGCCGAACCAACGAGCATGGCGGCAGTGAGGTCAGTCGGTCGCCAGAGTCCGTGCGGGACCAGCCCTCTCGGGGACTCCTCCTCAGTGGCAGTGAGGCCAGCCAATGAGAGCGAAGAAGGGGAACACAAGGGGCGTTGCCGCGGCAGTGCGGGCGGTGCCGGTAGGGCGTGCCCACGCGTGAGTGGCGGGCAGGCGGGCCAATGGCGCGGACCCCGTGCAGCGGCGGCGCGGAGCGGAGCGGCGGAGCGGCCGTGCGGGCGCGGTGGGGCCATGGAGCGCGGGAGTGGCTCCTTGAAGCCGGTATCCAACCCGCTGCCCAAGGTCCTGGGCCGGAGGGTGGGCGGCGGCGGCCCCGAGGCCGAGCGGGAGAGCTTCGAGCGCGCCCAGGTGCGGGGCGGGGCTGCAGGCGGGGCTGGGGCGTGATGCCCGGTGTGGCGGGGGGAAGGCGGGGGACAACACCCGAGGGGGCGGGGTCTGCTGGGATTTCGAGTTGGGTAATGGGGCGAGGGCCGCCAGTGTGGGAGGAGCTACTGCGAGTGGGCGGGGTCAGCCCAGGTGGACCGGGCTGGGCGGGGGCATGTTGAGGTCTCCCATTGGCTTATGTTGGTGCAAGGGGGCGGGGGCTTAATCTGTTGGTTGGGGCTGCTCCAGGTGCGTGGAGATGCCTGTGGTGGGAGGGGCTTGAGAGGGCGAGGTGGGGCAGGGCAGGGGGCGGAGCCAGGCCGGCCCTACCCAGGGGAGCTGTGGTGGCCATGGTGGACAGGTCCCCCTGGGCTCAACCTGGGTGAGGGAGCGGCCTGGGGATGTGCTGCTGGGGTACCTGGTCCTGGTGCTGGTGCTGGTCCTGGTTGTATCCCTGCCTGACAGCAGCTGTCCCAGTTGGGACTGCAGGTGAGGGACTAGGGTCTCACTTCTGGCTGCGTGGACAAATCGGCTCTGGGTTGACACTGACCAGCTGGGTTTGGGTTGCTTAGTGGGGTTTGGCCTCCAAGCCCAGCCAGAGCTGGGCACTGTTACCACCCCACCGTGGACTTCATCTTGTGTCTAATGTCCAGTGCCACCCTCTGGACACTGGACTTTCTGTTTCTACTTGCCACAGTGGGGTTCCATGGCAAGTAGAGTCAATCACCCCACTGGGTGCTCCCCAGGGGTGACTCAAAGACCTCCTGTGCTCTTTAGGTACACCTGGCAAGGGAACAAAGGGCAGGGACTGGCCCTATGGCTGGCTCTTGGGAAGAGGCACCATCATGTTGAAAACCAGGTGTCATTTGGTCCTCAGTAGCACCCCGAGTGTGTGAATGAAATGTTTTTGCCCTTCACCTGTGTTTAAGTGTCCTGCACAGAGGGAAAAGTGGTGGCAGAGCTGGGGGCCACTGTAGGGGAAAGAGAGGGATTTGGAGAATGCTTGGAAGAAGCTGGGGACATGTGAACAAACTATGGGGAAGGCGAAGAGGGGTGGATGGTGTGAGGAGAGGCTGGGATAGCTCATTCCTGCTCTGTTTCCAAGGATGGAACATAAAGGTGAAGCAGTGCCATCCCAATCTGCTATGGGAGAGGAAGGGAAACCGAGGCAGAGCTGGTGGCCAGTGCGATCAGCTTCTCTGGGAGCAGCGTGAGGGGGAACTGGGAGACAGCTCAGTAATGAAAATAAAGACCAAGGATCAGCAGAAGGAAAACCACCTGGATTGAAGTCTGCATGCGAGATCACGCACAGGGAGTCCTCTTACCCTCCTTGCTCAAGTTACCGCAAATATTAATTATTTATAGCAGTAAAGGTGAGACCGGGACTGGTTTCACATGCAATTATCTGCTGGCTCCTTTGTGTCAGCAAAGACCCCATGGGCTCCACAGAGCTCCCAGGTTCTCCCTGGTAGGGCAGACCCAGAGGGGATGATGGACTCCAGTTTTTTTTTTATTTTGCATAATTCCTTCTTTCTCTCCAGTTTAGGGAACTTGCCAGACACCCCTCACATCTTCTGCACATGGGTCATCCAGTTTTGGTTAAACTTCTTCTTTCTGAGTGTCTTTTACAGGAACTTAGTGGGTTTGGGGTTTTTTGGTTTGATTCTTTTTTCTCTTTTTTTTGAAAGTGACTTTTCTTTAGAAGAGCGTAATCCATTCAATGTTTTTTTAAGAGAAGGTTTTACCACAGTTCTGCATGTAGAGGCTCATACACTCCTCACCTCCAAACCTTCCATCTCAACAGCAGCACGCTCACCAGAAAGGTTATTCTGGGGAGAAGGTGTGTCCAAATGGGCTTTGGGTCAACCCCAGTAACCTGCTTGGGTTTGGCACCACATAATGTGTGCCAAACACATATATGGGCTGAGAGTCAGCTTGGAAAAGCAAGGGCACCCTTTGAAATTCTGGTGTTGATGGGACATCCTAAGTAGTGGGAAGGTCTGATGATGAGAAACTCTTGTAGTGGTGGGTCATTCTGGTAGTAGGAGACTCACAAGGTGGTAGGAAACTGGTGGTGTGGGGTGCTTTTATGGTGGTCATCACTCTGCCCTGGCAGTGTCCAGCTGTTAGTTTGAGGACAAGCAGGAATAGATTTCCCGATGGCCTCTTTTCTTCTTCCTCGGTTGATCAGGTGTCTTGGTTTTCCTGGTGATGCAAATGAAGGATACCCTGAAACTCAACGTCCCTGCCATCATGAGGAGCACAGAGCTTAGGCTGGCTGGTGTGGAAACAAGTCCAAGGGTTCCTCTTCTTCTGCTGTGGTAGTTTTCATGGGAAGTTGAGAAACAGAAACACCAGATCCTGCAGTTCTGCCACCCTGCAGATGCGTGGCCATACAGGGTGCATCGTTGCCGTGGAAGGGAATGAGTGTTGCAGTGGCTTTCATCCTTGGCTGCTGTCTCACTTGCTGCTTGTTGTCTCAACCTTGATAGAACAAATCTCTCACAGAAGGGTGGGGGTTGGAATGGACCTCTGAGGATCATCCAGTTCAACCTCACTGCTAGGATCGCCTAGAAAAAAATCACACCTCCAGGCAGGATTTGAATGTCTGCAGAGACTCTACAACCTCTGTGAGACTGTGGCTGCTTGGGTTGCCCTCAGCCACCACTTTTTCTTGCACGGTTGCACATTGGGTCCTTAGGGCTGTGTCTTGATGCTAGGGCAGCAGTAAAAGCAGAACTCACCCTGGAAAAACACATGTGCAGCAGGAGGTGATTGCTGATCTGTCTGCATTGCTGCTCCTGTTACAAGAGGACCCCAGTGTGGTGCAGAGGGATGTCAAACCCTACACCTCAGGGCTTCCCAGCAGGGAGAAGCAGCACATTCCTGATGGAGAGATGCTGCAAGCTAAACACAACTGCAGCCACATGCCCTCAGAAGGGTTTTTAAGGTCCTGAGCACCCATGAACCATCCCACTGCCATTTCATAGGGGCTGCAAAGCTGTTTTCCTTCATTCCCTACTGCTGGAGGAGCTGGTCGAGTAGAGACCACATGGAAGAAGGAGAAAGTGTCAGGGCCAAAGTGATGTTGAATGAAATGGGTTTGGTTTTTTTGCCCTCCTCCAGTGTTGAATACTAAATCCTTTTCCTGTAGGAACCAACATTTTTCACCACCAAACACAGGCTGAAAGCAGCTTCGTGCCCATCCTGATCCTGGCAATGGACTGGGCTGTCTTCAGACACCATTGCAGCCCTGACCACTGCAATTACTGCAGTTAGTCCTTTCTTCCCATCATTTATATGATCGGTAATATGGCACCATATCTCCCATCCACAGCCAGTCCCGTTGGTTTCAGACCAGAGCCAGGTTGGTACCAGAGGAAATACCATGTTACTCCAGAAAAAAACCCCAGTTTTTGTGGTTCAGATGCTGCAGCCGGCGGCAGCTTTGCCAAGAACTTCAGTTCTTACACAGGAAATGAGGCTCCTTTCAAAGTACCCGAGTGGGGCTATATATATAGAGAGCCTCCCTGAAAAGATATTTAAAGAAACATATTGACACTAGTGAGAACAGGAAAAAATAGCTCCTGGCTGCGGGGAGCGAGGGCTGAAGGCAGCTGAGCCCATCCTGGGGGAGTAGGTGATACAGGGGATTAATTCAGGGCTCTTTCATCTCCAGGAAAATGAGCTCCTGTGCTTTGTGCTGGGTGAACCCCCCGTGTGCCTTCGGTCTCCTGCTTTTAAGTGGAATTAGAGGTGCTCGGGATTGAATGCAGCTTCAGCAGTGAAGCCATGAGTCATCTCAGCTCTTTCCAGCAAGTCCCTCTTGGGAACTTATTTCTGTCCCCAAAGAGAGAAAATAGTTTGTCTTTTACCAGATTAGGGGCTGTTTTTCTGTGCTGCAGTCTGGGATGCAGGGGGTTGGCGTTTATTTTAAATATCTGCAGAAATAACTGAGGTTTGGAACGTGGTGGTGGTCATGGTGGTGGTGGTTTCCAGAAGCTGCTGAGCCTCAAGAAGATCAATAGGTTTGGTGCTGAAGGTGATGAGACTTCTCCCATTGAGTCCAGGATACTGCTCCAGATGGGAACCACCCTTGGACCAGCAAATGACACTGGGTGACCTTTCCCCGTATCATGATGCTGAGTGGGAGAAATAACTTAAAACTCCACTGTCCTAGAAGAGATTTGATCCTGCTTCACTTTCCCCCAAGGGTGACAGTGGGGACACAGGGCCAGCAGCAGCACAAGGGCTGGAGGAAGGGCTGGATCCTCTGCCCCCAGATTGGCTGCGTTGTTTTGCACAGTCACCAAAGGAGAAAACTTCCTGGGGACAGACTGTTCCCCGAGTGACAGCAGAAACCAGCAGCATAGCCGGTGTTTTAGCCCGGATGCGCAAGTCCCAGCCTACAGCCAGACTGATCCTACAGAGTATGCTGTTCTGGGCTAACTACAGAGGGAGGTGAGTGGTCCTTGGACCACCTGCAAAAGGTAAAGTCACTTGCTGAAAGGGACATAGAGATCTTTAATGTTTTATCGTGGATTCACCAAGTGGTTTGGGTTCAAAGCAGATTTCAAAGATCCAGTCTGATCCCCTGCCATGGGCAGTGACACCTCACCAGACCAGATTGTCCCATCCTGCCTGGCCTTGAAGGGATGGAGCAGCCACAACCTCCCTGGACAATCTGTTCCAGTGCCTCAGCACCATTGCTGTTGAGGGTTTCTTCCCTATGTTCAGCCCAATCCCACCCTCATTGACATTAAATCAGTGTCTGGGCAGAACGCTGCTCCCTTCTTTGGGGGGACATTCTGACAGGTTGACAAGTCTCACACATATGGAGAGCACATGGCATAGATTGGTTGTGATTGTGGTTGTACCGCGAGGTTGGGCACTGGGACGTCTTCATCATGAGACTCAGGTTGTGAGGCTGACTTTGAATTGCCCAGATGTGCCATCCTCGAGGTGGAGAAGATTCTTTGCTTCCTGGCTGTTGAGCGAGCTAACGGCACTCTGTGCTTGCAGTTCAGATTGCTGAAGCTGTGGTTACTTTATTCCAGGACTTTCACAATTTTAGGAGCTATTTTTACCTTGGCTGACTGGTAGCCAGCTTGATGTCATTGCAATAAATCCCAATTTAACATCAGCAGCCTGTGTCCTTCCCGCGTGGGGTTTTGGTCCTGCTGCCCCAAATGCTCCAGCAGAGGCATCTGATGTTCTGTTCCTTGGCGGGGGTCTCCTGTCATTTGGGGTCCACTGCCCAGCTTTCTATCACATTCGTAAGAATCCAAATTCTTGTGTGGGATGGCACAGTCACTCAAGGTGCTGTCACCAGGGAGAGCACCTTAAATCTTTCCCATGCAGAAAGGCAAGTGTAATTCAAGGGATGGGGCTGTTGGCAACCTGGTCTGGTGAGAGGTGTCCCTGCCTGTGGTAGGGGGTTGGAGCTAGATGACTTCTGAGGTCCCTTCCAACTGAAACCAATCTGTGATTCTAAATTGCAGCAAACAAAGAGACCCTTTGGGAGAAGAGGCTTCTCTCAGCAGAGCCAGGCTGGAGATTTGCTCATTATTGTTCCCATTTGTCTCTTGTCATCCACGCAAGCAGCTCGGCTCTCTGGAGAACCCATGGCATCACTTTGTGTTTGATGTAGCAGATGCTACTGCAAAGCAGTGTTTTCCAGCCGTTGTGTTCAGATGGAGGTGAATGAGAATGCAGAGTTTTGTAAGTGCATGTGGGGCTGCAAGGTGCTTGTGCCAGGACAGAAGGAGCACCAGAAATTGTCCCTCCTCTGCAGAGCTCAGGAAAGTGGTGATGATGTGAGTGCTGAGACCTTGGCCGTTCTCCTCACCGACCTAATGATGCTTGTCCTGAGATTACGGGTCTCACCAAGCAGTGCTCCCTTGGGATTGCATGTCTGGGCATGGGAGGGGTGTGGGTACAGTTGCCAGGAGCTGCTGGTTTCTTCTGCACAAGCAAGATACAGCCCTCAGGTTCCCAGCCAGCCACTAGTGAAGGTCCCTGTTCATCCAGGTGTGGACTCAATACAGGCTCTGCAATCCACTGAATCAAGCTCTGATCCACACTTCTGTGTCTCAGTGGGCTTGGCAGTGGGTCACCCTTGCTGGTCTGTGGGTATTGTGGTTGTCTCCTCCCGAGCCATAGTTATGGTGTGCTCCAGGCATGCTGACTTCATGTTGCCCCTTGTGGGCCACCCAACCCAGCTCTACAATCCTCAGAACCACTCACAATGGAAGTCCCATGCCACCAATTAGTGGTACGTGAATATTTTCCAAGTCCTTAGGGCAATGCTGGAGTGGAGACAGCAGAAGACTTTGTATTGAATAAGTCAGTGTTGGGTAGGAACAGCTCCACCAGAAGAGATGAGGACTTTGGCATTGAAGAAGTCAATGGGGTCATTGAAGAAGTCACCTCTACTGGTGGAGCCATTCCCAGCCCATGATCCAGTGGACACCTTGTGTTTTTCTAGCCAGAGAGGTGCTGTGCACTTCACAGACAGGAATGAAGTGTTCTGGCAGTCAGCAAGGTTTGGCAGCTTCGGTGGAGGTAAATTCTGGTCTGGAGAGGCCAAAGGTCAGGGTTTCTGTATTTGCTGAACTTTATGGTCTCATTCTGTTACCTGGAACTTGCATGGTCTGCCCTGTCCTGCTGGGCTGTGGGTGTCAGGCTGTTTTTAACCCCTTTAGCAGCCGTCCTGAGGAGCAGGGAGCTGTGTTTGGTGCAGCTCATTATTTCCAGGAAATGCGTTAAGCCCCAGCTCTGCTCCCTGTGGTCCCTGCTGCAGGTGTCCATGGCTGTACCTCTGCCTCCCCCCAAGCACAGACCATCTTCTTTCTCTGGTGATCCAGGCTTATGTTGAGGTGATGAGTTGAAGGGGTTTACACATGGACCTTCACTATTTCTCCTTGCACAGGAGGGGTGAGAGGTGATGGAATGACCTAGGACATGACAGAGCCAAGGCTTTGGTGGGTGTGATCCAGCCTGGAGTTTTCACTGTACCCCACAGCCCCCTCTGTTTATGGGCATCCCAGAAGGTGACATTAGCTGAGGGGTTGGGTTGAGCAAGACCATCTCCTGGCTTCGCTCCTCCCCTGGTGCGATGCTCTTGGCCTCAATGGGAGAACATGCTCCCCTCTTGTTTGTCTTCCCGGCTACTGCAGTCCTGCTCCAGCTCTTTTTATAGCTCAGAATGAAGTGCCTTGAGTTTGGGAGTCGTCTGGGAGGCCAAGCACACAGGGAGGAGTCGCAGCTAGAAATAGGGCTGCTCTCTGCTCTCTGCTTGTGCATTCCAGCGTTACTGTTGTTTTAGCTATGATGTCCAAGTCTGAAGAGTCCCGCAGCCACAAGTGCCAAGCTGAGAGCCATGGCCTGCATTTTTTCCACTTGCACTGGCTCTTCTTGCTCCTTTGCCTTACTCCTGGTGCCCTCACACCAATCGTGGAGCCTCCAAGTGATGGTTTTCCCAGGACTAACGCCCAGGTTTCACACCTCAGCTCGGGGGGGGGTTGGCTCTGGAGCTACCTGTGTGCTGGCAGCATCTGCTGAAGCTGCAGCAACTAATAAGGTCTGGGGGGGTGAATAAGGGATCAGGTACTTGCTAAAGCTGCTGGCTGGTGAGCACAGAGCCCAGGCTAAACCTTCAGCAATTTCTGCCATCTGGGAGGGAAGTGAAGCTTCATCATATAACGGGAGAACTTAGAGCAGCCTTCGAGTACCTGAAGGGGCCTCCAGAAAAGCTTTGTACAAGAGTTTGTAGCAATAGGATGAGGGGAAACAGCTTTAAGCTAGACAAGGGTAGATTTAGATTAGATATTAGGAGGAAATTATTTACAGTGAGGGTGCTGCGGCACTGGCACAGGTTGCCCAGGGATGTTGTGGCTGTTCCATCCCTGGAAGTGTTCAAGGCCAGGTTGGATGGGGCTCTGGGCAACCTGGTCTGGTGAGAGTTGTCGCTGCCCATGGCAGGGGGTTGGGACTGGACGACCTTTAAGGTCACTTCCAATCCAGACTCGTTTGTACTCTGCTACATCGCCACAAATAAGAGCAAAAAGGGGAGGGCAGCTTATTTGATGAAACCGATGGTTTTCACCTCTTAACATTTGCTGGGATTTTGGCTGCAGAGACAAGCCAAGGCAGGGATATGGACTCCCCTAGGAATCCCAGTGGGTCTGCTCATCTCTCCCAGTTTTGCCTGGTCCTGGTGTTTGGCTGAAGTCTGTTCTTCTCTAAGGGAGGAGCATTGTGCAGATTCTCCCCAGTTCATAGAATCATTGAGTCACTCAGGTCGGAAAAGACCCTTGAGATCATCAAGTCCAGACACTAACTCCACTCTACCAAGGTCACCACTAGACCAGATGTCCGAGCACCACATCTAAACAATTTTTAACCACTTCCAGGGATGGTGATTCAACCCTCTCCCAGGACAGCCTGTTCCAAGCCCTGACCACTCAGTAAAAAACCACTTCTCGCCCCAGGGGTTTCTGTTTCTCTGTCCCTCAGCAGTGAGCACTGGGATCTAGACTGGCCCAGGGAACTGGCCATAGTGGCTGGGCTATATCCAGTGGTCTTTTATCCCCAGGACCTGTGAGGACGAGCACTGCACCCGCAGCTCCACCTTATGTGGCGGACGCGGCATCCCCCTTGGAGAGCTGGAAGCAGGGTGGGTGGGAGTTGCATGGTTTCCACACCCAGCTCTGGTGGGTTCATCTGGAGCCACGGTGCTGGGGCTAGCAGGATCAGGACAGTGCTGCCTGTTCGTCGTGGGCTGTGTGAGGTGCAGGGCACATACTCTGGCCAGCAGCGCTTGTTTTCAGCACGGAAAATGAGTAAAAACTAATATTTAGATCTCGGAAGGGATTTCGCAGCCTCTTGCACGGAATCGTGCCTGCAGTTCTCCCGCTGGTACGTGTTGGGCACGCAGCAGTAACACATGAAAACACAGTTTCCTTTATACGCTGGGTGTTTTTCCACCTCGGGCTCCACCCTGTGTCCCAGCGGAGATTCCTGCTCTGGCTCCCCAGGCAAGCTCCACACCCAGCCAGCGGGCAGCACGCCAGATGCTCCAAGCCTAGCAAAGCCCTGCAGCACCAGGGAGCAACTCGTGGGGAGCATCACTTGCCATGGGGAGCACTGGGGAGGTATTGGACATGGGGACTGCAACCAGCTGGTGTCCTCAGAAAAGCAGAAGCAAAGCTTGCGCTCACAAGCCAGGATGGGACTGGTGTATTTGCCAGTTACACATCCCTCGGAGAACATCCCTTCTCTGTCCCTCCTTCTCATCCCTCCTTCTCTGTCCCACCCTGCTCCTCTGCACAGGGAAGGGTTACTCTTGGGGGATGCAGTCATGACTTAATGAAGGTGGACACTAATTTCTGAACTCCTGGGAGGTGCCAGAGGGATGAATGCAGAGCTCAAGCCTGCTCTAGCCCTCAACAGGTCCCTGTGCCAACAGCCTTCAACAGGTCCCGCAGGACCTTTGTCTTAGGCCCTGTGTATTTATTAAGGATGTGTAGGATTAGGGTTTATGTGTTTATTTAACCAGTATTTATTTATTCATTCTAAAGGTCAAACCTTCCCAACAGCAGAGATGCAGATGCTGGGACTGAGCTGTTTCCTTGCTGGGGGCTGGGGAGAAGGATCAGCCATGGGGTGTTGTCATGGGTTGAGGATGACCAGAGCATCCTGGCACTGGTCACCCACAGTATGTGAGGAGATGCTGGGCACGGAATGCAAACTGACATTTTTGTGTCTGTCATTTTCCCATCTGTTCCTTCCTTCCACCATTTCCCCCCCAGACTGAAATGGGCACTTTGATCCCACTAGATCTGGTGGGAGGGAGACAAGAGACCGTAAACAGCAAACCTACAGCTCCTGGGAGCCCAGGGCTGCCAGCACTGCTGGGATGCAGCTTTCCAGGAGATAGGGAGGTGGACAAAGGGCTCAGCAGCCAGGCTGTGGGGTCAGAAGCTGTGAAGTCACCTGCAACACCGAAGAAAGAGGATAAACCTCCCAGAGCACTGTGTGGAAGAGGCAGCACTGCTGTGAGCTGGCATCACCCGCTTTGCTCTGACCTCCCCCCCGCTACCCCCACAGCCACTCGGCTCTTGAATCTGAACAAAGTCACAGCTGGAAACGCTCCCAAGGCTGAAAATATGTTGCCTGTTTCCTATAAATACTGCTGCCACTGCCTGTTAGCTAGAGGCAAGCTCAGTGTCCCTCCAGCACTGCAGGATATAGCAGGGGTCTGGCAGAGATCTGGCCCCATCGAGTGGGTCCTGCCACAGGGAAAACTTTCACTGTGGAGTTTCCCAACCTATTGCTTCAGGTGGTTTCATTTCAGATAGGGTTTGATCCTCATTCGTAATGTGGATGTGCTGAAGCTGTTAACATTTAGGGCTTGTTGTAGGTGCTGAGGTGTGGGTCCACACTACAAATCTGCTGGGAGCATTTGCTGATCCCATCTCCCCCATCCTTTGGATTTGCATGGAAGTAAAACTCAGGAGAGGAATGTGAGGAGATCCAGGGTGGGTGTGTGGCTCTTGGCTGAGAGTTGAGTGAAGCATCATGCTCATGACATTGCCATCAGGTCTGTGGGTCTCAATTCAGAGGACAAACTGAAGCAAGTAATTAAAATGATCCCTCTGATGGGACAATTTGAAGATCATGTAAGGTGGAGATTTGTTCGGTACCGAAAGGAGGGAGCAATGTGTGCTTTGGGAGAGGGAGGAAGGCACCCAAGGACAGATGCTGAAGGACAGAGAGATGGCTCTATCTCAGGTTTATGGGCAGTATTTTGCCATGGCTTCATCTTCAGCCCCATGGGCACCAACCATGCTCCACGTGGAGTCTCCAGCTCCCACAACATGAAGCCTCCAGGGCAGAACTTAGGGGCTCCAAAAGGAAATTAGTTTTATCAACCATCATCTGACTCACTGATCACAGAATCATTCTGGTTGGAGAAGATCCCTGGGATCATCAAGTCCAACCATCTACCCTACCTTACAAGTTCACCTCTAAACCATATCTGCCAACACCTCATCCAAACGATCTTTAAACACATCTAGGGATGGTGACTCAACCACCTCCCTGGGCAGCTCATTCCAGTGCCTGACCACCCTGTCTGTGAAAAAAAATTTCCTAATATCTGCTCTAAACCTACCCTGTTGTGACTTGAACCCACTCCCTCTTGTTCTAGCACTAATTGCTTGTGAGAAGAGACGAGCAGCAACCTCTCCACAATGTCCTTTCAGGTACTTGTAGAGAGTGATGAGGTCTTCTCTCAGCCTCCTCTTCCTCAAACTAAAGAGCTCCAGGTCTTTCAGTCTTTCCTCATAAGATTTACTCTCCAGGCCCTTCACCAGCTTAGTTGCCCTCCTCTGCACCTGCTCCAGCACCATACTCAAGATGTGGCCTCACCAGTGCCGAATGCAGGGGAACAATAACCTCCCTACTCCTGCTGGACCCACTATTTCTAATACAGACCAGGATGCCATTGGCCTTCTTGGCCACCTGGGCACACTGCTGGTTCATATTCATCTTCCTGTCAATTGGAAACCCCAGGTCCTTCTGCCAGACGGCTCTCCAGCCACACCTCCCCAAGCCTGTTGATGACACCATCTGGATACAGAAGGTGTAAAGTGAAGTGTGAACACAATTGAGGGTCTTCAGTGTGGGAAATGCTGCCCTGGTGAGACCACATCTGGAATATTGTGTCCAGTTCTGGGACTCTCAGTTCAAGAGGGACAGACAAAACTGCTTGAGAGAGTCCAGCGCAGAGCCACAGAGATGATGAAGGGAATGGAGCATCTCCCTGATGAGGAAAGGCTGAGGGAGCTGGATCTCTTGAGCTTGGAAGAAAGGAGAGGTGGGGGGTGACCCCATTAATGTTGATAAATATGGAAAGGGTGGGTGACAGGAGGATGGAACCAGACTCTGCTCAGTGGCATCTAATGATAGGCCAAGGGGAAGCGGGTGTCAGTTGGAACAGAAGAGGTTCTACATCAATATAAGAAGGAACTTCTTCCCAGTGAGGGTGACAGAACACTAGAAGGGGCTGCCCAGGGAGGCTGTGGAATCTCCTCCTCTGGAGACATTTAAAACCTACCTGGACGTGTTCCTGTGTGGCTTGATCTAGGGGATCCTCTGCGGCTGGGTGATTGGACTGGATAATCTTCTGAGGTCCCTTCCAATCCTTAATGTTCTGTGATTCTGTGAAATTGGCTCATCAATGAGAGTGGATGCTGGAGACTTCTACCTCTGTATGCTTCTGGGGCTTGCAAGGAGGGTGTGACAGAGGAGCTCTGGGTATTGGCAGCCCAAGGAGCATGAGGTGAGCACAGTGCTGATGGTTCCACATGTGGCTGTGACCTTTGCTAACCCAGTTTCCTTTTGGGCGTTTCACTTATCTCAGTGGTTTTGGTGTCGGGCTCACAAGAAGGAAGCAACTAACGACAGCAGTTTGTGGATGTGTAAAGAGAGGCTGAGCCTCAGCTGGAGTCTGTAAGGGTTTCCAGATAACCAGCACAGTCAGATGGGGCTGCAGGGGACACAGAGGAGATCTGCAAGTTTGGATGGCAGGACCTGCCTGGCTCCTCGTGAGGGTGAAGCAGGAAGCAGGGCAGATGTTTCTGCTCCACGCTTATCATCTCCTGTACTCAGCACTGGTGAGGCCTCATCTTGAGTCCAGGGTTCAGTTTTGGGCACCTCAATACAAGAAGGACATTGAGATGCTGGAGTAAGTCCACAGAAGAGTAGTGAAGCTGGTGAAGGGCCTGGAGGGCGGCACTGATGGGGAATAGCTGAGGGAACTAGGGTTGTTTAGTCTGGAGAAAAGGAGGCTGAGAGGAGACCTTATTGCTCTTTAGAGCTACCTGAAAGGAGGGTCAGTCTCTTCTCCCAAGTCACTAGTGAAAGAACAAGAGGAAACGGCCTCAAGTGGTGCCAGGGGAGGGTTAGACTGGACATCAGGAAAAATCTCTTCCCTGACAGAGTGGTCAGGAGTTGGAACAGGCTGCCCAGGGAGAGGAGGGAGTCGCTGTCCCTGGAGGGGTTCAACAAACAAGTAGATGTGGCCCCAGGGGACAGGGTTTAGTGGGCAGGGTGGGGTTGGGTTCGTGTTTGAACTGGATGATCTTGGAGACCTCTCCCAACCTTAATGATCTTGTGACTCTCCCACATCTCTCTTTCTCTCTTGCATTTTTAATCCCATTGGCTTTGCAGAGCTGCTCGCTGAGCTCCCACTACCCTTGGTCTGGCTGCACCCGCAGGTGCCATCGGAGCATTGTCACACGAGGCTGGAGCAGTCGCTGCAGCACCAACGGCTATAGATTGGACAGGGGGCTAAAAATAAGAAGCGATCGATAACGGCAGCATGAACCCGGATTATTTCTTTCTCGCGTTTTTGTTTTTAAAGAGAATCTGTACATTGACAACCCAACAAAGCAGCTTCCTGCGAAGGCAGGAGGGATAATGGAGCCGGGCTCCCTGCCCGCACCCCATCCCGAGGGAATTGCGCAGTTCCACACCCCAGGAGCCCTTCGTTTATGATAGGAGAGGCAGTGCTGCTCCCCAGCTTCCCCTGCTGGTCCAGCTCGTGCTGAGGAGCTGGGGGAGCTGGGTACCTACCGAAATACACCCCTGGGCAGCAGCCCCACAATACCCGCTCCTGCCCACGCTGCCTGCTCCGTGTCGCCCGCTCCATGCTGGCACAAGCCTTTGGGGCAGCCGCCAGCCCTGGCCCCGTGCCCACTTCAGACTGATCTGCTTTTTCCTCTCGCTTTCACATGCCCAGGAAACTGCGGCATTACAAGGATTTGAAAGTGGCCTTGAGCTTTATAAGCCCTGCTCCGGAGTGGATATTTTTCCTAAATCAAGATTTGCAAAGGTATTTGGGCATTAGTCAGCCAGGGGGATTGCCATGAGTGCCAGAGCACCCAAACACCCTTCAAACTTGCCTCCCGTGCAAGTGCAGGTTTGGTATGAAAAGCAGCAGCTCCACCAAGACTCTGATGATTTGGGGTTTTTCACACCGACAGTGTTTCCCAAAGAGTTTTCTTAAGGCTGTCCATTGTTGGATCCCTTTTGAAAGTCATGGTGGTACGGGATCAGCCCGTTGGTGTTTGGCTGTGTTGTGGTGCCTGAGCCCTGAGAAACTTGTCACACAGCAGCGCCTGCCTATGCGGCTGCTCTGTCCCTGTATCCCAAATAACCCCTGGTGTGGTGCTGGCTGGGGGAGTGCCCAGGACAAGTCTCAGCTCTGATTCAGAAGGAGATGGAGCAGTGCAGTGGCTCACCCAGTAAAGCTGCTCCGTGTTAGGATGCTCTAACCTCCCAGCTCAGGGGGGACAAAAAGCCACTATGATGCCCAGGAGGGTTTTTCCTCTAACTCACCTCTTACAAACAGATACACCCCAGTGCCCAGCATTCACTCCCTTCCCCTACAAATCAGAACTCCTTGTGCAGCCAGCAGTGTTCACCCAGCAACATGGACCAGAAACTAAACCCAGCGTGGTGAGTCCTTGAAGGAGCATCCATCCCGTAAGCAAGTGCTTCAGACCTGCAGAGGTGCTTGTTAAGAGCTGAAAGCTGCAAAATAGAAAATAAATCATTTTCTAAGTGCTCAGTGGGTTTCCCAATGAACCTGCTCTTCTGCTTTATATTTAGAGCTTTGAAAACCCTGGGATCCAGGAGATGAGAAAGATGCTCCATTGACATCTTAGAATTGCAGAATCACAGAATAATTGAGGCTGGAAAAGCCCTCTGAGCTCATCCAGCCCAGCACCTAACATCACCACAGCAGCCAGACCAGGGCAACAAGGGCCACAGCCAGGCTGTTCTTCAACACCTCCGGGGATGGGGATTCCACCACTGCCCTGGGCAGTCCAGTCCAGGCTCTGATCACCCTTTCCAGGAGGAAGGGCTTCCTAACATCCAACCTAACCCTCCCCTGACAGCTTCAGGCTCTGCTCTCTTATCCAGGTGCCAGTTGCCTGGGAGCAGAGCCTGACCCCCACCTGACTACAACTTCTCTTCAGAGCTGGAGAGAGGGAGAAGGTTCCCCCAAGTCTCCTCCAGACTAAACCCCCCCAGCACCCTCAGCCTGTCCTCATCAGACTTTCCCTCCAGTCCCTTCCCCAGCCTCGTTGCTTCTCTGGACCTGCTCCAGCCTCTCAATCTCTTTCTTGAAGTGGGGGGCCCAGAACTGCCCCCAGTACTCAAGGGGAGGCCTCCCCAGTGCCCAATACAGGGGGAGAATTATGTCCCTAGTCCTGCTGGCCACACAGTTGCTGATACAAGCTAGAATGCCATTGGCCTTTCACGCATGGGCATCTCATCATGGTTAAGACGGGACTAGGTTACTGTGAGCTAAGAGAGCTGCTTTGGGGAGGTGGGTTTAAACTGCTCCTATACTGGAGCAGCTGGAAAAAAAATGCCATTCCTTGAGGAAAATTAATGTCAGAGCCTGTGAATCCAAGGGTGGATTGAGAGTGAGGCTCCCATTCGGTTCGTTCCCTCAGGGAAGACTTGGGAAATACAGAGAGATCAAGAGGGAGCAACAGATATTATTAGTCATCCAGGGGGGAGGCGGCTGCAAGGGAAGAGGGTTTAAAAGGCTTCAGACTATTTTTAGACCTGGTAAAATGAACAGTTGTGGGGGAGAAAGAGGCAGGGAGACCTTTGAGAGAGAAGTAAATGCTTTGTGGAGCGGAGTGGCCGGGGCTTCCTGCTCCATCCTGCCCTGAGCATCAGCTTGGGCGGAGATTTGCTCCAACAGAAGTAGGGATGGAAAACCAATAAAAGAAAATGCCTTCCAGCTCGTTACCCAACGAACTGCGTCAGGCTGGCAGTGATGACATAAGGCCACATTTGCTGACATGTTTTAGCCCTAATTCCCTTCATTTTATTGGGAGTCAGTGCCAAAATAGAGTTTAAAAGCTGCTTTCAGGCTCAGGGAAGGTGCTGAATGTCTCTTCCTTCTTCACTCATCATGGTCCTGACCACATGAACCATCCTGGCAGCTCACAGGAGAGTAAGGGAGCTGCAGGAGGATGAGAGGTGTTTCCAGGGTGAAGTAAAGGGTCTAAGGGTGTAGCAGTGGAGGAGGTTAAATACAGCTGAGGCGAGAGGAGAGAGCGGCCCATCTCTGGATCAGCTGGGAGGATGATGAAGGCACTTGGAGACCAGGGTGAAGCAAGGACCTGCCTCCCCTCCTGGTTTTCAGTTAGGGCCGGTACTCCACAAGTTCATCCCAAAGTGATGCAGAGGATTGCTGGAGCCTGAGATGGAGGATGTCAGTTTGGAGACTCGATTGGGACACTCTGCGTATCCCCCCAACCTGCTCCTACCACAGTAGTACTGAGGTTTAGAGCAGGTTCATGCATTGCACAGCCTTCGGTAGATTTGTGCAAGTGAGTCTCGTATAAATATATAGAGGTCTGTATTTCTGTCTACAGCAGTTGAAAGAAACTGGAAGCAGAGCTCCTGCAGCAGCAAAGAGCAGTGGGTCAGTGCCTCTGCATCTTTACAGGACTCCTGGGAATAACCCCAGGGCACTGTGTGGGGCAGGAGCCGCTTTCTTATGCCAGCACCAGCGTTTCTCCACAGTGATGTGGTGAACCACAGCAGGGAGCTCCCATGGGTTCAACAGAGCAGAAGGAAATTTCTGTCACCCCAATGCACCCCTGTACTGGTGAGATTTATACCCATGGGTCATACCAGCCCCTCCAGAGCCTCTGTGTGCTCAGTGCTTTCACCTTGGCAGAGCACAGCCTTGGTTCCTGCTGGGGAATTTAGGGTTCCCTTTGCTCTGGAGACCCTGAGCTCCTTTCTAATTAATTTTTAGGTTTTCTTCTAGAGCTGCCTTGGCTCTAATTTTTACCCTTTAGCTGAAGACATCTCTCTTGCTGGGAAGACATGGGGCTCTATTCCTTTCATCCCAAATGCTTCCCAGTGGCCTCTGAGATCTGAGGCCACGAGGCACCTCACAGAGAGCAGTGGGACACCTGCCTGTCCCAGCTCTGCAGCATCTGTAGGAGACCAACAGTAACAGCAATAATGATCTTCTCCCTGAACTGGCTTTAGGCAGAGGTGAGCCTGCGTGAAAGCTTGATTTTGAAAAATAAAGTTAATGATGATGAGCTGAGTAATTTGCAGGATTAAGGAGGGCTGTTGGGAGCACAAAGCCTGTACGTGGGCAGTGGGCAGCCTGGCATGGCTGCGCAGGGGGTTTGATGGTATTACAGGGTATTGCTACTAATCATGGAATCATAGAATCACAGGCTTGGAAGGGACCTGCAAAGGTCAGCTAGTCCAACCCCCTTACAACGAGCAGGGCCATCTCTCACTAGAGCAGATTGCCCAGAGCCCCATCCAGCCTGACCTTGAATGGCCCCAGGGATGGGGCCTCCACCTCCCTTCTAGGCAGCCTGTTCCAGGGATCCCTCACCCTCAGATTCAACAGCTTTTTCCTCATGTCCAGCCTAAATCTTCCCTTTTCTGGCTTCAAACCATGAACCCTCGTCCCTGTTCTTGGAAACAGTCTTCCCCAGCCTTCTGACAGCCCCTTTCAGAGATGGAAATGTACCCCCGGAGCCTTCTCCTCTTCAGACTGAACAATCACAACTCTTTCAGCCTGTCCTCATAAGAGAGGGGCTCCAGCCCTGTGATCCTACGGCTATAGGGTGGATATTACTGTACAAGCTATTTCTCATGCAGGTGGCATTGCAGGAACAGTCACATCCCTCCTATGGTGGAGGGGACGGGACTGGGTTTTGCTCCAGAGGATGCTCTTTGGTTTTGGCTGTGCTGTATGTGCTCTCTGCGTACCTGCCTTGAGGTCTCATCATGCAAATGAGGCATCAAAACCTAATGGACAAGTGCTAATTACAGAACTGTGGCTTGGAGATGGTGCTCTGGAAACGAGGACTGCATCTGCAGGATGTCCAGGGACAGCAAGACAGCAGCAGTTCGGGTGTTGGGTTCAGAGCAATGCTAAGTGAAGCTAAGGGTGAATTAACTCCAGGATCCTGTCAAGTCAGGGGAACAGCAGTCTGGGGGCTGGGCTGCACAGAGAGAACCCAGGCTCCCACTTTTCACTCTGGATGGAAATGGATCGCTGAGCAGCTTTGCTGTGGGGAGGGGACAAACCCTAAAGGGAAGCACCCCTTCCCAGCTACAGAGCTCGATTCAAGGTTTGTCCCCTCTTGCTTGTCCCCAGGTGTCCTGTCCCAGGGATGGTGCTGTTCCTCCAGTGGCTGACATGGCAGAGACCCATCCTGCCACACATATGTGCTGGCGTGCCTGTCACTATCGGGTTTGTCCAGCTGTGTCATGCCCAATGTGACAGGGGCAGGTACCAGTGACAGGAGCAGGTAGTGGTGACAGGGGCAGGTAATGGTGGAAGGGGCAGGTGTCTGTGATGGGGGCAGGTATCTGTGATGGAGGCAGCTCCCAGAGGAATTTGGCTGCTGCTTGAAACCATCTGGTCTAGCAAAACACTCCAAGGAGCTCAGTGCTGCTGAGCACTGTGTCCATCCGTCTGTCCTAAAGAGTCACAGCAGAGGCTTTAACAGCCACCCAAGGAAAACACAAGCTGTGTCCCAGCCCCAAAAGCTGTGTCTTCTTCCAGAGCGGGTATTTACTGGATGGATGGGTGCAGAGCTGAGTGCTGGCAGGGCATGGGGGTGGTGGTGGTCTGCCCCCAGGGATGTGGGATCCTGTTATTTTATTAAGAGCAGCCAAGTCACCATCCTGGAGTAAGTGGCTGAGCCGTGACTAGACTGCAGTAATCCCGGGGGATTAGCATGTGCAGCCAGGGCCAGCACCGCACGAGCTTTTTTGTTTTAGGGCCATGAAGCTTCTCCTCTGCCTCTTCCCAGCTTTGGGGCTGCTTTTAGGGTATCGCATAAAATACAANGGTATCTCTTCCAGCCCCTCTTTACTGCCGCCTCAAAGTCCCCCTGGGCGAGGTTCTCCCGGGAAGGTGCAGGGGTCCAGCAGCCGTTTCCTCAGCGCTGATCCCGTACTCGCGTCGATCCAAGACCTCCCCCATGCGCGTCCCCCGCANAAGTCAGGGGAACAGCAGTCTGGGGGCTGGGCTGCACAGAGAGAACCCAGGCTCCCACTTTTCACTCTGGATGGAAATGGATCGCTGAGCAGCTTTGCTGTGGGGAGGGGACAAACCCTAAAGGGAAGCACCCCTTCCCAGCTACAGAGCTCGATTCAAGGTTTGTCCCCTCTTGCTTGTCCCCAGGTGTCCTGTCCCAGGGATGGTGCTGTTCCTCCAGTGGCTGACATGGCAGAGACCCATCCTGCCACACATATGTGCTGGCGTGCCTGTCACTATCGGGTTTGTCCAGCTGTGTCATGCCCAATGTGACAGGGGCAGGTACCAGTGACAGGAGCAGGTAGTGGTGACAGGGGCAGGTAATGGTGGAAGGGGCAGGTGTCTGTGATGGGGGCAGGTATCTGTGATGGAGGCAGCTCCCAGAGGAATTTGGCTGCTGCTTGAAACCATCTGGTCTAGCAAAACACTCCAAGGAGCTCAGTGCTGCTGAGCACTGTGTCCATCCGTCTGTCCTAAAGAGTCACAGCAGAGGCTTTAACAGCCACCCAAGGAAAACACAAGCTGTGTCCCAGCCCCAAAAGCTGTGTCTTCTTCCAGAGCGGGTATTTACTGGATGGATGGGTGCAGAGCTGAGTGCTGGCAGGGCATGGGGGTGGTGGTGGTCTGCCCCCAGGGATGTGGGATCCTGTTATTTTATTAAGAGCAGCCAAGTCACCATCCTGGAGTAAGTGGCTGAGCCGTGACTAGACTGCAGTAATCCCGGGGGATTAGCATGTGCAGCCAGGGCCAGCACCGCACGAGCTTTTTTGTTTTAGGGCCATGAAGCTTCTCCTCTGCCTCTTCCCAGCTTTGGGGCTGCTTTTAGGGTATCGCATAAAATACAACTGTTGGGGTTTCTTTGATGCCTACCACTATAAGGTTCCTACCAATTGAGCACTGGTAGGAACTGGGCGGGGGGGTCCCAAAATACTCCTGACTGGGTGTTAGCCTGTTCCAGGGCAGACTGGCAATCCCTGCTGGGGTTGGGCAGTCTAAGGATGGTGGGCTCCATTACCGCCAGTTCAATTGCTTTTGTTGTTGGAATCGTGATGGCTGAGGGAGCTCCTGTGGTAGGGAAACCCTGTGCAAGGGAAACCCTGAACAGGGAAAACTCTGAGCAGGGAAAACCCTGTGTAGGACAGCGGCTGGACCTTCGGGTGCATCTTCCCGGGCTCCGAGCTGGGGCAGGGAATGGAGCTGGAGNCTCCCCCTCTTCCCCTTCCCCACCTCGGCTGTGCCGCCCCTCGCGGGAACGCGCTCGTGTGCGGGTGCGCGCACCCCCCACCCCTTCTCCGTTCCCGGCTCCGCGGCAGCTGCCGCCGCTGCTGCCGCCCGGCAGAACCTTCCAGCGCCGCCGCCATGGGCCGCCCCGCACAACGCTGAGCCCAGCCCCTGCGCTGGGGAGACCCCCGTCCTCTTCCCGAGCCGTCCCCCGCCATGGAGCTGGGCAAGGTGGTAAGTGCCGCGGCCACGGGGATCCCCCTCCCTACCGCGGCGACACCCCGACAGGATCTCCTTCCCCCCTGCTCCACCCCAAGCCCGCGGCATCCCGCAGCTCCCGCTCCCTTTCCTCCCCCCCACCCCACTCCAGAGCGGGACGAAGTTTGGGAGTCCCCAGGGAACGGGGGTCCTGGTGTGGAATCGCGGGGGAGCGACACGACAGCGTGCGCCGTCTCCTTCGCTTACTGGGGGAGGTCGTCGCTGTTAGGACTGGACCCACTTCTCGGGGCTGCTGTTGCAGGGGCTGGCTCCCACCCCGCCGCTTCAGTCGATTGGGCTGGTTTCAGGTGGCGCCAAGAGAGCCCGTGTGTCTCCCCGACGTCCCCGTGTGTCTACCCCTCCATGAACCCGTGTGTCACCGATGGCCCCGTGTCTCCTCGACGTTCCTATTACCCACCACCACCCCGTGTCCCCACACCCGCTATTGCTGTCACAGCCCCTCGGGGCAGCTCCTCCTCATCCATTAGGGATGGAAACAGGTTTGGGGTGAAAAGTGGGGGTTTAGGGTCCTTTTCTGCAGGGAGGTGTTGGTTATCCCTGCGCTGCGCACCTGGGAAGAGGGATTTGGCTTCGCATGATGCTCCAGCAGAGCTGGGTTAGAGATTGGGAAGGTCCCTGAGGTGCAGCAAGGAGCCCCGATGGTCCTGACCATTCCTAGCTCCACTATGGGATCCAGAGAGCTGCTGGAGGAGTAACAGGTGAGGGACACGCCATCCTGCCCATAGGAGGTGTTGCATGGAAGGATTTCCACCAGCCTTGGCACTGCGGCATTCCCCATCCATTCCTGAAGAATTTGGGAACATCCCACTTGGGTCATGCAGGTGCTCCCACCAGTGTGAAACTTCCCAAGGAAAGTGGTTCCTGGGATGGCAGTTGATGCTGAAATGCACATCTGGAGAAGAGCTATTCCCGTACCCACCAGCCTCGCTCCTGTATTTCCTCCTGTTCCAAAGAAATCCCAAAGATTTATGTTTATTGGGAAGCAGAAGACACTGGTTAGGGACCATTTGGAACATTTCAGGAATATTTGAAGGACCTTCCTGAGTGGCAGCTGCAGGAAAACGCAGCCACTCTCCCTCCTCGGACAGAAATCACTGCTGCTGGAAGAGATTATCTTTGCATGAAATCCCCATGTAAACCCAAAAGCCTGGCTCCCAGGGCAGCTCACGGGAAAGGCTCTGGCAGGGCCACACAACGTGGGACAGGATTGTGGAGAGCCCTTATCTCTAATTAATCAAGAAGAGTAATGAGTATGTTTCATGGAGCAGCAGCCACAGAGAGGTGCTGGGAAGCCTCCTGGGTTTTCTCACATCCAGCCCTGCTGTTATGGGGTCTGGTTGTGCTGTGGGATCTCCAGCTGCAGCTAGTCAGAAGCACCTGGCGGTGGGCGCTCATTGCTGGCCCTTCATGGTACTGGAGGTGACCAAAGTGATCTTCAGGCTCTTCTGCAGCCCCAGTTGACTTCTCTTTCAACCATCACTTCAGGGGATCCAAGTTTTGTGGTGTGAACTTCTCCTGTAGACACTGTGGAGGTCTGGATTTTTCTGCATCCCCAGCTCTTCTTAAAATTGGTTTTCTCACTGTCCTATTTTTTCTCCACAAAGGTCTATTGGAAAACTCCATAGTCCTGAAGCTGGATTTGAAAACCACGTGTCCCAGTAATTAATCCACATCAATTTTTTATGGCACTGGAGAAATGCAGTGGCTCAACGGCTACTCCCATGACAGTGGGCACCGATGGGGTCAAAGCAGCAAGTTCTTGTCTCTGGTGTTGGTGGAACCAAACCCCTCCTGCTACTGGTTTCCAGTTCAATGCCTGCTCTCCCATTCTGGCATTGAATATCTGACTCAAGTCCTTGGAACCCACAAGGCGATGGTGTGATTGTTTTCTCCCTTGGGGGTGGAGGAGCGATTGGATCGTGCTGTCTCATCACACCCCAGCTCTCGTGATGATGTTAAACTCATTAAATTTCACTGGAGGCTCTGGAAGTGCCAGGAGTGATGGGTTAAGCCCTTGCAGGAGCGCAGCACCCTGGGGGTCCCACCTCTGCTTTGATGCCAGGCTGTGCCCTAGAGAGTAGCAGGGTATCTGTTGACATCCACTCGAGATGTGTCCTTCAGCTCAGCTTCTTTTTCCCACAGTGATAAAGGTACTACAGCCATAAAGAGGAAAAGGCTTTGGTGGGAGTTGGACAGCAGCTGCCATCCTCTTGTGTCTCCTTGTGGGGTGGAGACCTCTGAGTATCACATCAGCCCTTCCTGGCCTGGCCCAGGTGATTTCTCCCCTGGAAGCACTGCCTGTGCTTGTATGGAGCTCTGCTGATGGTGGGTAGAACATGACATCAGTCTGAAATCATCATCCTCCCAGCCTCAGGAGAGCAGTCCCAGAGGTGATGATGCCAGGGGAGTACTCTGCCAAGAAGAGCCTCATGGTGATGCTGTCAGCTTCCAACGTGGCTTGTGGAGTCCATGGGCATCTCCCTGGTGACTCCAGTTTGGGGCATTACGGGGGCGAGGTGTCTCCAGACATATTCCCAAGGTCCCCATGCTGGTGTCCCTTGGGATTCAGGGCTGTCTCAGGATACCTTGGTCCTCCTTCTGGCATCTTCCCAGAAAGAGTGGGGAGACTTTGGAAGAGGCTGCCCAGGGAGGGGGTGGAGGCACCATCCCTGGAGGAGTTCAACAAACAGGCAGTGGCTGGGGAGTGTAGGGTGGATTGTTGGACTTTATGATCTTGAAAGTCTTTTCCAACCTTGATGATTCTATGCTTCTGTGGTCTGAGCTGGTGGTGGTATTGGCATCTCCTCCTAGAGAGGTACCTCTTGAGCCACCCGAGTGGAGGCAGCAAGGTTTTAGGATACAACAATGTTGCTGGGGGAAAATGCGGTTGTTTTTATGGCCAAAGAAAAAGGAAATGGGAGGCTTTAGGTCATTTGGGGGATTATTTCTCATCTGGTGGGAGCAGGAGGTGAGAAGAGCAGCAGGGACATGTTCACACAGCCCTGGTGCAGGTGCTGCAGCCCTGGAGCGGCTCTGGAGTGTGGCTGGGCGGGAGGGCAGCGCTTTCTCCTTTCGCTCCCAGACCCAGCAGTGGGTGCAGCCACACAGGCAGGACTGAAGGACAGGATGGTGCTTTTAATGTCTGTTCTCACTCCCCGTTCAAAGGGAGCGTTTAGGGCTCAGTACAAACCAGTTTAGGGCTGACTGGTTTGTGCTGAGCATCCCCTTCCCCAGTGGAAATACATCGTGTACGGCTGAGGTACCTGCCTCACTCTGCCTTCCATTCTCTCCATGGCCAGCAGGCACAAAGCCAGGCTTGGTCCTGCTGCTGCTACTGCTGCTGGAGACCATGGGCAGCCCCACAGAGAGGGCACCACAGGCATCAGTTTGGTCCCAGCAAGGTGTGGAGCACCCCCAGCATTACCCAGCTGGTTTTGCAGTGGGGTTTACTGGTGAGAAAAACCCTTCCTGAGCCTTATCAAGGCTGTGATTTGCTTTTAGCTGCTGTTGGCAAGTGATGTGTGAGGAGAGACACGCCGGACCGTCTGCGTCCAGCACACCTGCAGGGCTGGAGTGAAGCTTTGCTAGGCTGGGATTTGCTTTTTAATTAAGTCCAGGGATTAAGGTTTTTTTCCAGACTTGCTGTGGACAGGTCTCCCTCCCTCCGTCCTCACTGGCAGGGCTGGGTTGTCGGGTTTTCCGGAGGTATGCTCTGTCCCGGCTCTCCATTTATAGAAAGGAATTAAGGAGAAACGCGGGAGCATTACTAAGAGGATTTGTGCAATGACTTACTCCATTTCTCCAAATAATTTGCAGTAGCTCTGGAATCTTTAATCAACACTCATTTCCTTTTGGAAATGAAAAGAAGGAGCGGGGAAGGCTCTGAGCAGAGCTAGGTTCCTTGGCTGCTGACCAGGGGATTTGCAATTCGCAGGAGACCGGGAGCATAATCTGGGCAGCTCTGGCAGGGGATGAGGGTGTCTGGGTGGGTTTGTGGCAGAGAGAAGTCTTTCTCTGCACTTGGAATATCACTGGTGCTCCCTCATGGGTCTCTCGGTGCAGTTTTGGGTTCCTCTGTCCCTGTCTGGAGCCTGTGGCCACACATCCAGAGGGGATTTAGTTTACATGAGCCACGGCCAAGGGGGTCACCCCAGTGTGTCATCTCTGTGGGAGAGGAGCTGTTCTGAGTCAAGGGGTTCAGGGGTCTCAGAGGACATCCTCCAGCTCACCCCAAGGGCTGGCAGTGCTCCTGGACAGTGGGATTCCTGGAGTCTCATGGGAACAACGCTAAATTCCCCCTGGGCAGGGCACTGGTTGTAGGTCATGCCACAGGAAGACCTTGGGGGGCTTTCTGGGGTGCTGCAGAGGGAGGGGAAGCTTCTTGGGCAGGTCCCACCACCAAGGGGCTGAGGTCAGGTTAGACAGTCCCTGCTCTGTATTACCTGCCCCTACTCCCCACTACATGGTCTGAGCCTTTCCGCACCCTTGCAGGGGTGTTCCCTTACCCCATTCAGGGCCAGGCTGGACAGGGCTTTGAGCAGCCTGGTCTAGGGGCAAGTGGCCCTGCCCATGGCAGGAGCTGCCACCAGTTGATTTCAAGGTCTTTTCCAACCCAAACCATTTCCTGACTCTATGACTTGTGGTGCTCACAGTGTTCCCAGCACTGACAGCAGGTTCAGGAGCCAGCCCTGCTCACTGAGCTCTGCCCCGTACCCCAGCCCAACAGGGAAGGGCTGCTGAGCTGCTGTCACCCCTTTGCAGCTCTCATTGCATAGACAGGGCCCCACTGGCCTCTTCTCGCTTCCCTCGGCATTGCACAAGAGGAAACACCAGGGTTTCCTTTCCCGCCAGAGCAAGGGGTGTGGGGCTGGAGAAGAGCCTGGCTGCCCCAGGCCAGCCCCGGTCCCCTACCCTGCTCCCAGTGCTGGGGGACCAGCTGGAGAGGAGCCCTTTGGGCACCCGCAGGGGTACAAGGAGCGGGGCTGGCTTGCCTTGCATGGCAAGAGGCTGGAGCTGGGCCAGCAGCGCTGCTGAGAACAGTCATGGTCAGACAGGTTGTGAACAGCCCTGGGGGTGTGGAAGCTCCTAATTAAATTAAAATTAAAACACCAGCAGCTGGAGGTGCTGGGAGGCAGCCCCTGTGGACTGGGGGGGGAAGGACCTTCTCTGTAGCAAAGAGATCTGAGTGCGCCTTCAAGGCAAACCCCATTTTCCTCCTGTTTCACAGCCAAAACTCATGGTTGATGCCACCCAACCCCTTCCTGATCCTCCTCGGAGGTGACACCTGCAACCTCCCTCCCTTCTGCCCTACTGTCCCCTAGATGCTTGCGCAGGCACTGCTGGATCTGCTGGCTGGTGGAGGTTTGGGCATCTGCTGAGCTCTGGTGCTGGCTCTCCATAGCTCCCAGGATGGGGCCCCTGCCCTGCCCTCCCAGGAGTTGCAGCAAGGCTGGAGGTTGCCCATGAAACCCACAAGGACAGAAATATAGGGTCCAGCTTTTCCTTGTCTACACAGACATCATATCTGCTTCAGAGTGGGAGGCTTGGGGGTGGACGGTCCTGGATGCTACCACCCAGATTGAGGGGCTGCCAGCTGCCCCTCACCCAATACTGTGTTTCCCCACTCTGGTGGGGTCACTGGGGGCCTCCTTGGCTGGAAAACCCTGTCTGTGCTCTACCAGGAAAAGCTGGCAGGAAGCAGCACTTCAACTGGGAGCTCAGCTTTCCTGGGGATGTGGCAACCCCCAGCACTGCTTCTCTCCAGAGACCCCCTATACAGTCCTTCAAGGATAGCGGGAGCAGCCATGTCCCATGGTGAAGCCACCAGTTCATGGTCTCACCCAGCAGTCAACTGCACTCCCATCCCAGGGTTGAGCATCCCTTTAGATTAAACACAGGAACTGGGTCTTGATGTCCCAGTATGAACCAGTTGTGCTGTGGGGATGCTGCATGATGTTTGCAGCCCCATCCCCACGGTACTGGCTCTGCAGGGGATCAGAGTGGGTCTCCAGCCACACTGAGCTGCTCACCACCAGGTTCTTTCTTACTGGTGACCATGGAGGTGACCATGGAGGCCATCAACAGGATGTAGGAGGCTCATTTTGGGGTGGCAGGGCACCTGGATCACTGCCTGTAGGGCACAACATCCTGGTTCAGCATCAGGCTGAACATGGGCTAGAATCTGTGCCTTAGAATCACAGAATCAAGGTTGGAAAAGACCTTCAAGATTATCAAGTCCAACCATCTCCTGAAACACCCTGTCTGCCCATTTTTTGAACCGCTCCAGGGACGGTGCCACCACCCCCTCCCTGGGCAGCCTGTTCCAAGGTCTTCTCACTCTTTCTGGGAAGAAATTTTCCCTCAGATCCAGTCTGAAAGGGGCAGCTCGGTGAGGGTGAGCGAGGAGGACTGCAGCAAGGAAGGCGCTAGGATTAATCCCGCAGCTTTAATTGGTTTATATCAGTAATTAGCGACTGCTGGCAGTGCTGAGCCAGACGGTCTCTGCTCAACAGCAGGATCCTCACAGAGCAGGTGCCAGCAGGCGCTCGGTGCTGCTGCCAGCAACGTGGGGGATTGGGGAGAGGTTGACCCCTCACCAGCAGCTCCCGCTGGGATAAGCTGCAGCATCACCTCACTGTCAGCACAGCCCGGGGAGCGGTAGAAGCGGGGTACTGTTCAAAAATCTGCCCTGAAAACGCTTCCAGCAGCTTCTGCTGCTTCTCTGGAAAAGAACTGGAGAGCCGGCTCCTCAGCAGGAGCTCCTTGAGGTCCCTGGTGTCTGCATGGCAGGTCTGACCTGTCCTGACACAGAGCAGTGGGGCAGGGTGGTGCTGAGGACCTGGGTGTCCCTGGGTGGGGCAGTGGGTGCCAGCACTGTGAGCAGGGGGTCTGTCTCTTGCCCCTGTCATCCCACACTGTGAGGGGCTGGAGTGTGTCCAGAGCTGGGGAAGAGTCTGGAACACCAGTGGTCTGAGGAGTGGCGGAGGGAACTGGGGGTGTTAACTGGAGAAGAAGAGGCTCATGGAGACCACCTTGCTCTCTACAGCTACCTTACAGGAGGCTGGAGCGAGGTTTGAGGTAGGACTCTTCTCCTCAAAACAAGTGACAAGAGGAATCAGCCTCAAGTTGCTCCAGGGGAGGTTTAGGTTGAACTTTAGGAAAAATTTCTTCCCTAGAAGGGTTGTCCAGCCCTGGCCCAGGTCAGGGGTGGAGTCACCATCCTTGGAGGGGTTGAAAAGCCCTGCAGATACCGAGCGAGGAACAGGGTTTAGTTGGGACGTGGCAGTGTTGGGGGAACAGCTGAATTCGATGATCTCAAAGGTTTTTTCCAACCTAAATGATTCCATGTAGCTGGGGCGGTGTCCTTCGCTGCCAGACAGCGTGGGCAGCCCGGCTTCTGCTCCACTCTGCCACAGCCAGTGGTGTCACCATTGCCTGCGCCCTCAGAAAACCCCTCTCCGCTCCCTGCCACCACCCCCCGCCCCAAAAGCAGACCATGACCCGCCAGCTGCTGCCTGTGATCCCAGGGCAGGGGAGGGCTTTGCCTTCCCTCTTGCTGTCCCACCATGCAGAGGGCAGGAGAGGGTCCTTTGTGGTCCCTGCTTTAATTGCATCGTTATTGTGCCCAGTAAATGAGTCTGGCAGCAGCTGAGCCCAGCGGATGCCAACCCCATCCCAGAAAGGCATCCGGCAGCGGGCAGCATCCAGCTGGCATGAGCAGGGGCTGGGGATCTGGATGGGACCCAGTGACCAACAGGTGCTCGCTGAACCATGGTGGGAGTCTCAGAGGGTGAGGGAGGGCCAGGGGGGAGCCTCAACCCTTCCTATCTCACCCCCCCCCCCCCCCCCCCCCCCCCCCCCCGCTCTCCACCACTTCTCTTTTGCAGACTGTCAGCATCAATAAGGCCATTAATGCGCAGGAAGTGGCTGTCAAGGAGAAACACGCCAGGAATATCCTTCCCAAAGCTGGCTGTGGGACCAGCAAGCGTGGGAGCGGGGCTGGGAGTGCGCTGGAAAATGGCCGCGCCACAGTGGTACCTGGGGAGAGCTGCTCGGTGCTGAGAGTGGCTGAGGGGGTCTCAAGGGTGCTTGGGGTTTTTGGGGCATGGCACGGGGTGTCTGCTCCTGACACCTCAGTTTTTACTGCTTGGTGGGTGCCCAGCATGATGCTCCTGGCACAGCCACCCCTGGCAGGGTGGGAGGGACAGGTGCCCCAGTCTGCCAGTGGTGAGACTGTTGCCATAAGAGCAGATCTCAGCATCCCAGCAGGTGAGGGATGTGCAGCCCTGACCATGCCACAGTGCTGTGGGGCTGCAGGAGAGGGGATGGCATGTGCCACCCATGGGGACAGCATGTGCCTCCACTTGGCAGCTTACAGGCTCCCCGCGGTGGCCTGGCTCCCTCTGGCTCAGCCGGCTTCAGGGTGGCCGCTCTCCATCATCACTGAGGGGAGAGGAGTGTTTCCTTGACCGGCCCCCACCATGTATCCTGGGCACACACCACGAGAAGGGGGCACAGACCTTCTGGTCAGTGGTGAACCGGCTGCCACTGTCAGGCAATGCAGTGCTCTGCTGGAAGTTCTGCCATGTCTTCCACAAGCTCCTCCGGGACGGACACTCCAATGTGAGTGCCCTGAGCTCAGCTCGGCAGCTGCTCTGGGGTCAGATCCTTTCTTCCATGGGGTGGTGGATCTTAGGAAGAGCACTGGAACAGATTGCCCAGGGAGGTTGTGGCTGCTCCATCCCTGGAAATGTTCAAGGCCAGGCGGGAGGGGCTCTGGGCAACCTGGTCTGGTGCAAGGCATGGCTGCCCATGGCAGGGGGTTGGAACTGGATGATCTTTAAGGTCTCTTCCAAGACAGACCACTCCGTGATGTGAGATACTGGTGTGTTGGTGCCCTCCTGGGGATCAGTCCTGCATGAGGACTGGTGCAGAGATCCCTCTCTACTCACTGGGCTGGAACCTTCCTGGCGCTGTTCTGCCCACAAACCCTCTGCACCACAAACCCCAGTGCCAACCACAGCACCTCCACACCAGTGGAGGTAACCACTAGGTGTGGGGCGTTGGTGCAGGAGACATCATTGAGCTCCCTCCTGCCCTTTGTGTGGATGGAAAAACTAAGGCACCCTGGGGCTGGCCCAGGTGACACCAGTTGTGGGGCTGGGATCAAGACCCCGCATTCCTCACCCTCTTGCTGAGGCCCAGCAAGGTACAGACAGTGCCTGCTCCTTGTTTAACTTCTTCATCATTCCTCCAGGTCCTGAAAGACTCTGTGAGATACAAGAATGAGCTGAGTGACATGAGCAGGATGTGGGTAAGTGGCCAACCCCACCAGCCCCTGTGATGGAGACATCCTGACCTTCCCTCAGCAGCACACATGGGGTACCCCAGCTGGGCTGGGGGTGGTGGTGGCTTGGACAGTGGTGTCACCCAGGAGGAACCAGGCTCTGACTGCTGTGACCCCACCAGGCTGGGTTGGCTGGTTGTGTACAATAACCCCTTCTCCTGAAACCAAATGTGTTTTCCCTGTTTATGGCAAAACCCAGTAAAACTCGGCTGTGCTGATCAAACAGCACTGAAGTCCATAGAGAGGGTAATGAGAAGGTCTTGACCTGACCAGATCTTTTTGACAGGTTCGCTGCAAGGCGGCCTGCAGCTCTTGTATTGGTGAGGAGGGTTCTGGCTGGGGTTTTAGGGGAGATGAGGGAAGGGTCGCCCTGCTGCAAGGAGAGAAAGATTCTTCTCAGAGCCTGCTCCAGATCTCAGCAGCTTTATGGTGTCTCCAGGGCCACCTGAGCGAGGGTTATGGACAGCTCTGCAGCATCTACCTCAAACTGCTGAGAACCAAGATGGAGTTTCACACCAAGGTGAGCACCTTCCTGTCCCCATCTCCATAGCCGCAGCAAGGGACACTGGGCAAAAGTGGTGCCAGCATCGTGGTGCAGGACAGGCGCTGGCACCCACATCCCTCGATCTGAAGGGCTGTCCCAATCTCTTGCATCAAAGCCACTGGCCAGATCGGTAGACCTGGTGCTCCCAGAGCTGTGGCCAGGGCAGACCCTCAGCAACCCTGTCCCAACTGCTGTTTCCCCATACAGAATCCTCGTTTCCCTGGGAACCTGCAGATGTCCGACCGGCAGCTGGATGAGGCAGGGGAGAATGATGTCAACAATTTGTGAGTATGGGCTAGGGCTGGAGGGTAAGGGAGGGACAGGGGGGCTGCAGGCAGGGTGGGATGGCAACCCAACCCCACCAACAACACAACCACGTTGGGGATGGGAGCTTTTATCCTCCCCCTACTCCTGCCACGGGTTCTGGGAGTGGACATTGCCCCCTGGGCATGGCTGGTGCATCCACACCACAGCACCCAGTCACCCCTTTGGAGTGGCACATGGCACATGTTGAGGCCAATGGCTGGCTCCGAAGATGTTCCCCAACCATCCTCATTCCTTTTCCTAGTTTTCAGATGACAGTGGAGATGTTTGACTACCTGGAGTGTGAGCTGAACCTCTTCCAGACAGGTGAGCCCCACTGGAGGTTTGGGTGAGGCATCTGCTGGGGTTGAGCTGTGCTGGCGGGAGGTTCTGAGAAGGATAGAATCATAGGATCACAGAATCATTAAGATTGGAGAGACCTCCAAGATCATCCAGTCCAATCATCAACTCAGATCCTCCTGCCCACTAAACCCTGTCCCACTCGGCCACAGCTACTTCTTGTTTGAACCTCTTCAGGGATGGCAACTCCTCCCTCCCTGGGCAGCCTGTTCCAACCCCTGTCCACTCTGTCAGGGAGGAATTTTCTCCTGATGTTCAGCATAACCCTCCCCTCATAGAATCATTACGAGGTTAGATGTACAAGATCATCAAGTCTAACCATCATCTTGTGTCCACTAACAGCAGGACAGTGATGACACAGGGGTCATCTGTATGGGCCAGAATTTCCCCTTCTGCTGAGCTGTAGAGCAGCAGGCTGGGTCCCCAGTGGTCTGCAGGATCTTGCTGTGGGTGAAGGTCTCTGGCTCTAGGGTGACAGCCGTAGATGAGGCTGATGTGGTGTGATGTGCTGTAGCACCCACAGGTGTGATTGGAGCCTGATCCCATGCTCTTTCCTCACAGTGTTCAGCTCCCTGGACATGTCACGCTCGGTGTCGGTGACAGCAGCAGGACAGTGCCGTCTGGCCCCACTCATCCAGGTCATCTTGGACTGCAGCCACCTCTACGACTACACTGTCAAGCTGCTCTTCAAGCTCCACTCCTGTGAGTGTCCCCACTGCCACCTCTTTTGGTTGGGGGGGGGAACATGAAGAGGTCACCACCCTGACCAAGCTGGGCTGTTTGCCCCTCATCTGCTTCTCAGCCTTTTGATGGGGGTAAAGGAAGTTGCCACAGACAAGGGACTGCAAGCACCGGAGTGCTGAGCTGTCCTTAGCCAAGGGGCTGGTGCCCACCAGGAGCTCCTCCAACTTTGGACATCCACTGGCTTCAAAACCCACATCCCCCAGATGTTGGGGGGATTTGATCCTCTCAAATTGGGGTGACAGCAGCCCATATGTCACCCTGAGGGTGTCTTGTGGGAGGATATGATCTTCTGTGGTGGGATGCTGAGCCTGGAGCATTCAGACCCCAGGAGGAGGGTGGCTGGCTCTGGGAAGGACCCATCCCCAGGTGGCCATGCTGATGGCTTGTCCCCACATGGAGACACCCGGTGACATTTCCACTTGCTGCTTCTTCCAGGTCTGCCGGCAGATACGCTGCAGGGCCACCGGGATCGGTTCCTCGAGCAGTTCAGAAAGTAAGTCTCCACACTCCAGGGTGCCCATGGTGCTCTGGGGGTGCTCCCAGGGCAGAGAAAGCAGGGAGGGCTGTTGGACCCCCTGTGCCAGGGCTCAGCAATGGAGACAGAAGAAGTGCAGGAGTCAGTCTTGCTTGGGGCTCTGAAACACAGCCCTGTTCAACCCCTTCTTTCCCTGGAGCTTCCTCCACCTGGCTAGTTCACAGCTATTGAATTACCAGCTAATGACCATGATTTATTAATTCCAACCAGGCTTTCAGACTCTGGCAGCATATCCAAGGGTTTAAAACCCTCAACCCTTTTAATTGCAGTTTTAAATGCAATTTGCAGTTGATGTGCTGAGATGGAAGTCTGGGCACAGGCTGGGAAGCTGAGCAGAGGCGGGTGAGGAGACCTCAGAGATGCCCCAAGCTGGGTGTTGGGTGAGCAGGAGGAAAATGGGATGGGAGCTATCAGTGTGCACTTGCAGCCCCGAAAGCCAAGTGTCTCACCAGCACTGTGGGCAGCAGGAGGGGATCATCATGCTCTGCGTCCAGCTCTGGGGTCGACAACACAAGACAGAACAGGTCTAGAGGAGGCCACCAAGATGATCCAAGACACATATGGTATGGTGGAAGGCTGAAAGAATTGGTGTTGTGCAGCCTGGAGAAGAGACTGCTCTAGGGAAACTTTAGTGAGAGTGTTCAATACCTACAGGGGGTTATAGGAAAGAGGGACAGGCTTTTGACCAGGGACTGCAGGAACAGGACGAAGGGCAGCAGTTTTAAACTGCATGAAGGTGGTGTCAGGTTGGACATCAGGAAAAAATGAGGGTGCTAAGGCACTGGAACAGGTTGCCCAGAGAAGCCATGGCTGCTCCATCCCTGGAAGTGTGAAGATCAGATTGGATGGGGCTCTGAGCACCCTACTCTGGTGGGAGGTGCCTTTGTCCCTGGCAGGGGGTTGGACTGGGTGATCTCAGGAAAAAGTTCTTTAATTTAGGATAAGGTTCTTGAATCTGAGGGTGGTGGATCCTTGAAACAGGCTGCCTAGAGATGTGGTGGCAGCCCCATCCCTGGAGCCATCTAAGGACAGACTGGATGGGGTCTGGGCCATCTGTTCTGGTTAGAGATGGCCCTGCTTATTGTAGAGGGGTTGGACTAGATGCCCTTTGGAGGTCCCTTCTAATCCTATGGTTCTACAGCTCTTAGGATCTTTGAAGTTCCCTCCCAAACCAAACTGTTCTGTGAATGCATGATCCCATGAGATGAGAGTCAGCCGTGGATCAGTAACTGCACAAATGAGAGGAGGCCAGTGGTCAGGTTTTGTACCAGCACCTGTCTCAGGGTTCGACATCCCCAGTATGGGTGCATCTAGTCCAACCCCACCTACACCAACCAGGGCCATCACTCACCAGACCAGGTTGCCCAGAGCCACATCCAGCCTGACTTTGAATGGCTCCAGAGATGGGGCCTCCATCATCTCTCTGAGCAGCCTGTTCCAAGGATACCCCACCCTCAAATTCAAGAACGTTTTCTTCATATCCCGCCTCAATCTGCCTTTTTCCAGCTACCAGGGACTTCATCCACTAGACTAGTTTGATCAAGTTCCAGTCCTCTCTGCCCATCAGGTCCTGGGTTTGTGGGAGATAACCTCAGCAGAGAGTTTTTGCTGGAGGTGGGAGGCTGGTGGTGGGGTCTGTCATAGGTTTGGTGTCAGTACACACCAGTGTCTCTCCTGCACAGTGTGGTGGCCCAGTGACACTCTCCTAGAGCCAGGCAACGGGTTGGAGCTATCCACATTGGGATGGGTTTGCTGGGTCCCTAACCACTCTGTTCCCCTTTCAGGCTGAAGGACCTCTTCTACCGCTCCAGCAACCTGCAGTACTTCAAGCGGCTGATCCAGATCCCACAACTTCCAGAGGTGAGATCCTGTGGTCCTCAGTCCTCACACTCACTGTCCCCATGGCCAGGAGCAGCAATGGGGCCAGTGGCACTGAGACAGTGCCCATAGAGGGTCACAGGTTCCTTACCACCTTCTTCAGCTTCCCAGGATGGTGGCAATGTGAGACTGGTGGGGCCTGGGGCAGCCCTCCCTGGCTGGGATCCTGCAGAGTGGAGTTGGACCCCTTCTGGCCAGGGGCTGGGATCTCCTCTCACACCCCATCCCTGGCTGGGGTCCACCCCTGTGGGTCCTGGCTCCATCTCTGTGGGTCGTGGCTCCATCTCTCTGAATCCTGACTGCATCCCTGTGGGTTGTGGCTTCGTCCCTCTGGGTCCTGACTGCATCCCTGTGGGTTGTGGCTTCATCTCTTCGGGTCCTGGCTCAATCTCTGTGGGTCCTGGCTCGATCCCTGCGGGTCCTGGCTCCATCCCTGTGGGTCCTGACTCCATCTCTCTGGGTCCTGGCTCCATCCCCATGGCTCTGGGCATAGTCACCTCAGCTCCAGGGCAGAATTTTGACCGTCTGAGCACGAAGCCGTGGGGCAGTGCTGGTTCCCCCTACCCAGCCTCCCTCTCCTCCCTGCTCAGAACCCTCCCAATTTCCTGCGGGCCTCAGCGCTGTCGGAGCACATCAGCCCTGTGGTGGTCATCCCTGCTGAGGCATCCTCACCTGACAGCGAACCCATCACAGACCTGGTGGAGATGGACACAGCACCGCAGGTGAGTGCTGGTGGCACTGCCGGTGTCCCTCAGGCTGTTCGGAGGGCAGTGGATGCCCTTCAGCTCCAAGTCCAGGGTTGTTTCCCCTAACCCCTACTGTGGTGGGAGCTGAGACAGTGGGAATGGCCTCAGGTGCTGAGGAGCATTGCTGCAGGCAGTGGTGTGGATGCTGGGTGTCAGACATGCTAGGTCTGAACCAGCCTAAATTAATCACATGGAACTTCTCTCGGTGGTTTGGTGCCCTCCAGTGATGGCTGGCAGGAGATGCTTGACTTCCAGCTTCACCACACAGCTTCTCCTGGTCCAGTTCAGTCTTCACGCTTCTCTCCACCAAGGGTTGTCACTTGGATAGGCTTTGGGGGTTCCTCCCACCCCCCAGGAATTAGGTGGGGGTGGATCAGAGGTGCTCCCTGTTGAACACACTCAACACATGCAATGTGCTGGGAGTGCTGGGAGGACCCAGCCCCGGTGTCCGGGCAGCAGGTGCTGGTGTGTGGACTGGTTCAGTGCCGCCGCTGGGGTCACAGAGGGGTCCAGAGGGTGCTGGTGAGTTCACCCCAGCTCCATGATGCTCTCTCCACAGAGCCTGTTTGACAACAAGTTTGACGACATCTTCGGCAGCTCCTTCAGCACTGACCCATTCAACTTCAGCAGCCAGAATGGGATGAACAAGGACGAGAAGTGAGCAGTCCCAGGAATAACACAGCAGTGCCAGGATCCAACCAGGAGCACCCTTCCTGGCACACCACCACAGCCACAGGGACACATCCCCACCCAGGGGACATCCCCATGGCACTGAGGACATCCCCAGTGTCTCTCCTTCCCAGGGACCGGCTGATCGAGCAGCAATACCGGGAGATCGCGACCCTGAAGGAGGAGCTGGAGAACTTTAAGGCTGAGGTCTGTGACAGCCACCACCCAGGGGCAGGATGGGACCCACCAGCTCATAATGGGCATGGGACAGGTGGGCTGGTATCCTGAGTGGGCAAGGTGGTAACTGTCCTGCCTGTCCCCAGTGGCTTCTGCATCCCTGATGGCAGCCATCCCTGCCCAAACTGGGGGTCCCCAGGTGTACTGGAATATGTCCATGCCAGGGGATGCCAGGCTCACCCAGCACCATCAGTGCTTCACCCGCTGCATTGGGGGCTCTGTGGGATGTACCCATGGGGTGGTGTTGAGTGGTCCTGGTGAGCATCAGGTGCTTCTGGTAGGCATCAGACAGTGCTGGTGGGCATCAGGTGGTGCTGGAGGGCATCAGATAGCACTGCTGGGCATCAGATAGTTCCAGCAGCCACCAAGCAGCACCAGGAGCTGCCGCCTGCCATCCCACAGAGCAGCCGGGGCGCGATGCAACTGCGTGGCCGTGCCAGTGAGCTGGAGGCCGAGCTGGCCGAGCAGCGGCACCTGAAGCAGCAGGCGCAGGACGAGAGTGAGTTCCTGCGCGCAGAGCTGGAGGAGCTCAAGAAGCAGCGGGAGGACACAGAGAAGGCACAGAGGAGCCTGACAGAGATCGAAAGTGAGTGGGAGAGCCGGCACCCGGCTTGGGGTAGGGGTGAACACCCAGGGAAGGAGTGAGCACCCAGGGTGGGGGTCCTGGCTGCTCACCCCGGTGTTGCCACGTGCGGGGCAGGGCGGGCACAGGCCAACGAGCAGCGCTACAGCAAGTTGAAGGAGAAGTACAGTGAGCTGGTGCAGAACCACGCTGACCTGCTGCGGAAGGTCGGTCTGTAAATCCCCCCCACACAGCATCTCCTTTCCCTTCTGTGCCCCTCGGCTGCAGGAGGCACTGAGCTCCCCCTCTGTTGTCCCCAGAACGCAGAGGTGACCAAGCAGGTGACGGTGGCCAGGCAGGCACAGGGTGATGTGGAACGGGAGAAGAAGGAGCTGGAGGACTCCTTCCAGCGAGTGAGCGAGCAGGCTCAGAAGAAGGTGAGTTGAGGTGCTGGGGACACACCAGGGATGGATGACCACAAGGCTCCAGTGCCAGCAGCCTCTCTTCTTGCCCACAGTCTCAGGAACAGGCAGAGGTGCTTGACTCACTGAAGCGGGAACTGGCAGCCAGCAGACAGGAGCTGCAGATGCTCCAGGGCACCCTGGAAACCAGCACACAGGTGAGAGCCTGTGGGCGGCCCCAACAACCCCACTGCCACCCTGGGATGGACAGCCTGGGTGAAGAGGGGGTCTGCCTGCTGTCATAGAGTGAGGGTGTTACCCACCGTTGGCCTGATAACCACCTCTCTTTTTCCTCCCCACATCCAATTGAGTTGAACGATGACACCATGGAGTTTAATGCTCCTGGATGCAAGAGCAGGGCCAGGCAGAGAGGGTGAAATCACCTTTGCTGCTGTGCCAGAGGGTGTTTCATGCGTGTAGAGCTGTGAAGGTCTGTAGGGGTTTTCAAGCTCCTTGTAGAGACAGGAGCTGGCAGAGAACTGGATCTGCCCATCCCTGGGGTGGACGGACACACTGCAGCAGCGCTGGGATGAGGCAGAGCTGGCACTGGGGCAGGTAACCAAGGCTCTTCATGTCCTCCTTCATGAAGTGAATCTTCACTGATGGAAGTGAAGGGGCTCCCCGGGAAGACTTAGCTGGCCCCAGTGAGGCTGTGGGTGCTGCAGGGTGTTGCACGGTGCTGCAGGGTGCTGGGCAATGCAGGTGTCGAACATGCCTAGGCTGTACTGCACTGAGAAGGGAGAGTCAGGGTGGCCCAAGCCTGAACCATGAGAAGTTCTCAAACTGTAGGGTTTACCCTCAGCACAGCCCCAAGCGCTGATTGGTCTCTGTGCAGGCAGGAGCGGAGCAGAGCAGCCGGATCATGGGTCTGGAGCAGGAGAGGGACAGCCTGAGCCAGGCGGCAGAGCAGCACAGGAAGAAGATGGATGCCCTGCAGACTGAGCTGCAGCAGCTTCAGGCTACACTGAGTCGCCAGCAGGAAAACAGCAAGGCTGAGCTGGAGGCATTGCAGAGCCAGCTGAGAGACAAGGTACCACACAGGCATTGGTGGCATGGGGCATCCCAGCGTGGGACATCCTGACATGGGGCATCCTGGCATGGAGCATTCCAACATGGATCATCCCAGCCAGGGGTAATCTGGCATGGGACATCCAGATATGTGGCATCCTGGCATGGGGTATCTCAGCATGAGGTATCCCGGAGTGAGACATCCTGGCACAGGGCATCCTGGCATGGGGTATCCAGGCATCTCACTCCCTGCCGAGCTATGGGGGTTCAGTAGAGCTGGAGGCAGTGGTGCAGTGCAGGGACAGTCGTAGCCATCACTGAGGGGTTTGTCTCACCTGTTGTGTTGTCCTGGCAGGAGAGCAAGGAGCAGGCACTGCAGCAGCACCTGGCACAGGAGCAGTTTGCCCTGCTGCAGGGCACAGCACGTGAGGCAGAGCGGATGGTGCAGGATGCCCTGAGCCGCCTGGAGGATCCTGCTCACATTGGCTGCACTGGTTCAGCAGGTGGGTTCCTCACTGCTCACCAAGCCTGGCCTTACCCCAGCCATGCTCAGCCCCCTCCCTGTTGTCCAGAGAGCCCCATGTTGAGTCCTGCCTGCTGTCTGCCCACAGACTGTCTCCTGGCCAGGACGCTGGCAGCCTCTGAGTGTGTGGAGAGCCTGCGGGACGCACACAGCAAGTTCCTCTCCAACCATGCAGGTAAGACTGGGGCAGCTCTGTTGCCCTGGACTGGGTGGGCAGCACCCACCAGGGCTGAGGGTTGTGCCGGCTCTCCTACTGCAGCTGTGGGCTCCCTGCTGCCCTGCCTGGCCCTCTTTGCCCACCTCATCAGCGACACCCTGGTGCAGGGCAGCGCTACCTCCCATGTGGCCCCCATGGAGCCCGCTGACCGTGAGTGCTGCCTGGTGGAGTGGGCATGGGCTGGGGCAGGCAGGGGCAAAGCAGGTGGGATACTGGTGTGGGTGAGGGTAGGGTGGGCAGGATACTGGGATGGGGTGGGCAGGATGCTGGGGTGGGTAGGACTAAGGTGGGCAAGGCACTGGGGTGGGCAGGGCTAAGATGGGCAGGATACTGGAGTGGGGAGGATGCTGAGTGTTTTGATTGCATCGCAGCCAGCAGCTGAGCACCGCTGTCATCTCTCCAGTGGGATGGAGAGAAGAAGTGGTGATACCTAGTGAAGGGTTGAGATGGGAGCAGTTTCATAACTAACAATGTACTAACAACAGTAATAAAATGCTATTATAATTATAATGAAAAGGGATATAGTGGAAAGATAGGGTAATGAAGGCCAAGATCAGACAAGTGATGCACAGTGTGATTGTTCACCACCCACTGACCAATGTCCAAGCAGTGGTTTACCCCCCAGCCCCCTCCCCCAGTCTCTGTACTGGGCGTGATGTTCTGTGACAGGGAAACATCCCTTCGGCTAGTTGGGGTCAGCTGTCCTGCCCAGGCTCCCTCCCACCTCCCTGTGCACCTGCACAACCGAGGAAGCTGAGAAGTCTTTGATTTCCCACCAGCAACTAAACCCCCCACCAGTCTATTATCAACATTCTTCTCATACTGAATCCAGACTGATATTGTTCTAGCTATTAAGAAGGGAAGTTAACTCTATCCCAGCCAAACCAGAATACTTGGGTGAGTAGGTTTCCTAGATTTATAGGGTAGCAGGTTGGAAGGGACCTCAAGGATCATAAAGTCCAAATCATCAGGCTAAAAATCTAGTTTAAGTTTGCTGTCCCAACAGCCTGTCCAGCTGGGTCTGAAAACTGCCCAATGTAGGGCCATCGACCCCTTTCCTTGAGAGATTATCCCAGTGGTTAATTGTTCTAACGGGGAAGAATTTTCCTCTGGACTCCAACTGGAATCTCCCCAGGAGCAACTTGTACCCATCACCCCTTGTCTGTTTCATAGGACTCCTAGTGAGAAGGGAGTCTCTGTCCTCTCGGCAGCCACCCTTTACATCCTGGGATAAGGACCCCCTAACTCTTCTCTTCCCAAGGCTGAGCAAACCCATCTCTCTCAAGCTTTCTTCATATAGCAGAGCTTCTAGCCCTCTGATCATCCTTGTCTGGACCCTCTCCAGCCTGTCCACATCTGTTTTGTGTAGTGAGGGACAACTGAACCCAGTACTCACAGTGGTCTGACCAGATGCTGGGGTGGGCAGAGCACTGAGGCAAGTAGGACTAGCTCAGGCAGAACTCCAGGGCCAGCAGAGATGCACTGAGTCCATCCCCACACAGGTCTGCTGGAGATGTGCCGGCGGTGCGGCAGCGAGGCCGTGAGCTACCTCAGCGCCCTACAGGACCCAGGGACACTGGAAAGTGCCGATTGCAGCCCCGTGACAACATGCCTGGGCCAGATCAGCGCCATCGGGGAGGTAAGTGAACCAAGAGAGCTGGTGGGATGGTGACTGGTATCACTGAAGGGGCTGTTCACCCCCTGGATGACCCCTCTCATCCCGTTGTGTTCTCAGGAACTGCGGCCCAGAGGGTTGGACATAAAGCAGGAGGAACTGGGAGACCTGGTAGACAAGGAGATGGCGGCGACGGCAGCAGCCATCGAAACAGCGTCTGCCCGCATTGAGGTGAGGGTCACCACATGGAATGAAGCACCCATGGATACCCTGCCTGCTGGGACCACCAGCACAGGGCCAGGATGGTGCATGGGATCAACAAAGCCTCTCCCTCCTCTACCAGGAGATGCTGAGCAAGGCACGAGCTGATGACACTGGGGTCAAACTGGAAGTGAATGAGAGGTGAGTGGTGGACCAGGGATTGGTTCTGCAGACAGAACAGCTGCCCTGTGGATCTGGGGTGTCCCTTCCCCACACTTGGGGTTCAGTGGGGTTTGCCTTGCAGGATCCTGGGATCCTGCACAGGTCTTATGCAGGCCATCCACATCCTGGTGCTGGCCTCCAAGGACCTCCAGAGAGAGATCGTGGAGAGCGGACGGGTGAGCTGGGGACAGGGGTGAAGGCAGAGGCTGGGCCAGGTCACCACACACTTTTTGGGGACATGGGGACCTGCTGCTCCAAGCTTTGACCCCTTTGGGGTATCAACACCAGCTGCCAGGAACAACTTTCCCATCCCTGAGGTCTCACCCTGGTTGCAGTCCCCAGGGTGGCACAGAGGTCCCTTCTCATGTAGAGGACCCTCCAGGGTTGGGGTGTCCCCAGTGAAATGAACTCCTGACTTGCTCAGTTCCCCAAAGAGTGGGGCTTTGGGAGTCCCAGTCACTGCCACCCCCCATCCCCAGTGCCTGACTGTGGCTTTCCCGATGGCAGGGTGCAGCGTCCCCCAAGGAGTTCTACGCCAAGAATTCCCGCTGGACCGAGGGGCTAATCTCCGCCTCCAAAGCCGTGGGTTGGGGTGCCACTGTCATGGTGTAAGTGCCACCAGCACAAGATCCACCCCACAAGACCCACCACCAGGAGGAAGGATTATGGGGTCCTGCTGTCCCCGCAGGGAGGGGACCAGGGCAGTGAGAGGCTGCTGGAGCCCCTCTCTCTCCCCTCCCGCAGTGACGCTGCCGACATGGTGGTGCAGGGCAAAGGGACCTTCGAGGAGCTGATGGTCTGTTCTCGGGAGATCGCGGCCAGCACTGCCCAACTTGTGGCAGCCTCCAAGGTCAGAGCCCAGCACCTCAGGAGTCTCCTCCACTGCTGCTCTGGGAGATCCCCCATCCCTGAGCTGGCAGCGGCCAGGCTGCTCCATCCTTCCTGTGCCCATGGGTTGAGGTGTCCCTGGGGCACCATGTGGTCACCCCAACCCCACGGGGGTCGTCTCTGCTCGCCTGGCAGGTGAAGGCAGACAAAGACAGCGCCAACCTCTGTAAGCTCCAACAAGCCTCCCGGGGTGTCAACCAGGCCACAGCTGGGGTGGTGGCCTCCACCAAGGCTGGAAGGTCACAGGTGGAGGAGAAAGGTGAGTGTGGGGCTGCGGAAGCATAGATCCACTCCAAAAGTGCTCTTTGCTCTTGTGGTGTTTGGTTGGCTGTATCCTGGTGGTTCCTGCCTGCTGCCAGCATAGCCTGTGGTGGCTGACCCCACCAGGGGAGCACAGCTCCAGGGGAGCTGGTGGTTTCTTTCTTTGCAGACAGCATGGACTTCTCCAGCATGACGCTCACCCAGATCAAGCGTCAGGAGATGGACTCACAGGTAGGAGGTTCCCCCATGTGTTGGGAAGCATCACTGGTGCCTCACTTGGGTTGAGGGGATGCTCCCTTGGCTAGGGTAGAGCTCGAGGTGGGGCTTCCTGACCCCACCAGTCAAAAGTGTGAAGGGAACAGATGGATTTTCTTAGGAACTGTGTCCTAAGCCTTTCCCAACACCATCCTTATTATGGTACAAGAACCTATGGCCTCCCCTCACCCCTGAGTGCCCCACAGCACCCACCTCCAACTACCATAGACAAACCCTGGGTAATTCCCCTTCCCAGGGTGCTCACACTGTTCCCTCACCCACCTGCACAGGCAGCACTCACCTGAGCTCAAGCCCGTCCCCAGGACCACTTGATACTGAACCCCTCACAGGATGTCCCTCAGTGGCCTTTGAGATCAGTACTGAGGAGGTGGGGGGTGTTGCCCAGCCCAGCCTAGCTGGGTGCCAGGGTCCCCATGGTGTGTGGTGTCCTGCAGGTGCGGGTGCTGGAGCTGGAGAACCAGCTGCAGAAGGAGCGGCAGAAGCTGGGGGAGCTGCGCAAGAAGCACTATGAGCTGGCAGGAGTGGCAGAGGGCTGGGAGGAGGATGGTGAGTGGATGCTGGTCCCACTCTGGCCAGGAAGCTGCACTGGAAAGGAGTGGGGCAGGATTGGGAAGCTCTGCCTACAGACCAGGCAGGTCATGGGTTTTACTCTAGCTGGCACAAGGGGAGCCCAGAGGTGGTCACACACACGTGCGGGGAAACCCATGAGACCCCTGACTTATGCAAGATCCTGTGGGACCCATGACGCCTCGGGACAGGGTTCTCAGGCACTGCTGGGGTGCTGCCACCCCATGACATAGTGGAGTCCAAAGGGGAATGGGGCAGAGGGATGCTGTGGGACACTGCATTGCTCTTCACTCCCCCTTGCCTTCCCTCACCCCTTTACTTTCACTCCTTTACTCTCCCTCACCCCCTTATCCCCCCAAACCCCTTGACCCTTCCTTACCCCTTGAAACCTCCCTCACCCTCTGACCCTCCCTGACTCTTTCAGCTGCAGAATAAAGCCCTGGTGGAAGCAGCCCGCAGGGGTCACCCTCACTGTGGGCTGGGAGCCGGCTCGTTGCAGCCTTTTGGGAAGAAGCGCAGTGCCCGGATGCAGAAGCCCCCCCAGAAGCACATGGCCCCCTGCATCCCTCCTGCCACCAGCCGCCTCCAGCACCGAGACCCCGGGCTGGGAGCAAAGCTGCAAACCGCACGTGTATTTATTAGAGCTGCTTGGGGTTGGGGGGGTGGGGGTCTCTGTGGGGGGGTCTTTAACCCTTTAGTTTTGTTTTTGCACAGATTTTGGGAACTCCTTGAGCCGGCTCTGGCTGAGCGAGAGCAGTCGGGGTTTCTTTCTCCTCTCACTGCTTCTCCAGCCTTAACCCAGTCCCCGGCTCTGTGCGAACATCCCCCTTCGGCCCCGCTAAAGGAGCCTACCATGGTGCCAAGGGCCCCGGGGTGCTGCTGGGTCAGGAACCAGCTTTTGGGGTGCTGCTGGACTCGGTGCTAGGTGTGCACCCTGCTGCGGTGGGGGCACCGAGTGCCTTTGGCTACTGCAGGGAATGGGGAGGCGTCACCATGGGACAACTTGGCTGGTGGCGCTGGGGTGCTGGGATGGAGTGGGATGGGCAGCGAGGTGGATGCTGCCCTGAGCTCCTGCCCACCTCGTCCTGGGGTGCCTACATTGCCTCTCCTCCTCTGAGCTGGCCTGCCCTGCCCCAACAGATCACTGTGTTCATGCCAGCAATAAACCCTCCGCAAGGTGCTGGGCGTGGGTTTGGGCAACCATGGTGCCACCACACAAGCCACCAGCTCCTGGGGATGAGGGTTGGCTCTAGGGCAGCACAGAGGGTTGGGGACCAACCAGGGTGCCTCAAAACCAGACCACCCCAAAGCCAGAGCGAGCAGCTGCCTGTCCACACTCGCTCTAGGCTGCTGCCACCCCAGTGTCCTTAGCACCCTCTGCTACACGGGGGCCGTGGCTGTAGGCTGGCACCAGCCAGGGAACCTTTGTGCCTTGGAGCAGGGTCTCAGAGGGCAAGGGGGTGTCTGCCAGCTCCAGGCCCCCCACCTCATCTCGCTGCAGCCCAGACAGTGATGTCCTCGTCCCCCATGACCACCCTCTTGGTGCTGCCAGTGCCCTTTGTAGGGTGTCCTCCCAGCCTGGCAGCACTGCTGCCTGCACCCTCTGTGCCAGAGCAGCCCCGCAGGGTGCCAGGGCTATAGGATTTGGCCTTTTTCCCTGTAGTAGTGGCATCACCCAGGGTGACTGGGCTGTCACCATGTGCTTTCCCAGTGACACCATCAGCCCTTGGCTGGCTCACAGAGCAGTGGGACCCACTTTGCCATCACCCTGCCCAGCCCAGCCATCCCCATGGCCTCAGGGCTGACACCCCTTATTGCTTAGGAGAGCAACTGTCCACCACGCAGGGACCCAGTGTCCCCACATCCCCTCAACCCCCCCTGCTGCCAGCACTCCTGCTCTTTGCCCGCAGCCTGCCAGGGACCCCTCGGGGGCTCCCACTGCCTCCTCACTGCAGCAGGATGCAAACCCAACCATCCTGCAGGACACGGGGAGCCCCAGCACCTTCCCTGCTCTTTTTTTGGGGAGAGGGGGTCTTGCCTGTGTGGGGTAACCCCAACTACCTCAAGTGTCCAGGTCAGGTTGGGGCTAGCAAGGGGGTTGCAGGGAAGGGTTTGGGGACAGTGGCACCACTCCTGGCTGAAACCACTTATCCTTTTTGTATCTCAGCCAGGTGCTGGTGTGGACAATGTCCCTCATGTGGTCCCCAGTGCTGTTGGCTGGTTGGGTGGGGGGAGCAGGGGGTTTCCCCCCCCACTGCAGGTTGGGTTGGTTTTAGGTTTTTTTCATTGTATAATATTAATTACTACGTCGTGTGGTTTCAATTTTTCAATAAAGCCTTCAGCCCAGCCCTGCCGGCTCTGCAGGGTGACAGGGGATCTTGTGTCACCATGGGGGTCCTGCTGGGGCTCTGTTCAGTGCCCCCCCATAAAAAAAAAAAACCTTGGGAAGATGCTGCCAAGGTTACCTGGGTGGTATCTGGAGATTATGTCCCCCCCTTTTCTGGTTCTGTCACCCTGCACATCACCTTTGTGCTAACTTGGGAGAGGACCAGGACCTGGTCCCTACTCAGCCCTGAAAGGAGCAAGGGGTGGTTCTGGTCTCCACAGGACAGGCAGTATGGGGATGCAGAGATGGATGGGGAAGTGGGATAGAGGCTGTAGGGGACACAATGGGGACATGGTGATGGGGAGAGGGGGGAGACACAGGAATTGGGATGGAAGCGAGTTTTGGAGTGGGGATGGGGAAGTGGGAATCTAGTTGAGGGAAACTCAGCATGGTCTGAGTGGCGATGGAGGCCTGGTGACAGAGTGGGGCAGGAGTGGGGAAGCCATGAGAAAGTGGGGACAGAGCGGGGAGGAATGGGGGAGTCCTGAGCGTCAGAGTGGGAATGGAGGCTTGGAGACAGAGTGGGGCAGGAATGGAGTTGCCGTGAGGGTCAGAGTGGGGACAGGGTCTGGGGTTCAGTAGAACCCAGCAATGGGGAATCCCGCGGGTCAGGACGGGGTCACCCACCCACCCAAGGATGGGGCTGATGGGGCGTGGCCCTGAGCGGCCCCACCCCTGCTGTTCCCGCCCCCCTCCCCGCGCAGTGCATGCCGGGTGGCCGCGGCTGGCGCGCGCTCCTGGCTCGGCTGGGCCATGGCGGGCGGGGGGCCGGGCCCGGGGCGCTGGCGGGGCCCGCGGCGGCGCTGGCCGGGCTTGGCGATGGTGG
>VXBP01007878.1:0-157174 GCA_013400115.1 Rhinopomastus cyanomelas
AGGTGGAGCACCTCCCTTCTGAGGAGAGGCTGATGACCCGGGTCTCTTTAGCTTGGAGACGAGGAGACTGAGGGGTGACCTCATTAATGTCTATAAATATTTGAAGGATGTGTGTCAGGAGGATGGAACTGGGCTGTTCTCGGTGTCATGTAGTGATAGGGGCAATGGTTGTAAGCTGGAACATAGGAGGTTCCACATCAACCTGAGAAGGAACTTCTTCACGGTGAGAGTGACAGAGCACTGGAACAGGCTGCCCAGGGGAGTTGTGGAGTCTCCATCACTGGAGATATTCAAGACCCAACTGGACAGGTTCCTGTGTGACTTGGTGTAGGTGATCCTGCTGTTGCAGGTGGATTGGACTAGATGATCTTTGGAGGTCCCTTCCAATCCGTAATGATTCTATGATTCTATGATTGTAGAGGAGCTTTCACGGGAATATCATCATAAGTCTACAAAATCAAAGTAGAAAAATGTGATGGGCCAGACAGTGACCTGCAGCGCTTATGCAAAAGTCATTACTTGAATCATGTTTTAAGCAAGGTAAAGTGTTCACAAGCACACATGAAAGCAGCCAATAGTCCACTACAGTCTGATCTTGTGAATTACAGTACAAGTCCTGACCAGTTCCACAGACTGGGTTATACAGACCTACAACCTAAAGGAAAGCCAGAATCTGTCCTTGGACCTTTCCCTTTGATGGTACCATCTTCCACTCAAACTAATGGTGTGTACTGCAGGAGAACATGCAATGAATGAGTGAAAGAAAAAAGGCACTGCACATGGTTTCTGAGATTGGATAAGATAATCGAACAGCGTGCGAAATGAACCAATTCAGCCATTGCAAATGAACAGATTCACAAACCAAAAAGGCTTCCCACATCTAATTTAATTTGTGCTGTTACGCTTCCATTCTTCACTGCACTGAGAAAACAGCTTTACCCATTCTCTGAAGTATTCAAATGCCATAAACTTTAATAATCAAAACAAAAACAAATGAACACTGTTAACTGCTTGAGAGATATTCTAAAAGAGTGGGAGAATAAACAAAATATTGCTAATTCACAGATGTTTGCAGTTTCTGCACAAGAGTTCTCCCTAAAGGTGCATGTGAATAAATGTGCAAAAACTGGACGCAGCAGAGGCCACAGCTGTTGACATGACTTAATTTTCCATGTGCAAACTTTATTTTTACAAAGATTCCTAAAAGGGCACCTAAAACCTTCAAATCATTTAAATCGTCACTAGGGTTAGATGCGGGTTGAGACACCGATCTCTGAGGTTGGTTCTACACATCTGAGCAGTGTCCTGTATTTATATTGTTCTGCTGAGGTTTGGTTGCCTCCTGTGCTCTCACACTCTGGGTTTGTTAGGTGGTTTCAGGCTTACCCCTTGCCTACACCCTTGAGTCACACTTGCACAACACAACGTTCAAGTTAGCCAACATTTCTCCAGTTAAATACGGAGCAAACAAGGTCACAGAGCTTCCTTAGCTGCTTTTCAAGGAGGGAGGAGATTTCTGAAGCACAAACTCTTCACTAGCGATTGCAACCCTTCAGTACATAAATATCCTAAAACTTTACATGCAGATTCCTGTTCTGTGCCTGGGAAAAAACCAAACACTTTTGTATGGGCAGTACAGATCTTGAACTGGAGTATCTTCAGCCTAATCTCAGCCACCAAACTGAATCGGATAAGAAGCTGCCAACATATTTTACTGCTTTTTTACTGCTATTATAGCCAGGCCTTTCCCTGAGAAGCTGAGAAAAAGGTTTTGTAACCATTCCTTGAATTTCTGTAAGAAGCTGTAGAAATTTCTCCTGGTACAGAGGTGAAGAAACTAGAACCGTTCTCCCATTGTTACAAAAATACATTTGACCTTTTAATTGTGGGGAGTTTGGGGTTTTTTAGTGCCTTGTGTGTATTTTCCCCTTTTGATGCGTCATTGAGTGTGGAATAGATGATCCCTAAGGTCCCTTCCAACCTTAGCAATCCTATGGCCACTGAAACTCCTTGATTTACTCCTGCATATCTAGTAGCAATAACACTACCTGGCACATTTCTGTCTAACAGACTACAAAATACCAAGCTCCATGTTCGTTCAAGCGCCTCTCACAAAGTGCATTCCTGTCTCTCCTGGTGTGGATAAATATGTATCTCAAGGTATAGTAAGTTCACAGCATCTTTTCCCTCTTGTGTAGGTGGCTGAAGTTAAAAGGCAGTTGCTTACCACTCACTTAGAAGACTGTTGCTGTACCCTAAAGCTGGTTTCCATCCTTGAGTATAAATCAGGAGAACACATATCACAGATGCATTTTCCCCAAGGCTTTTGCTTGCCAGTGTCCTTAATTAAGCAGCCACAGAGGGGCTGGTTCTCTCCTGTGAAGCTCAGGCAAAGGACACCAGGCTACGCACACCGCAAGTGTAAGTGCAATCCCTGCATCTTAAAGTGCCACAACAAATCAGTTTGACAGCAAAGACATGTTAGTTCAGATCTGCTGCTGCCAGCAGGTCTGAATATTTCAGAAAGTATCACAAATGCTATTTATCTCACAGAGGGAGTTGCAAGCCCACTGCAGCTGGCCAAGAGCTCACAGAGAGGGTTAAGTGCACTTTGCCAGGACTCAGCCTCACAACGTTGTGCTGCCAAAAGCCATTTCTGCCACGCATTACCCCCAGTTTAGGTTTTTTGTAAAGCACCTGTGAATAATGGCACATATTCCTGAGCACCTTCCTTCTTCCTTACTCTATCTAGAGCAAGTTTTTAAACATTTCTCTTGCCGAGCTGCCTTTACATAAGCCCTTTCACAAAAGTCTTAAGTAAAATTTCCCAGATCTCTCCAAGCCAAAAACACGCTGTTATTGCTCACTTCTAAAGAGACATAGGGCACAAAAACCCAAAAAGCAGATTTTTTTTCCTAACGAGAAACTGAATTCTCACCCATCTCACACTTCCAAGTCAATCCCATCTCCACCCCGTGACTCTGCAAGTCAAGTCACAGAATCACACAACATTTGGGATTGGAAGGGACCTCGAAAGATCATCTAGTCCAATCCCTCTGACACAGCAGGATCACCTAGACCAAGTCACACCAGAACATATCCAGGCAGGTTTTAAATGTGTCTAGAGGAGTCTTCACAACTCCCCCAGGCAGCCCATTCTGGTGCTCTGTCACCCTCACTAGGAAGAAGTTCCTTCCAATACTCACATGGAACCTCCTATGTTCCAGCTTGCATCCATTGGCCCTTGTCCTGTCATTAGAGGACACTGAGCAGAGCCTGGCTCCATCCTCCTGACAGCCAACCTTCACATATTTGTCAACATTAATGAGGTCTCCTTTTCTACAAGCTAAAGAGACCCAGCCCTTCCTTACAAGGGAGATGTTCCACTCCCTTCATCATCTTTGTGGCTCTTCACTGGACTCTGTCCAGCAGTTCTGTGTCCTTCTTGGACTGAGGGACCCAGAACTGGACACAATATTCCTGATGCAGCCTCACCAGTGCAGAGTAGAGGGGGAGGAGAACCTCTCTCGATCTACTAGCCACCCCTCTTCTAATTCAGCCCAGAATGCCATTGTTCCTCTTGGCCACAAGGGCCCGTTGCTGGCTCAGGATCATCCTGCTGTCCACCAGGATCTCCAGCTCCCTTTCTCCAGTCTATGGTTTCTAGAAAATTCCAAGTAACTTTAAGAAATAAATAAGACCTTAAATATATTTAATGTATTTAAACATATAAGGCTGCTTGATTTGAGATACTCACAGGGGCTTTCAAGCAGCCCAGTCACCATCACCAGATACGGAGTAGCAATCCCTTTGTTTCTGTGCAAGCAGGACTTCAATTCAATGTCTTAGCTGACTAAAGACACTTCTCATTTCTAGGTGTATAGATTCTGTCCAGAAGCCACAAACCACATCTATTTTACCTTCACTCACAGTGTAAGCTGACCTTCTATGGTTCATTTGAAAGAAGCCTTTTCTTCTGCATCTCATTTTCCTCAATTTTTTCACTGCCTCACAAAAGAGAGGTGCAGTACTTAAAAATAATCACTATGTCCTAATAACACATTAACACTGCATTTCATCGTTGCATGATGGAAGAGGCAACATAGCACTCATTTTAGCATTTCTCTATCCTGTTTTTGTGGAATGGGAAACATTTCAAATATTTAATGTCAAATTAGCATCCAATTTGCCTCATTGAGCTGCAATTTGTCATGACTCCAGGTCAGAACTTGGGATTCCTTATAAATTATACCATGTGAATCAATGAAATGAAATGAAATGAAACTGTGGTACTAAACAGCTTTCCATAGTGCTGCTGAATTTTGTTGGCTTCTATGAACTTAAAGTTTGATTTGGTTATCTCATGTGCCACTCTACAACAAAACTACCACCCTGCTGCTTGTTTTGTGTTCCTGGTTTAGTTTATGTAGAGTTAGAATTCTGCACAATGCGGTGCGGAAAGGTATGGAAATTTCATGAGAATATAAAAGCACTGGGAACGTCCCTGGATGTCACTGAAGCAGTTTGACATTTAGTGTGATGTTACACAAGGGATTAGACTCTCCAACAGCGATACTCCAGGGAGCAGTGTTGTAGCCCTTGGTGCATGCCTCACATACCAGGAGCTGAAGAGACAGTATTTGTGGAAATAAGCAGCAAGGCAAACGGTGCTGGGTCATTAAACAATGAAGCAAAAATGCACAATCTGTAGGTTAAAACATCTCTCAAGCCAAGTCTTTCCTTTCATCCTTAATACATTGTTAACTCTTAATCTAATGGCAGCTATGCCAGTTCTCCCCATTTATCTATCGTCTATCACACAGCAGGTCCTTCATGCCAGTTTAGTATTACACTTTGGGAAAAGGCACAAACCAATGACAGTACTTTGTCTAAATGATGCATTAACTCCATCTGAAACACTAAATCAACCTCGTCAGACCAAATTTCTCCAAACTTTTGCTTCGCTTAGTAAATCACAACAGTTAACTCACAGCAATATTCTGGTGAGAACAATTTCAGGGCAATATTTCTAGCAAATATTTATTAAGACCTCAAGATTTACATGCTGAATAAACATATTTACTTGTTCTGTGCATAATATTTATAAAGTAAATATTTATTAAGTAAATACTAATTGTAAAAATCTGAGTTTCTATCACGTCGTTTTTGAGGGAGGATAACTGCACACATGGTACTCAACGTATTTGGAAAACTTCCTAAAATCTGATATCTACTGCTGCATAATATTTATTTTATCTTATTCTTCCAGCTTCCTGTATGATCTCTCTTGCTTCCCTCACCCTTCTGGCTGTTGAATGGAATGCAGCTTCCAGAGGACAATCTGGACGATCTCTCCCTCACAAGGCAACAGCACAATGAGAATCTTCCGTGCACAGAAATAGAACAATTTTCCCCCTCTGTGCATTAATTTGCATTATTGCCACTGAATTTCATCCGCAATTGTATTACCCAGTGACCTAGGACTGCAGGATCCTCCTGTTCCAAAGCTGGCGGCCAGCTTTGGAACGTCAGCACAAAGCCACTTCGTACCATCAGCCTAGCTGCTTCCTTGGCTTGGTGTTTTGTTTCTATTCCTGATCGTTTATTAATACCTTGAGTAGAGCAGATGCCAACAGAGTTTTTCCCAGGGTTAATTGAAACCTGGTTACTCATGCCCACCCAAGTTTCCTGTCTTTTAACTAGCTTTATTACTCTTCTATGACATAAAACTACGAGTCCATAAGAAAATTTAATGAAGGGCCTTACTGGAAAATCCACACTCCTGATGCTGACTGAACAGTTCTGGTTCATGCACCTTGGCTCCTGCTGCAAAATACGTGGTACCTCTTCCCCACTGTGTCATCTATCTACGAGGCTCCCCAACCCCTTTTTTCTATAGCTCCTCTTTCCATGGTGGGTGTAGAAATGAGGCTCCTTGCAATGCAGCCACTGGTTCCCAATAGTAGTGGTGTTTGCTTCTTTCCCCCTGCTACCAAGACACATTAAAACACTACGTGTTGCCAGTAGTAAACAGCACTGCCTCTAATAAACAGTGCTACACACTGCCAGTAACCTGGGCCGGTGCCTACAATTAGCTCATATCCATGACCAAATTATAGCAGTTACTCTGTCACCCAGTCACCTCTTCCCAGCTGGGAAAGGGAGATCAGGAAAATTAGAGGAGACCCCTGGGCTGAATGAAAACAGATGTAATGAAGCAGCAAAATTAATTCTAATACCAGAACAAAACATACAGAGGTACACTTAGCCTGGTGAACGTGCAGCGGTCGCCATGATGGTGAAAGCAGTCTTCAGGAGCAGAACAGTGAGTGAGCCCCTCCAGGGAAGGGGAGAAGCCAAAGAAAGAAGAGGAGAAACAGAAAGAGACTCCAGCCTCAGCAAAACTTTACGCTGAGCCTGATGTTTACGGGATGGGATATAACCTGGTGCCAGCTCAGGGCAACTACCTTGGCTTTCACTCCTCCCAGTTTCAGGTCCTGGCTGGCTCCAAACCACTGAGAGCCTGCATGGGATTCTGCTGCAACAAACCAGGACACTGGGAACTTTTACTTGTAAATGTAATTGATTAACTTTAAAAATGTTTCTGCTGTGGCCTCAGCAGGCAGTCAGTTTACCCACCTCTACCATGAACTCTTGTGCAGCAATCCTTTGCTCTCACTTGTGACGCTCCCTTACCCTCCTTCCTCCACCTCTGTCCCACAGGTGTCCTGCAGGCTCCCTGCCTCACCAGGTTTTGTGAATTTTTCCATCTTCACCTTTTTGTCCTTATAAATACTCTGCCTCAAAATCTTTTCTGATCCTGGTTATATATTTCAGCTACCAGAACTTAGGGGTTTCTCTGCTTTTCCCATTCCTACAAACGACTCATGTTTTAAAGAGCTTATTTACCACCTTTAATAGTGCCTTTTACACTTCTGTGTTACCTGGCTGCCCTTTTTTCACTTTCTAAACAATCTTTTTTTAAACAAGGTAATTACATTTACTCCATGCACCTAATAGAGAATTTTTCAATAACCGTCCCTGCAAGCTACTCCTTTAATTTGTTTTCTTCCTTTAATGTTTCTCCCTTACATAAAAATTGCCACACTGGGTGTTTGATGTCTGTCTTTTTCATCTCGTTTGATCACATTTCCATCACATTTGATGTTGAGTAGAAAAGTAGCATGTTGGGCTTTTCTACAGCTAATTCGTATGCAAGGTTCAGTGTACTCCTCACAACGACATCACCAGCTGAATTTCCTTCTTCAGCTTCCTTGATTACTTGATTCAAGAGAGAAGCATTAACAGCTCTAAAAATGTCACCTCTTCACCAAATCCTGGATGATATTTATCCTCTTGCCAAGGGAAAAGTAGAACAGAAAGCATCTCCTGATCCCTGCAAATCAGAACTGGTTTCCTTATATAATCCCAAGTTATTCAGACTAACATCCACTTACTGGGTAAAAAGTTGAAAGTTAAGGAATGTGAATGAAAACCCCACCCACATGAATGGTTCCTCCATACATTAAACTTTGAGAATCTATATTGCCTGCTAAAGTGTCACAGATGCTGTGGTGCTCTTGAAGTTTATTCAGCAAAAATTGTACCACCTCAGGATACAATCAACAGTGTTGCTTCTGGGTGCTGAAATGAAATGCAGAGCTATACACCCCAAGATGAAAATTTGCTTCAGGAAATCCAGCACTTAGTGTACAAAGGACAACAATTTTGCACATATAAACCACACGTGTGCCTACTCAAAGTGAGCTCTTCTTTCCCTCATTTCCACTGTTTGTCTGAACTGAGATTCGCATTTGCAAACTGGGTAACAAGGGACTATTTTAGAGGCAATCTAGTAACAAAATGGGTATGTTACACGTACATTGGTGTTCAATAGCCTAAATTCACATATCCACCCTAGAGCAGTGATTATCACACGATAATGGAAAGAATTCTGCTTTCTTGGAAGATTTCCTGTATATTCCATAGTTCAGATTCCTGCAGATTATAGCACAGCACCGCTACAGCAGGATTTTGCATGCTGGAGTCCCCACAGCCAATATTAGACAGGAAAGAATCCAACCTGGAGCCATCACATCTATGCTATCGACTGCAAGTAACAAGATTCGTGTCACTTCATCAACCAGCACAGCTGCGCAGAACACAGGGTTAGCCCTTTTACTTACCCAGTAATAACAGGCTCCTGCCCTAAGCCAGGCTTGCAGGTAGGAGCTGAACGTGTTGCACCCTGTAAAACAGTTGAAGAGGGACTGTTTCAAAGTGGAGGACGGTGAGTGTGGAAGCAGCTGGACTGCACATGACTTCTTCCTTTTGCAGTGCTGATTTATTCAGTTTTACATGGGTGTGAGACATTGGAAAGAGGGAATCCAAAGGCAACCCATAGGGTTGTTCCTAATTTCCTAGGAATGAGTCTTTATTCTCCTTTCTATCAAGCCCCTCATCATCGAGACAAAATAACCTGCATATAACATTGTACTACTGCAGGAGATCATAGGATCAGAGGATGTTAGGGGTTGGAAGGGACCCAAGAGATGCAGGGTGAATGAGCTGATAAACAGATCATTCAAAGAAAAGTGGGTGAATTTGCCCCAGGGGCCTTTGTCACGCTTGTTATTGAGATAAATACTGTTTACACATTATTTTTGACACACCTTTTACCAGGCTGTGTTTGCACATCCTTGTGGCACACAAGACCTCACTCACCTGTGAGTACCTCTGGTCCTGTGAGTACAAGCCTAAGCCATTAAAAAGGATGGCCAGTTTTAGATTAACATGGAAATGAGAGTATATTCACAATTATCTTCTCAAGCCATTACAGACAAAACAAGTCCTGCTACTGCTCTCCCTCTGCCATGTCTCTGATGGCACCTCTCTAAGGCAGCAGGATGCAGATCCCTGTGGGGGTTCCTAGCACAGTTGGCATTCAAAGCGACTCCACCAGCACTCTGGCTGTGTGGCTTTCCTGGATTGACTGGTGTCATGAGAAGAGATATGTCTTACCCTGAGCACCAGTGGCTCTGGAAAATCTACAGCCCCTGCTGAGGTGGTCATAGTGTGTAGGTCATTTTCCCTAAGCTACCCATTGTTTGGCAAAATCTATCCGAGATCTCACTGAGACCTAGCTGCTTTTCCTTCTGTTTACTTGTGGTCTTGAACCCACGACAAACAGCTACACTTCAGGTGTGTAACACAGAAGTGCTCTAGCAGAGAGACCCAAATTCTCTACTTACGTTACAGTAGTGCTGTCATAGGTAGCTTGCCAAATGAGCTTATTTAAACAGCCTGTGTGATTCAGTATCGGAGACACCAGCTAGAAGTTGGTTCTGTCCACGAGTAACAAGGAAAGTGCAGAAGCAGATTTCCCACAGCAAAGAGAAATGAACTGGGTAACCACTACAGTAGACATGGGGATGAGACACTGCAGCTACCAAAGGAAAAGAACTGGTACGTTTTTTCCTGGGCCACTTAATTACCATGACAGTTGTTTATTTTCCCTTCTCCTGCTAAACATTCACTACTCCACACAGCACTCCACCCTGTCATCAGTGAGAAGAAAACCACATCAGTGTGTTTAGCTTCCATCCTATACTCCAGGATACTCAGAAGTTAGTCCTAGATAAGTTATCTATGCAATTTCACTGCATACAATAGATTGGTCTTTCACTCTGGAAAAGTTGGTCAGCAATGGCAAGACTGTGAAGATGAACAAGACAAAACTGGCTCAAACCCTAGGAGCCTTTATAAATCCTTTATAAATCTTTATAAAGAGGGTTTATTTACAAACAAGTAAAGAAGTCGGATTTCCACACTTATTTTCATTTTCAGCCTTATTTTCATTCTGGCAGAAAAAGCATTTGCATAGCAAGAGGTCCTCCCAGTTCCAGGCAGAATAAGCCATGTAAGAAGTTATTGTCTCACATAGCATATCCATAGTGAGATAACTCTTCTGTGTCCACCAATGTCCAAAATTCAAGTTTGCTCTGCCTTCGCTTGAGTGCAGCTCACAAATCCTGAACCTCTACTCTCCTCTAGCACAGTCAGATGCTAAGAAAAGTGCCTTCACAAATGTAATAGGTGATTTTCTCCTCTCAAAGAAGATAAAAGAATGTGACTCCTTCTATGTTGTCGCTGTACAGTGTGTACCAGACTAGGGTAGAGAGATGAGATCAAGAGAGCAGGACACATTCAAAGCAACAGAAAGGTACCTGCTAACCTGCTGAAGGGAGGTTGTAGTGATGCAGGTGTTGGCCTCTAGTGACTAGCTATAGAACAAGAGGAAATGGGGCAAGTTGCACCAGGAGAAGTTTGCATCTATTAGGAAAGATTTCTCCACAGAATGAGTGCTAAGCCCTTGGAATAGGCTGCCCAGGAAGGTGGAGGAGCCATTGTCCCTGGAAGTGTTTAAAAATGGTCAGACATGGTGCTTTAGGGGATGGTTTAGTGGTTAGGAGTTGTAGGGCAGATGGTTGGACTTGATGATCTTGAAGGTCTTTTCCAACCTTGATGACTCTGTGACTCCGCAGGGCTTTGAATGCCACTCTTAGATAATCACTGACACTGTTACAAGGCTTCTAATAAAGCGACACACTTCAAACATCGTAGGATTGCTTCCTATACACCACCACAGAGGTCTTGGCTGCAGAGCCAATGATGTGGTGCAGCAAGGTTGACCATCCCAGCAGAAAGCACAAGCACAGCGCTAAGTAGAGGTAATGGAGAGGAGCAGTAGGACAATTTCCACACTTCCATCACTAGCTGCTCTAAATGTTAAGTGCTGTGCTGAAGGAGAGGTTTGTAATGGAAACCTTGGTATTATCAACATAGAGATATACAATCCCAAAGACTTCATGACATCAGTTAGGCAGGATAATCGTTTGCCTGAATTTATTTTAAGTGCAATTATCTAGAAAAAGTATTAGCCTTAATGTTTTATGGGGTTTTTTAAACTAATTGCTATAGAAACAAATTTAGTTTCCAGATTATCACTTTCCCCAATAATCCATCTGAAGCCTTTGTACTATATATTTCTTCCACTGCAGCAGGCTAAGGAGCTCGTGTTACAGCCCTCCCTGGTTTTGAAGGACAAAAGGAGTGCAGGTGTGCAGGGAGGGAGAAGGAACAGCACAGACCAATTCTCTGGATATTTTTCTTTAAGCATCAGACTTCATCATAAAAGTAGGGGTTTACTGTTTATGATCTCTATCAGAATTTCATGTTACGGGCATTTTGAGATGTGTAATAAAGGGTTAGTGCCTTCATCTGGGGAGAGTTAGCAGTTTGGTTTAGCTATGTTATTTTGAAAAGCATTGTAAAAATGCCTACACCCTTAAATAGACAGGTTTAGCTTTCCTTTGTCTGAGAAGGAGTGGGGTGTGTGAAGAAACATCCTACACAAAACCACAAATGTTGAAGAACAGGACAATTAAAATACAGACAGAAAACTGAGATGAGGCAGTGTCAGGGAAGTGAGTGGCATAAACAACTCCTAAATACATTTCCAGCTATTTAGCCAGAGACAGACTTGTCCAGAGATGCAAAATCAAACCTTGTGTGGCAAAAAAAAAGAAGACACAACAGGAGTACTCTGGACGTTTTCACAGAGGAATCACCTACCTAGCTGAGATCCCTGATGCAGGGGACTTTAAATCAAGAAATCCAGATGTCTTAGGCACCCATGTTGCAGTCCCAAATCCCTACAGCACTGAACATTGCCTTAGACTTCAGCAGCCTGTCACTTGAAAACTGGGCAATAGAAGCTGAAAACAGCTGGCATGGCGGGCTTATTTCTGTGTTAGATCTGGCTACTTGATTTTTTCATCCATGTGCAAACACAAGATTTACAATCCTTTCTGATAGTCAAAGCACTGCAGTCCACCCAAAATCAGTTCCATCGCTTGCTTTTGGTTCTCAGACCCATTTTTGGTACCATCACTTCAGCACTTAGTGCAACTGTGGAATTAATTTCCAGGAAGAAATATAATGGCTGGAAGCCTAAAAGAAACCCCTTCTACCACAGTGTTTTTAGGCTTGGTCCTCTTGGAAGCAAGGACAAGGGCAGGTCTTACCTCTTTTCTTTCCTCTGCAAACAGTGACTAGCAGCACGCAGAACTGAATGCAAATGCATCTCATGCTCCGAAGGAAGGGAAAGTGCTGATGTTCAGAGTCACCCTCCAGAAAACTCACTTTCCCAATTTTTGCCCTTTTTCACAAACAGAAATCTCTCTCATTTAAAACAGTAATGTGTCTTTCCAGTTTCACTACCTCTGTTCTAGCATCCCGACTATGGTCTCTGGGCATGTTATATCCCGTACATCTACAGCTCAAGGATACATTATGCCCAGAATTAGCTGGAAATCAAGACAGCGAGAAGACACATGCAGATACAGCAAATACTGTGTCTTAGGAACATGTGCACACTTTGACCTAAAGACATCCCACAACAGTAGCAGAACTCCATCTCCATATCTCCGACTTCTTATTAGTCAACTTTGCTACAAGAACATTCATCCTTTAGTACTTCAAACTATATAGTTTTTGTACATACACTACTACACCAAGTATAACCTTCCTCCTTGTACACAAACACCACAGGTTTGGGGTTAGATTCTCCAGTAATCTGGGCCCAGCAGAGATTTCCTAAAGAGTGGCACCTGTATAAAACCTCATTAATTTTCCTTTAATCTATTCTGCATCCATGGTGCCTGCAACACGTGCTGCCATATTTCTGCATCACTCAGAGGACTTTATAATTCTCTGCATCACTTAAACTAGTCATATGTGCCAGCTCATACATCAAATTATACAGCGAGAGATACTTAAATGAGACCTTGATAATCTGAATAATCAATTTACTTGGACAATGCGAGAGCCCCGTTCCTCAAGCTGGATGTGTTCTTTTACTGTAATGACATTATTGTAATTGCTTAAGCCACTTTTGCTGGGATAGTTTTTCCACCTAATTACCTTGTCATTTACTATCAGGGATGAGAATGTGTTCATTACATGTCACAAATAACTACTTTCAAGTTTGTTCATATTCTGCAATTCAGAAATGTCCAGCCATAAGCATAAGTTTTTATACTTGGACACATTTTAAACTATGCTCAATAACAAGTTTAGTACCGCATTAAATTGATGAACTTGCCCTAATAATCAATGCATAAATTATCAATTTATGGCTATAATAAATAAAGCATAAAAGAGCCAACTTGCTGCTGCGTGTGCTGAGCTGCAGTGACATTTCATGGTCATGCACGGCAACATTTGTACAAGTTTCATTCAGAGAAGGTGGCAGGTTAATTGGGAGAAAACACCAGAGCTGCTCAGCATCCTCAATCAGCAGCCAGTACCAATGATAGAAAGAATGGAAAAAGAACAGAAAACCGGTTTCTGCATTTTCTAGGCATCCCCTCCCAAACTAATATTCAGAATAAGCAGATATCTTGAATTAGTATCCAGAGGTTTTAATACATTTATATGAAAACATGCTATGATATCTCAGCAGGAATCAAGTGGGGGTTTGTTTCCCCTACAATGCAAAACATTTGTAGACCCAGACCCCCACCGTAGTAGCTGGATGAAGTGCAGGCTAATGACAGAGCTTGCCTGGACTGAAGAGCTTGCTCAAGACAACATTACACCAACCAAACCTGGAGCCAGTACTGGAGGGGTAACCCCCCACAGCACGGCACACCATGAAGGTGTTTTACACCATGATCCTTAGTTTTCTGTTCATGTACACTTACGTATTTCCTCCCACTCCAAAGTCTGCCACAGAGCAAAAACCAAACCAGGTGATGAAGAATTGAAGGCTCCTACAGCAACAACATCAATATTTACTTGTAGAAATTACAAGCTTTGGCTAAGACTCAAAAAAATTGCTCTTAAATCTTTCAAATTGATTGCTAGCTGTGTTTTATACTGCCGTTTGTGTATCAGTATTTTTGAGATGCGGTCTCTTACCTCCCCAGGGTACCACACTCATACCGTGACAGTGACAGAGGAATCAAGACAAAAATGCTGAAAAAATGCCAATTGGTGGTCAAAGTTAGCTCTGCAAACTATAAAATACATTGTTTTGCCTGAAAGTGGATAAATATCATTGAATTAATTTTTAAAATGCTAAGACTGACTGTATTATTTGTTCATCAAAACTGTAATCCTAAATGGAATTGCCGTCCGCTCCCTGCTCCTGGGCAGCTCCACTAAACCAGTCCCAGTCTCCCCATCAAATTCACATCCTTTCGTTCCCCTGGACATTGTCCCTGTAGACAAGACTTGCTCTACCTCTGGCTGTGCCCAGGCAGGGACGCCAGAGTCCTAAACACCGAGTGAGAGTTGTGAACTGGAGGAAGGGGGTGTCCTGGCACACGAACAGGAAGTTCTTGTCCTTGTAAATGAGGTGTTTCTTCCTCACACATAATTTTGAGCACAGCAGCAGTGGGGTTTCTCTGGGAAGATGAAAAGTCTCACTACAACAGTACGTACACAGAGTTTGAATACAATAGGAAACCAATTCTTACAAGAAAAGCAGTAATTTATAAACTTGAAAGATTTCTAATACGTAGTATTTGTGGGATTATCTACAGCGCTGTGTGCCGCGGGAGCTGTTTGTCCAAAACACACATTCGGCTCAGACAGCTCTGCTGTCTTAAGCACCGCGTGTAAAAGATGGACCACACATTTCTCTGCCTTGCCACCACCATTTTTCAAAAACTTCTCATACAAAGCCTGGTAGTAGCTCTTCTAGAAGAAAAAGGAAGGGCTTCAGCCAGCATTAAGTGATCTGCTTACCTCAACAGAAGACTTAACAGTGCAGTGCCTCCCTGTACGGCAGTAAGAGCCAAAATTATTTGCCCATTATCCAATTCTGGTGGGCATAAAAATATTAACAGTCAACTGAACAATAGTAACAACCTGGAAATATCCTCTGTAAGCGGTCTAGACTCATAATTTAAGTTCTTATGTTTGAGCAGACATTTAGTTATCAAGTACCACAAATCAAAGCTTTATTTTATTTTCAGATGTGAAGAGGGGGAAGACTTCTGTTCAGGGATAGCTTGGTTCAGCTGTAGATCTCTTTCATCACCCTCCATGTAGGGCTTTTGAGGTTTGGAACCTTTCAGATGTTCCACACGAAGGTCCCTTACTGTGAATTCAGTATTGCATTGCCCATCACATCAGCTTTCATTTATAGGCTCTGGTCCTGACCTCACCAAAGCATTTATTTGATTAATTGCCAGCTGGATTTGTCACAGACCAGCTTGGCAGCAGATTGCTGGTCTCCTATTCTAAAACAAGTGTTGGAGTTTTCAGAAAGAATCTGTAACTCATTATCTCGCCTGCCTCTTTTTAGGAACATTTTCTTTTTAAATCAATTGTTGTATTTAATTTCTTGTTTAAATCAGACTTGAAGATTTATTCCCTACTTCAGTTTTTCTTAATTCGGAATAAAAGGAAAGTTCAAAATTCTCTTTGCTGGAAATTCCTAAGCTTCCTCCTTTCAATCAACCCCATTTGTTCCTCTACTGGGTGGCACACATCCTGCTCTTCTACAAGCAGTAGCTCCTTCACTTGTGCTCTGCTTCCAGCTGGAGATGGGTGGATTTAGGCTGGATGTGAGGAGGAAGTTCTTCGCCATGAGAGTGGTGAAAGCCTGGAATGGGTTGCCCAGGAAAGTGGAGCTGTTTAAGGCCAGGCTGGATGAGGCTCTGGCCAGACTGATCTAGGGTGGAGTGTCCCTGCCCATTGCAGGGGAGTTGGAACTGGATGATCCTGTGGTCCCTTCTAACCCTGACTGACTGTATGACTCGGTCTAGGTGGTCCTGCTCTGGCAGGGGATTGGACTAGATGATCTTTTGAGGTCCCTTCCAATCCCTAATGATTTTATGTTTCTATGATCCACAACACAGGGCAGAGTAGTGCTGGTCCTGTGTCATTTCTACGAAGGTTTCTTTCCCAGCTGAGTACACTGTGGGTGAAGAAATGGAAGGATTGTCCTCTCACATAATCAAGCACCACCATCAGCTTCCCAAACACTTCAGACCCACTTCAGAAAATTCCAATCTCTTCTTAATTACCTTGAAGAATCATCAACCCCATCCAGGACACCCTGTAAGTGCATGAGAGATGTAAGAACCAGCTTCCTCCAACCTCAAATATGACTCTAAACCCTTCCCTTGAAACAGTCCTTGTTCCTCAAGGATGGCAGAGGAGGGGGTTTTCTACCCAACCATTCAGTTCCCTTCCTCTCACCACTTTCCCAAGGAGGCCTTTGGGCTGCTGTTCCATCTCCCAGGGGTACTCTTTAACTCTTTTTTTCTCCAGTGGCACAGGAAAGAAAGTTAACCATTAAAAGAAAACTCTGACATTGTCCTCTTCCCAGATGTGGCGTTGTGCATCTACGCAGCACCAAATGTGTTCGGCACTCAGCCTCACAAGTTTGGTCTCTGCTATAATTAATGAATCCTCATTAGCATACCAAAGGCATTAAACCCTCTCATCCTACTCTCATCACATTGTATTAAGACAGAGAACAGTCTTGTCCTAATGCTGTTCATAAACCACATCTCAATGTCTTCACTCAGTGTAAATAGCACCTTGCACCATCTTCCCCCTGTGGGTAGGACCCTTCGCTAAGCACTGGGACACCCTCTGCAGTTAGCTCAATCTCCTGCTCTGCCACTTTGTCACTGATAAGGTCTTAACTTACAACCTTGTCTTTCCTCATTTTAGAAAAATTATGTACTAATTGTCACTCAGATAGGAGAAAATCTGACCACAACCTTGCTTCTAGCCCTATCTCAGAAACAAGCTCTTGAACCCAAAAATACAAGTAGAAGCAAAACTACAAAATTTGATAGTCTCTCCAGGCTCCTTTTAATTCTGAAAGCTCTGCCTAAATCATTTCTCCAAAGTGCCTTTTCTTTTATTAATTCCAATGACACTGACACATGATAGTACTTTGTCCTTCATTTGTGGTCCTCATCCTCCTAGGGAAATTTATATTTTTCGTATATTCTATAAAACCTCCTCAAATTTATCACTGGCAGTCAGATTCATTCCACAAGAAACTCATAAAAACAGAGAAGCCCCTCTGCACGAGTTCAGTACCATTTCCACTCAGACCAGAGAAAAGTCAACCCATTACAGATCAATAAATACGTCTAGGAGAATCCAGAAAGAACAATTCCCTTCACAATGTTTGTCACTGTAAATACCACAAACCGCACTGCTTTGCAAAACAAAACGCTTCACTATCAACCGCTTATTTCAGGAGTGGAACCGCATTGAAACGGTTCCTATCTTGGCACGAGTACGTGAAATGTGGGACACAAATTAAACACAAGACTAAAATTCTGCAAGAAACCACGTCATTCATCATTCCCTTGTGAAAATAACTGGATGTTTCGGCTCTCGTGTGACACGTTGAAAGTTTAAAGTTTACTGGATCAAGCACTGGCTAAATTTGTCTCCAGTGCTACTGGATTTTGCTTTGCTTCAGAGCAAATGCTCTGGACAGAGCACTGCACTGGAACAAAATTACTCTTTCCTTGTCTTCTCACAACACTCTTCTTTCTTGCTTTCCTACTTCTCACAACACTTTCTCTCTTCTCTCTTAACGGTGCTGAAAACCTTCTCAAGAGCAGATCCGACACGTTGTCTGGTCAAAGGCATGCGCTGGGCAACGGCTGGCAGCTGCTGCTGCAACAAACCTGGGTGTTACTTTTGGAAGGGTCTGCCCACCTCAGTAAGGCAACACTTCCTCAACACTAACAGATACATCTTCCTTTTCACTTCCTGGTGTTGTCACAGCAGTTGTGGACACTGCTGGAGCTGTAACTTCTGCCAGCTGTGTGACAGATGGGGCGCACCTGAATCGGTCACCAAGTGCCCTGCCCAAGCTCCCCCACTAATCTTTGATCAACTGGAAAAGAGCAAGACTCTGCTTAGTCATTTTTAAAAATATTTTTCTTACTCTTGATGCAAAAATTGAATATCTCCATCCACCAGCTGTGTCCCTCTTCCTATGTTCTGCATCCTTGCTGGATCCAGAAGGGAGCTTGGCAGACTGAACTCGCATAATATAACCCTCAGCCAGAGAGAGCTGTGAAGGCTCTGGACTGGGTGGAGGACAAGACCTGCCTCTACAGGTATTTGGCTCCTCCATCTCTGAGCCCTCAGGACATCCACTGAACTTCATCTAAATTCTCTTGGAGGCACCACTGGTGGCTGTAATCCAAGCACAAAACGCAATTTAGCAGAAAACGTTTTTCTAATCACTTTCCTTGGGGAAATATTTCCTGAGTATCTTCCTACCAATTATATTCTCTCTGATAGTTTTATAAATCAGAAGTTTCACCTTTGATTTTTTTCTTTTTTCTTCAGTCATGAAATCTAAAAATGGGCTGTTAGCACTTTGTGGGCTATTTTAATGAAAAAGAATTGTACATATCCTTTGTGTCCTCACAGGGTTTAGCTACTATTACATCAATTTTGTTGTTGTTGAGTTAGACTTACGTAAAGGTAGGACGCTGGATTTCTAGACTAATTATAGAGGCAAGAAGTCTAGTCTTAGGTTTAATGGACATTTTGGACGGCATACACTCAGGTGATTTAATTTCCTCAACTCTACATAAATACCCAATCAACTTAAGCTAACAGCACTGTCATTTCCAGGCACTGAAATTTATTTCACTCACCGCTGCAAATTTTGGTGCCAGATCTGTAGGAAGGATGTTATGTTGCTTCCCTGGTGAGTGAATCACCTCTACACATCACCCACCTACCTCCTTCAAGCAAAGCTCCTTCTCCACTTTCATGTGTAAAACGCAAAAGATAAGAAGGAATTTAGTTAAACTTCTTTTTCTTTATTCAAAGCTTCAGGCACCTTGGAAGTTGTGACTCTCTTTAGCCACATCCCACGAGCTCCCATTCTCTGAAGCACTCCTGAAGTTGTTCAAAGAGAAAAGAGAAAGCATTGCAGCGGTACCGACAGGACTTTTGCAGAAGATGCACCAGTAATCAATACTGGTGAGGCGCTTCCTTCCCCAGAGGCAGCTGACTTGACAGCAGGAGTAACTTGAAGCAAACATAAAATGCTGAGACCACTGCACCTTGCCCATGTGTTTTTAGGGCATGCAAAAGAAACTGGTATTCAGTCTCTTCAGGCCAGTCGTCTTCTCGCTTCTGCATCTTCAGCAGCACCTAACACACCTGCAGGGAGGGATACCAGCTTATACCTTGTATCCTCTGCATTTTATTAAAGCAGCCAGTGCTCCACGTTTCCATGGAGAATCTCTGGCTTCGGATGGAATACAAGCTCTTCTGTCTTTAAAGGCACAACGTCTCAACTCAATGAACCTAACTGACTCCATGTCAAAACAAGAGCCGGAGCTGGGCGAACAGAGGTAGTCACCTTCATTTTCAGACACGGGTCCCTATGCCAAAAACACAGGAACAACAAGCAGCCGGTTACAGCAAATCATAGCAGATGCTGATCAGTCCAATAATAAATAATCCTGTCCTCACTGCAAAATGATTAAAAAAAGTGAATTTTAAAATAATCAGCCTTTCTTTGTACTCAGCAATCTGGGAACAAAATATTCCAATTGACATGCAGTTACTCCCAATTCTGTAATGAAGTTGAAATTCCAGTAGGACCTACAGGTTTCACAGGCTTTGCAAGTCTTAACAGCATGAAAAGGAGAGAGGGTATCAAGAAGGTAGAGATAAGCTCTAGCAAGCAGTAAATGGATACGCTGATTCCCTAGCTGTCCACAAATTCATAGGTCTAGCCTAGTAGGTGCCACACTTTAAGGACAGCTGAACCATCAGCAATGTTTCAGAGCTAAGATGTGATCACAGGTGCTTGACAGCGGACAAACTACAGAACAATCGACGCTTTTCATGTCGTTTCTGCGCAATGTGTTCTAATTCTTGACCAACACTCGAGATCACACAGACTAATTAATGAGTGGTGGATGGGTCCACATGATCTGATTTTGTACATAGAATCTCACAGATCAGGCTGTTCCGTTTTGCCAGGAGTGGAAGAAATCCTTGAACAGGTTAGCAAGAGTAGAGATGTTTCTGGCACCAAATCCTTTAGTCTAGCTAGAACGAGAGGCCACGACTGCACTTCTGAATTTAACTCATACATAAAAAGTCTTGTAAACCAGTTACTCTGGGCCTGATGCACACCCTCCTACACACAGCTACATAAACCCACATGTGTTTGTAGGACAGTATGAGACATACTAAGACCATGTAAAGCCCATCACATTTCCACACAGACAAACACATAGCACATGGTTGGGGCCTGGCAAAGCACTCTTAGGGAAGCCGTGTCCTCATGCCACCTTCATACTCAGGTGAATTGATCAAAATTGCAGAGGAGGTGCTGGGGTAGAAATAGAAGGGAATGAGGCCCTGAAACACAGAGCTCAGAGGAAAGGATGAGGCATAGTGTGGGATCCATAGATCCAGGATAACATGTTTTGAGCACAGGCAAAAGCCCTATCACAGAGACACAAGGCTTGTAAGTGCTCTTTGGCAGGTACCTAAAGGCTCTATGTATGAGAAATGCAGCAAAAGAGAGCGCAGAGTGGCTGGTTCGCAGAGAAACACCCAGCACAGCACATTTGGACAAGAATAAGCCTTTTCATGTAGCCTCTACTCACTGAGTCCATGCGGTATCATCAACATGTGCACATGACCTGCAGGTTCTTCATCTGCACTTGTCTCAAATTGAGACAAAGAGTAATTGAATTGCACTGGGTTAGGACCTCATGTACAGTGACTGGTTAGGAAAAGCATCAGTACCGCCAGGTGAGCTTTTATTAAGTAATGGGTGTAATTTATAAAATCACAGTCTAGAAGCCTCAGCCAATAGAAGACTTTAAAATGTTGCTCCTTTATATAAAAAACTGGATTTGTGTACCTTGTTTGAATTCCTCTCTTACTCCTTTGTTGTTGCCTTATTGTAGCGCGCGCAGTAGCCCCCGTACACACGTACCATACTCACACTGTACATCTGTACTCCTTACGTACTACCAACACCACAGAGCAGTGCTCTCCTCTGCGGTGACAGTGGGACCCAAACAAGGTATCATTGCACATTAAAACTGTATTAAACTAATCGAAAAATAGTTAAACATTTCTAATAAAACAAGATAAATATTAAACATTAAAAGACAGAGACTTTCCAGTGTTCCATAAACCCACGCCTTTCAGAGAAGTTAATTATTTGCATCATAAAACAATGCCAACTGCGAAAGAACATATTCCAGAAGAAGGTAATGAGCAAAAAGCTTCAGGTGACTTTTGATTAAATTAAAACCAAATCTCATTCTTCACAAAATATGTCCAACTTTGCATCTTAAATAGTATAGCTACCTTCAAAAAATCACTTTCTTTTTAATTTTACAAGAAATGAAACCTTAATTAGTATTTGGAACATACCCAGAAACAAAAAAAACTACAGCTCCTGTCATGTAAGTGGCACAGCATCTGTCACGTGTTTCCACAGACCTTCAGGAAGACACCTGAAATTAAGTCAGGACTGTACTTGATTTCAGTGACCACAATTAATATTCTGCAAATCCAAACTGGCTGCCTTGTATCTCTCATAGTTTCCATTTCTGTTGCTGAAATTCACCTTGGCTATTTAATGGATTTAAATATTTAAATTTAAATTTAATGGATGTGCGAGGGGATCGCCTTCCGAATAAAAGATAAAATTCCATTTTTCAGGAGCTTCCTTTGCGTGAGTGAAAAAAATGTCATTTCTTCATGATGCTGTTCAAGCTAAATCCTCATGTGAGCCGGTCTGGAATAAAACTAATGGCACGTTCCAGCTATGTGGCCTTCTTGATGAACATCAGAATGTCATCTAAGACCAGAGGGAAGAAAGGGAGGATGCACTATACAAAATATGTCTTCATTCGAGGAGTAAAGTATTACTCAGTGGAATTGTACATTGTTAATAAATTTTCTTTATCTGAAACTATAATTTCATATTTGTGTATTTAATTTACATGTGACAAAGTAATGTAGTCTAAAATTAGAGTGTAACCGGAAAACTCTTAACTACTATAAACAATGCCAAAACACAACTCAAACATATTTTAAGGAAAGAAGAGATACATTTTGGACTGGAGAAAGACTTCAACTGCAGCTATTGTTTTAAATACAGCTGTTAATTATGTCTTGAAGAAACTTCTTCGAGCTCAGAAAGATTTTCTGCTTAGGGAGTGCTGGGTACATACATAAAGACCAAGAGTACACAACCAAAAAGTCCCTTATTGGTTACCTTAGGTACAGTAACTATAGTGAGTGCTGAAACTGGGAAAAAAATTCATTTTCAATCTCAATGTTATATGATGCACTAGACAATATATCCCCTTTGAGCAGAAACTAGAGAAAATATCGTGCCCTTTATTATCTCTGTGGTTTCTCATGTGTAACAGACAGCAAAAGAATTGCACTTATTTTAACATTATAGTAAGGTGTTAGATTGCAGCTCACCTTTTAAAATATTAGTGGCCATAATACTTAGGATAGGTTGTGCATTATGCAAAGATGAATAAAGATGTGCATTTAAATTAAAAACCAAGCAACCACTTACAGAACCAACAGTGAGGTTTAACATAACAAACATGCACTAACCCTACACTTATGCAAAACTAAGTTCTTCCAGGAAACTGTAACCAACTGTTGACCTTCCACAAAGGTAAAGGTTTTGTCCCTTGGTAATACGTTTGGACCTTGTAGTCGAATTCCAGTCTATTAGCTCATTGTCTGTAAATGTGCTGTTCCACTGTGATATCCTTTAGCTGCCCTTGAGCTTCTGCAGAATCTGCAATCTCACAGTCACTTTTATTTAAGGTTTTATTGAGCCGCACAGTAAGTCCCCTTCAGTACTACACAAATAGGCTTCCTTATTCATCCTCTTCAGGTTCCTGTGGTAAAATTGGTGTCTCCTCCTTTAAACAAGCACTAAAAAACCCAAGGATTGTGCTGTAAAGGTGATATTTGCTTTTCTCAGAAGCAATGTTATGACCTTCATCCGGGTAGATCTAGCAGAGGAGAAAGGAAAAAAGTAAATAGACGTTTTAAAAGGCTTTTCAAATATTTAGGGCTCTAATTTTCTTTCTCTGATCTTCAAAATGTTCTAGATGACAACAGGATGATAACATTAGTTTTACGGCATCAAGGAAAGCTAATAAAACTCAGAGTAAAACTCATTTCTTGGAATGTGAACCTACATAAAACCACCACTGCAGTGGAATCTGCAGAAGTGAAGAAATTTATATTCTCATTCATTGTGCTTACAACAGTTTACTTAGCTGGCATTTTCTATAGTGCCTGCCCACCCAACTGCCATTAATGTCAGAGACAATTAAGTACCTCATGCTTTTAGGGACCTCTCAGTATCCCAGTGTTCAGCAAAAACCCTTTTTATTCATATTTTTAACTATCCTTCTATCTTATCTAAAGGCTATAATATCTTTCTTCTGAGGTGGAGGTGTGCATTTTTATATCTTAATTCAAATTTCACTAGAAATTTCTCCTGTGCAAGCCTGAACAAAACTTTGCAGAGGCTGAATGATGACATCCAGGCCATAAGGTAAAAGATAAGAGACTTGTGGTGGCCTGAGGGAAATCCTTCAGCTGCTTCCTCAAATTCAGGTTTCCACAAGGTTGCATGAGAATGGTGCAATGGGGCTTTCTCTGAGAGATCTCTCTGCTTCTTCCTCTCTCCACACCACCTAAGCTGAAATCACAGAGAAACTGGAACAGATCCTACCCTCACATGCTAGCTCACATGACTTCAGGGAAGCTATAGGTTCACCCAAGTTCAGTTAAGTTTGACGCTCGCAGTGTGTAATGTCAGAGATTTTTGATGGTGTGACCCCAGAACACACAATCTAAGATTTCATGCAATTGGAACCCTTGGTCAGCAACAACCTCGTACTCTGTGGTGGGTCCCATGTAAGTCAATACGTCAGCACCACATCCTGTCCTGCTCTCCCCAGCCTACTCACATCTTCCATACAGCTATGGAGAGAGAGAGAATGGCGCTCTGGCCTACGGTTGTCTTCTAATAAATTTAGATCTCCAAAATAAGGGGAAATGAATTAGCTAAGAATGAACTAAAGTAGTGGTATCTCCGTATTAAAAAGTATAGGGACCTTAAAGGACCTTGTAGAGCATTATAGAATAAATGGGTGGACAAAAGAAACATGAGAGAATGGAAAAAGCCCAGAAGGATGGCAAGAATGCTCCACTCTAGAGGCATACATTAACAGTAGAGAAAGTGGGGTTAAACAGAGCTCTAACTGCAAATGAAGTGAGGAGGGTCCTTCTCAGGCAAGAACCAGCAGTATGAAGTTCAGTGTTGAACTATGCTTACTGGAACCACTCTGGTTATAGGAAACATCACAACTGCACATACCTGCATAGTGTAATTAACTCCAGCTTTTATTAGATGTTTAATTAGTTCTGCTGAATGCTGGAAGTGGACTTTAGCTGCAATACAAAACCGTTTGGGTATTATTAGAAAAATCATAGAATCTTACAATGTTAGGAATAGAAAGGGACCTCTAGTCCCACCCCCATGCCAAAGCAGGATCACCTAGGACAGGCCACACAGGACTGCATCCAGGCAGGTTTTGAAAGTCTCCAGAGAAGGAGACTCCACCATGTCCCTGGACAGCCTGTTCCAGTCCTCCATCATCCTCACAGTAAAGAAATTTCTCCCCACGTTGAGGTGAAGCTTCTTATGTTTTATCTTCTACCCACTATTCCTTGTCCTATTACTGGGCACCATCGAAAGCTACACTAATCTGAAGCAGTTACCTGTCAAACAGCTTTGACTGCAAACATTTCCAGCCTCTGTAATCACTGGCTGTAAAGGTGCCTGTCCTGGCCAGAACCTCACAGCCTCACCAGTATCCATGATGGAGGGAGCAGCAGCGGAGGTTCCAGAGAAGGAGCTGGAAGCCCCAAGGGAAGCCATGCTTTCCAGGCATTCCATGAGGACGCCACTCCAGCCCTGATTTACGTACACTGTGATGGTTTAGAGGTTGGCAAAACCACTCCTTTTGAACATTGTGACAGTTTATAATTGCTGTAAGGAAAGAACACTGGACTTCCTACTACCTGCACAGGGTTAGTACAGCCCACGCTTCTTTAGGTAATGGATTTTCTGCGACATATCAGCAACTTCATCGCTGTGTGGTACAAACAGGCAACTTTATCACCACATCTTAACCCTGCAGAGCACAAGCTGAAAGTGGGCTGGGTGGTGTCACTAGGTGTGATATTAAACAAAGGCAGCAAGCAATCAGAGTCCTAGGCTTGAACACACTGCATTGCTCAGACATCTATCAGCGTTTCAATTCCCTCCTGCGCTGAGTTTACAGGGGCAGAATTGCTGTTGCCTTTTAAAATCAGCAAACTCTGAGACCCTCAAGCTTGCTCAGTCACCCAGTGTATCTTCTCTGTCTCTCTGCTCCCCAGCTCTGGGAAGAAACACCACACAGTGTTTGCACCCCCCTGATTGCATGTGGGATCCATAACATAGGTCTGAGGGTGTGACAGGCTGGCAGGTGCCTTTCTGTCTGTGCCAGCTGCATGTGGGTAGTCTCACCTCAGTCCTTGTCACTGCTTACAACTGAGGACAAAGAACATTTGTATCATCTAACATTCACCATAAAAATGTGAGGGAAAGAAGTATGAATGTGAGTTTGCACAGAGCAGCCTGTTGCAGCACTGCAATTTGCTTGTGTGTTCTTAACCTCAGTTAAGACAGTTCAGAAAACCAAACTGCTCTTAAATTTAAATCTGTAATTACAATTCTGCCTTGATTGATGCATCTCATTAATCCATTTGAGGCACCTGACTTACTGTTCTACTCATTCTCTGCCTTAGAGCGCTGCTAAACATATTGGTGGTTATTAAAAAGTTCCCCATACCTTCAGCTTCACGTACTTTCACACTACCTTGGAATTAACTAGCTGAAAAGTTTAACTCCCCACCTGGTGCTGTACACCAACTGCAGTGATAATTCTTCCTTCAGCTGCAGAAATTCCATAAATTTAAAATACCATCAAAACCATAAGTTGAATGTAATGAGGAATTCATGTTACACCTTCCAGTAGCACAACCATGGTCTACCAGATTTAAACACATGAGAAGATAGAGCAGGTACACAGACTTGGCAAAGAAATGCTTAACTAGATTAGAGTTAGAAATGACAATCAAGATACAATAAAAATATCCTCTTGGAGAGATAATGGAACTAAAAATGTACGTGCTAGGTGTGTGCTCAATCAGACTTTGAATTGGTGATGGGTTCCAAACGTAACTGTACCTGTAAACACTTACCATCAGCTGTCCCGTGAACTATTAGCAAATTTGCTTCTTTTAGACCATGGAGATTGTGTAAGACACTGGATGCCTGGTAAACAAATGCACACAAAGGTGTAACTGAATTGCATTTAAAGAGCAAAATGGTCCTTTTTAGTTATTTGCATCTACTGGCTTACCTGATAGGCATTTTCCTCTCTTGATGGAACACCAAGGTATCTTTCTGAAAAAGCTGATGCTGTAAAAGTAAAAACAACCTTGTGAATTCATTAAAAAAATCACTCCTACTTGAAAACTCATCAGTTCTTACCTAGACTCAGGAGAAGCTATGATGTCAACAAAGAGATGTTAATTTAATACCAGAACATATAATTTGAATGTAGCACGTAAAAACATTTTTAAACAGCTAAAAACCCCACAATAAACATATCAGAAAAAATGCCCCCAAACCAAACCAAAACTCAGACAAAAGACTATCGGTCCATTAAAGTAAAGTGATCAGATTTTCTGTGTGTCAAGCATCCACAGTGCGTAGCCTGTGCCCAGGACTCATCTACAGAACCAGATACCCAGTGATGGACTGATGACATGGTTGATATGGTGGGGAATTCACCATTAACCTTAAAAGACTAATTCCTAATGTAAGTTAGATTCACTCTGACGTACCTAAAGGACTCTTAGGACATGGGGCACCCAGCTACTCTGCAAAGTGATGTTAACACTTATCTGCTGTGACCTTGGGTAAACTGTCTCACTGTTGGCTGCCCTTTCATGTGCAAAGGAGAATGAGACAGTGGGGTGAAACCTAGTTCATGCTGTTGCACTGTCTACCTTTAGCTACAGTGAAGAGTAGCACCATGAATAACAAATATTTTGAGTAGACGCGCGCACAGATGAAGGGCACTGAATACTCACCATACAACTTCATATCTGTTATTGGTGCCACCACCGCTCCACATTTGAAGAGCCGTTCGCTGGATTTCAGGATCATTGATGCAATGTAGCCACCGTATCCCTAACAAAGGAAGTCATACAGAGATCTTTGTTTGTTTGTTTCTTTTTGGCAACAACAGCATTAAAGACCGTTCTGTTAATCTGTTATAATGTGCAAAGTCTGTAACATACCCTCCCTGGAAGAGCTGTGACACAAATAAGAGTCATGGAAGCTTCACTTTGCATGGAAACACTACAGCTTTAACTTGAATCATAGAATCATCAGGGGTTGGAAGGGACCTCGAAAGATCATCTGNATCCCTATTGAACTGAGGAGACCAGCAGTGGACATAATACTCCAGATGTGGTCCCACCAGGGCAGGGTAGATCTTCTTGGAGTGACACTGGCAATTCATATCTGCACAACAACTATAATCATTCTAGACCCAGAGAAACTGGAATTCTGCATTGTGGAGCCTGGGATCACTGATTTTCTCACAGGGTCTTCAAATTTATCTATTAGCTGCTTTTTTTTTTTTTTTCCCCACTTCATCAGTGCTGGAAAATTGACTTTTGCAGGGGTTTTTTTATTGTTGTCTGTCACAACACACTTCAGGAAGAAATTATAACATGACAGGGAGAATTGCAAAACATCAGCCAACCAAGAAAAGAATATTGTGCATTAAATGCTCACAGAATTTTCTCATGAACTTTTTTGAATCCTGCCTGTTCCTATTTTTCACATCTAACTATTTAATGAATAGATTATCTCTGTGGAAAAAGGTGAATATTTGAAAATCCTTTAACCTTAGATAAGAAAAACAAACACAGAGGAAAGATTTTTGGAATCAACCTATAGCAAATGTGAACATGCGAAAAGAAACACAGAGGATGTGTTATCCCTTCATCACAGAAATTCCAGCCCATGAGGCCAAGAACCACCCAGAACTATCAATGCACAAGAGCAGACTTTGCCTAAGAGAGAACTTCTGATTGAACACAGTAACTTGTGTCATACAGAGAGCAATAATAAGAGAATTGTGATTGAACACAGTAACTCCTGTCATAAGAGAAGAGCAACTCTGCCACTGGGTTCTCTACATTTGTGCATTTCTCCACAGTTCAATATTCTGTTTGTGCCTTTCCCCATAGCTCCACAGGACAATGTTAATCCTAGGATAGCTATCATCAGGTTATTTATTATTTATGCCATGTATTCATTAAAACCTTGGTTTAATTCTCCTGGGAATTTCCTTCAGTTGTGCTTATGCACTTGCTTCCAGCCAGGCTTTCCAGGGCAAAAACATGGAACAGTGAGATCTCATTTCCAAAGCATTTCAGGAACATCCTGCACAAGGCTGCCCTGCTCACCAGCTGGATTTCTGTGGTTACAATCTAATCAACACATTTCCATGAACCTGGTTGGCTCCGAAGCGGCAACGTGTTTCCAAGCTCTCTTCCTACTCCCATGCATAAAAACTATAACGACATGGAAACACAGCGTGCTGTCTCGTAGTGCAGAAAAGCCCCTGAGTGTGGTCACTTGGGTTTATACCTCTCACAGGGAGAAGCAAGGTGGCACTGGCAGATTGCTTGGGCATCAGAAGTAGGTATTTTCCATACGGTACCCTTCTGGACAGCCTTGCTACTCTGGTGCCTAGTCCACATTACTGACTGAGACAAGAATTTTATCTTTGTGTAGTCCTAAAACCTCTTAGGGAGTTCCCTGACAGTGTGTGTGAGCCCAGCTTTTAGCATCAAGCAATTCACAAGTCATCTTAATTTCAAGCAAAGTACACATGCTGTTTTCCACCAGCCAAACGTAATGCACAGAAAGAAAAGAAAGGATTCCTGTCACATCACTGTACACAGTAAAATGTAAATGAGTTTTAAAGAAGGTTTTTAATTGACTCTAAAATAAGCAGAGTGGAGGAAAATGCAATTAACCCTAGGAAGCTATTAAATAGATTTCTCTTTCCCTAATTCTAAAACCAACATTTAAATTTTATTAATTTTTGTTTGACAGTAGAAAACAACCGTGAGAGCTCAACTTTGAAACTGTAAAATTCTCCAAGTTCAAAGCAGTGCTGAAGCCTATCAGATTTCCCAGGTTTTGCTGTTTTCTTTCTCACATTTCTACTTCTCCTTCCCCAATGTTTCTTTCAGAAAATGAATCCACGAATCACCATCATGACTAATATATTTTTTGGAGGAAAATAAAATGTTGGGGCAAGCCCGTGGCAGAAAGCAAAGCCATGTTTACATGTGAGCTGTGCGGTAACTCTCTCACCACAGCACTGTTAGGAAATGATGGGGTTGAAAATCCTACAGAAAAGAAAACTTGGAAGTAGCAATGAAATTAATTTCTGGAGTCAGAAACAAGTCAGCAGTTTGCAGTCCTTAGTGAGTTCATTTCAGAAATAATATTTCCAATCATTTGTGGGAAGAAGACATGCAGAAGTGTAGATGCTTCTATGAAGATACACTTTCATAGACTTTGGTCACGGGCACTAAAACCTGAACAAAAATGTGCGCCACGGTTTTCTGGTGGATGGAATCAGCCCTGCTTACACGTGCTCAGCTGGAAAATCTCTGGCTGCTGCCCTGCGAACCAAACACTGGCTTTGCTGCTACTGAAATTCTTGCAATGAGAGTAGTTTTAGTTCAAGAGCATGGTAGGAGCTCCATTCCAGGTCACATGCTGGTTGCTACAAACATTAACTAATGCAGGAGGTGAACAGCAATATGCTTATCCCGCACTCAGGCAGACCGAGACGGGCAGGTTAAATGCCTTCCCCAAGGCTGTGCAGCTAGTCAGTAGCAGAGTTCGGATGGAATGCTTGCTGCTTTTATGGGGCATGATTGCACAGTTTGCCTAGGTCCTTGACTGTGGCTTGCTGTTGTTCGGAGATCAAAAACATCTTCAAGAAACCATTTTTAACAAAACATAAAGTTGCACAGTTTGGTTCACAGATGAAGCAGCAATTAATTAGTTAGTGTTTCTAGTTCTGCTTTTTTAAACAGGCATCATTCAAATGCCAGTTAGTTAGTAAAGACTAGGATTTCGCTTTGTTCTGTCTCATGGTATGGACAATGGGTGACACAGTGAAGCCAGTGGACAGAACAGCAAAGACAGGATTTACAGATGTAAATAAATATTGCTCTATGCAAACACATGTATTTATATACATTTTTTATAAATCTAAAATCAGTCATTCTTATAAAAACATCACCTTGTTGACAGTCCCACAAGGTTGTTACTCAGCTAACTTCAAGGGCCAGTAAAACACTTGGTTATAAAAGTTGTATTAGAAGGACATTGTTAGTGAAACTGTAGCCCAACACAAAAGCGTAAGAAACAAACCTTCACAAACCTAAGCCCATACTAAAAATTTCTAGAGAAAGAAGATTTTTATTTAACAAATACTTTTGCCTCTGGATTCTGAAACACCAATACTGCAGTGTCAGTAATCACCATCATAATACTGATCTGATTGATCTCAACCACTCTGAGAAAAAAAATCATACACAGAACAGGCAATAAATTATGGAAGGTTTTATCTCCCTTTTTCACTCATCGCAGTTGTCTTAGGAAAACAGTAATTTGTTTACCAACAAGGAAAACACATATTTATTTATCAACTGATAGTATTTCCTTCAAGAATCACAATGAAGCATCCTGCTGTTTTGCACCTTACCTTTCCAAATATACCCAGTCTCTTAGGATCAATGAAGGGCTGTTTCAATAATGATCTGAAATTAAAAAAGGGCTTTTTACTCACTTTGGTAGAGTAAAATGGTGAATTTTACTTGTTGAATTTAGTTTGTAAAGACAATTATTTGTACAGTCAGAAATTGTTATACATGCAGGATGGGTAGAAGAACAAATTACACCAATAAAGTTGTTTTTCCACTGCAAAATATGATCTGGTTGCTAATTCCTTCTCTATTATGGGAAACACTTTTCAGATGTCTGAGTTAGAGAATGTTGTCTAAATTGCCCATGTACATCTGCTCTTCAGTTAAAGGAGTGAAGAAAGACACTCTCAAACAGTTTTTTTTTCCCCACCCATCTTGGAAGAATGGGGGACTCACATCTCTCTCCAGAAATGCCAGGACTTTCCACTAACTAGCAATATAATGACCAAGTTTGACTAGGTGCCTAGTTTTTCAAGAGTTAAAGGATAGAAAGAGGAATGCCACTGCTTGGAAGTAGTTAATTATCCAAACAATTCATTCTCTTATCAAGGTCATTTATCAGCAATGGGAAATTGTATGCAGAAAAGACAAAATAACTTTAAGGCAAAATCCACCTGCTTTTGAGGAGACAAAACCAGCCACAGTATCTGCTCTTAACTAAGGCCACCTTCCTTTTCACTCAGTGGAGCATTCGAAAAGGCTGGATGTCATTTAGCCTAAAACATCTCCGAGTGTGAGCAGAGTGCTCAGTTCTCACAGCACAGCCAAAGGCTTGTCAGGCTTAAAATCTGTTGTTCCTTGAACACCTAGAAAAGTCCATCAGACCTTGACATGTGCACTCTGAGCAGAGCACTGTCAAAGCCATGTGCGACTACTCCACAGATGGAAATTAGTCTTTTCTGCAACTTGTGGGTTTAGTCTAAGGATGACAGTAAAAATGAGAAATAACAGGCATTTGCCCAAATTTTGCTCTCATTTGCACTGTTATAGATCCATTTGCTTTGTACAACTACTCTGGAACTCAGTGGTGGAAATGAGAGCAGTATCCTATCGCGCAGACCTACAATAATATAACAAAAGTGCAGTTAAACACTGAGATGGGCACTGTAAAAAATTTTCCTAAGGAACGTACACAAACACGAACCAGCTCAGATGACATATTTAGGCTGCACACAGGACAGTTCTATCAAAGATAAGCACCAGAACAAAAAGCAAACACATCTTGTATCTTTTACTTGGCTATTGTTTCAAAATGCAGCTGCATTAAAAGGAAACATTAATGACATTCCCTTGGCAAATGAAAACATTTCTGGGCAGTTTTAACTAAAAACATTCACTTGTCGAAGCGGAAGAAGGGTAAAGATAAGAAAAGTTTGCACATACGTACTCTACAGCTGCTATTTGGTCCTTCACTTCCACTGATCCCAAGCTTCGGTGGACCTCCTGCAGAATCTTAAGGCCTTGAAATCCACTCCCTCTGCCATCAAATCGAGCTACGATGACATTATCAGAGTTGACAAGCACTGAGTCCCAGTCAATGTGAAACTTATCTGTAACCAACTGGCTGCCTGGAGCTTCATCACTGCAAATACCAACACACCAGACACAAACGAAGACTATTGACAATGTGATGCACTTTGTTCTTCTCTGATATTTAATTTCACCTAGACGGCAGAGTTCAGGCGGGTTACACAGTTCTGTTGAATTATTGTCCCTTCCATCGATACCGTCACACTTTAGCCAGCGCTAGTATCTCCATCGTACTAGCAAGAAAAATGATTTCTTTAACTTTATTACCTCTGTGTTGCAGCGTTGCTAATACCTAAATATGCTTTATAGAAAGAAACAGAAAACGAAGGCATGGAGTGCTGCTTAGAGGTTATTAAAGTGAAAAAAGAAAACAACTGAGTCATGAAAGGCTAGCTTAGTTTTGAGAAGGCTCACGTAGAATTTGTTAAGTCACACTAAACTGACAAAATGCAAAATCCATTCAGCACCCCAATTATGATTTTGTAGGACATGTAATGCTCTTAAGAAGGATAGCATCTTAGAAAACAAAAACAATTTCATTACTGTATCCTTGAATAGATTTTTTGAAATAGGGTACAGTGCAGGCTAAAGTACACACTGGAGAAAATTGTATTTTCTAAATCCAAATTCATAGCAAGAAATGGATGCAGGCAGGAGTGATAAGTTTATTTTATGACTTTAAAAAAGGTGGTTTATAGCAGAAAAGGTGGAATAGAACAGGGAAATGCATTTTCTGGTGGAATAATAAACATTTTCCATTGAAGCCAAATATACTGTTTTCCTTCCACAGAAAATAAAATGTCATCTTTAAAAGGGTAGCTTGTCATTATTTTTCCCCAAGATAAACACAGAATAAGAGAGCAGAGTACTATGAAGTTGTACAAAATGCAAAATACTTCTGTGCAGTTGCATCTGCCAGCTGAATGCAAATTAAAATGGAAAAGTGTCTGTGCTGGCTGTATGGAAATGCGAATGGACAGTGTCTGTCTGTGAGAATCTCCTGTCTAAGGTGAAAGAACGACGAAGACAGAATTATTCTTTTGCCAAAGAGACTAATACAAACCTGGGGAGAGGAATGAGACACAAAAATCTGCTACAGTAAGTACCTGCTGTCTTACATGTACAACGATGTGCTGATTCAATGTCTGCTTTTGGCTGTGGTCAATCACTCTATTAATTATCAAGCATATGACAAATACACATGTTGTCACATTCAGTTAGACCTGTCTATGTAGTTGCTGCATCATGCGCTGAAATCAGGATTACTTGCTTAAAGGTTCAGTCAGAACTTTTATACTCAATTCACTATTGTCTTGTGTGTAAAGTTTATACTTGTTTTTACTTGGGTGGGTTTTTTTGTTTATCCAATTCAGTAGAATATGCAGAGAAATAAATTTGGAACTATTGATTGTCATATAAACTCTGCAGAAAAAAATATTCAGAAATATATTATAATTCTTATTAAGAGCAGGAGCACAATTCTTTCTGCTTACCATACAGAACAAGCTTTTCAGAAACACTCTTTATTGACATAGATGTTTCCACAGAGCTTCTAACACTATTTGCAATAACAGCAGCCTCGGACTACATAAAATAACTTTTAAAGAAGTTCTTCTACCTTTGGACAGTAATATGTCAGAAATGTCCTTGTTTGGTGAGCTGTCTTTCCCAACGTTTAACACCCCACACAAGTAAAAACATAGGAGTTAGCCTGTTTCCCTCTGACCTAAGAACAAAGCAAACAGAGGGTTCACGTTTGTATACAACTTATATCTAGGCTGTATTTCTTTGTGCACGTATATACATGTTATGTACCTAGAAACTTAGGAGCGGGGGAAGAGCCATCGTATTTGTAAGACTTTCTCTGTACCTGTAAGTGCTTAAAACCAAGGAATTTTAAATGAAATATACCCTCAGATAATTTCTCCTGTAATGAAAGGAACAACAGGCAGCAGAACCTTAGCAAGATTCTCAGTGGGCGAGAACTGACAGTGGTATTTTCCCGATCTCCTTCTCTGGAGGGCATGGATGGGGTACACTTGGGCTCAGACTATAAAACCTGTACATCTTCCACTCCTGCAGGATGGGTTGCTTGATACATTGCTTTTGGAAACAATTTTCCAGTGGCTAATTTATATGAAGAATGCTCGCGTAAAGTAGACTGTGACAGGCACTTAAAGCCATTTCCATAGAGGTGCATGTCAAAATTCCCATTACCATCAGAAGGTGCCTTTACTCTTCAGCTGCTACTACAAAATGACACTGATTATCTGAGGTATGCTTCTGTCCTCCACAGAGAGACAACCTATATTCTGTGCACCATTTAGGCTCCGCTTTTAACCTTTAAATGAGGCTTCTTCAAGGTATTAATCCTTTATGCAAGTCTGAATATCACCCTGAGGGCTCTAACGTAGTGAGCTGTGCAATCACAGATGTACAGCCTGATTTGTGGAGTTTGTCCTGGGATTACAGCTGTCTCAAAGGTCAGCTTTTGTTTTATCCTCATCACCACTTACAGCCTAATTATAATTAATACTGTTCAGAGGTATCCTCTGGACAGAGTTATTTCTCGACCCCATTAGTTAGCCTGGAAGAAGGTCCACGCCATTTATGCTTGAGAGTAATACACAGAGGTCTTCTTCACACCCAGCATACACAGTAAACTTAAATTACTGATCTTGGGTATGGCCATAAGGGAACCACTGACTAGTCAAGCACAACAGCCAGCACAGAAAGGGCTATGAAAAGCTACAGACTCTTCCACATATCTCAAGGATTCCTTAACGAGCACCATCTCCAGAGTCAAACAACAAGAGAAGAATGATTCACAAGCAGATTGTGCCTGATTCCATTTTTTGACCTATGCACGTTATAGCACTTGCACTTTCCTTTTTTTAATTTTGCCCCAACTTTCAAGGTTCAGAGCTGCCGTGTGTGTGTCTTCAAGAGCAACTACACTCAAGCTATGAGCCCACTGTAACACTGCAACTGCTGATGACTCAAGCAAGCTGCTGAAGTCCATCACTGAGGTTCCATTTCAACAGACAGCAGGCACTGATATTACACCAGTATCACTGACCTTAGCAGTTAATCTATATGCTTTTTGCAAGGTAGTCACATACATCTCAGACTTTCTGGAAAGGAGGCAGCTCATTCTAAGTTCACATATAGCTGAAAATAGAAGAACTGTTCTTTCAGAGTCTATGATCAAGAGCTTAAACTCAAGTCTGTGTTTGTGACTCAAGTCACTGTCTACAGGGAACAACATTCAGTTTCCAGAGAGGATCCTGCTGCTCTCTGAGCAATATTCCTCTGCAACTGCTATGATGACTGCAGCAAAATTTGTTCTAGGTTTAGCACCATTCAATAATTAACTGCAAGACTTTAAAATGGAATTTATGGGAAGTTATAGGACTGACCAAGCAGGGGGGAGACAATCCTAAAAGACAGGAAATAATTGCTAGCATCACTGCTTCGCTTTCAGTACACCTCCTATTTCTGTAAAACAGTGGATTTGTTGCAGCACATGGACAAGGTAACTTGGCAGCCAGTGTTGTGAGGCAGACTACAACCCAGAGACAAAACCTATGCAAAGAAATATCACTGATAAAGGTAATAATTTGCTAATGGCAAAGCTGAGCAGAGAAAACAGAACATTTTGCTAAACTGATGTAATAGAAAAACCCACTTCATTTTCAAATTTCATGAGCATCTCTTTCACAAGCATGAGCTTTCAAAGACATCCATCATTACTGGTAAAAAATGAGAGAATATGAATAGCTTCAAAAATTAAGGATAAAAAATCCCATTTTTTCCTCCCTGTTCATATACTCTGGTTAGATACAGCAGACTGTAACTAGAACCAGATAGTTCACAACTTGTCCCTGCAGATATGGCCAAGGAACCAAGACACAGGGGCAGGAATTGTTCCATTACTAAGGCTGGATCACGTAAAGTAGACAGCACAGTACAAAAGAAATAGAGGTTGTCCTTAAAGCATCTCTCTGACATTCTTGAAGCTGAAGACTAAAAATTCATTTCTGAGAGCAAGAGATGTAATGCTGTCCTGTGTCATAAGAACAAGTGAAGTTCTGAATCTCTTGTTGTCTTTTTCTATAGAAGATTGAATCACAGAATTGTGAAATAGCGTGGGTCTGCATATGAGCAAATTTATTTACATAGATATACAACAGATTCAACAGAGGTTCCACCTAAACATAAGAAGAAACTTTGCTCCTTTAAGGTAGCAAAGCTCTTAGGCTGCCTAGAGAGGGTATGGAGTCTCTGCCTCTGAAGACACTCAAAACCTGCCTGGAGATATTCTTGCATGGTCTACTCTAGGATAACCTGATCTGGCGAAAGGGTTGGAGTAGATGATCTCCAGAGGTCCCTTTCAACCTCTACCACACTGTGGTACAGCTGTGGGGGAAATGGGAGCAAGGGAGGCTGAAAGAAGATGGATCTTGGCTCAATGATTACCCAAGACTATTGTGGGGACAATGCTGAAGAGAAAGGGAGTGAGCAAATCCACCACTGCACATCACAGTGGGACCACTACAGCAAATGAAACAGCTGGAGTAAGCCTCTGCTCTATCTTTTAGCCTAATCTAAATTAATTCACCCTCTAATCCTTGAGAAATGGTACAAAGTTCAAAGAATGAGGAAGAAAACCTAAAACCAAAATACTTTGATGTGAGCGAAACAACAGAAACACAATAGAGCAGTGAAACACTGTGACACTGCAGAGACAGACTGGATACAGGCATGAATGGATGGCTTGCAAAGCAATTAGTGGATCATTCAAACCGTGTGGGGATCCCCAAGCCAGTAATTTTGCAGCTGATTTACAGAGGAAGAACTGGCCAAACAAAAAAGGCCGGTCCAGCCTGCAAGCACATTGCGAGCCACGCAGTGGAACCCACCAGGTAATTTTGCACTTCACTATACAACCAAGTGTTCACACTCACCAGCTGATGGCTAAAACAAGAAACATCCTTTACAAGGAATGAGAGGTATGCAAGACAGCTATTAATAGGCAAAATGTTACCATGCCTCAGGTCGTGAATATCTCCCAGTGCTTCCATTATGCTTCTACCTGTCTTCTGGTCTTTTGTTATTCCTGAAGCTGTAAAACCAATCTTCACTTCGAACCCTATCATCTCGCTACCAGTCCTGAGAGTGTATTAACTGGAGGCATAAACAGGTTTGATTGCCTGTGCCAAGCCTAAGACTTTCACCACATCAATAAGAGGTGAAGTAATTCCTGCTTATTACCAAAATATAAGAAAACAAGCAAACAAAGAAGCAGAAACCTCTTGGAGATATTCCGTGTTACTTTGGAGTCTACCCACTGGGTATTCTTCCTTCTTTCCACAGATCAGAACACTCTCCACGGATTCAGGTTTACAATATCCACTTACATACTGAATTTTAAATGGTGTTAAATAATACATGCTGGCATTTAAGATACATTAGCTACATATTTTGAAGGAATGAGGTTAATTATGTTCAAGAAAAATAAAGAATGATTATTGCCTCTCATTTTATTACCAGAGTAAATGCCAGAGTCTTTACTTAATCATTTCCTGTGTGTTACCAAGGAGTGTATCTTCCAACTTTTTTAATGAGTAAGGTGAACCATAATGAGAAAATCGAGCAACTGAAATTTAAACTTTGATCTTAATTATATGGAAAAGATATGATAATCACTCTTTCAGGCAATTACTGCACACCTCTCCAATCTATAGCTACAGCATATGTATTATATCAGAAGGAAACTGAGGCTGCTTTAGGTGAACAAATGGAAGAACGGATAGTGTTACAATCTGTTTAGCATTTTACGGTCAATGCATCACAATTCTGGGAAAGCAAACAGTACTAGCCAACATAACTGGTTTCCACATGACACCTATCCTTTAGGCAGTCCAACCATTTAGATTCACATACATTTTAACAAAGTGATACTATGATCTTCTATTTGAGAATAGCATCCTGCTTTGAAGCTGCCAATGGATGAATCTTCACAAAATCCTCGTGATGAACCACAGTTCACACCAGGCATAGAATCCACTAGTACAGGCTCCCTTCCAAGTTTCAGCCTCAACACTGAGACCCTGGATGCCAAGTTCAAATTTACCTGCAGGCACCTTCAAAACGTCTACTAACTTTCAGTGATTTGAATAAAACCCACTAAATAATACAAAAATTTCTCCCCTTTATCTATTTTCACGTTTTGTTATCATAATTCTAATCCTATCGATTGACGTGAACACCACACAGAAGTAGCTGCTGCTGTGGAATATTTACAGCAAAAATGTGAACTTTGGCCACTGAAACCCCACTTTATTCTGAGACAGTGAAACTACCTACCAGTACAAAGATTCTGCAGAGAGGAGACTATAGAGGCAAACCAAATCCAAAGTGTAAGGTGACTCTTCCCTAGAGGCGTGAAGTGGCTCTGAAGCAATGACTGCAGCCAAGCAGCAAGTCAGAGCCCTTAGAATTTACATACCAGACTTGCCATCCAGGTAGGGGACAAAGCCTTAGCAGCTTATACACATTTAAACTGGCATTGAATTTGCATTACAGAGATATAGTAGGTGCAATTCAGGTTTAAACTCCCATTCTCTTCTCCTCCCTCTCTTTTTCTTAAGTACTTCTTGAATTCAAGTGCTACTGAGACAGAAAACAAAAGCCACTTCATATCTGCTAAAATCCCACTCACACGATCTACATCTTCCCTTTCTATGAACCTAAGTGCATGTTGCCTGGATCAAGATGCTATACAGAATGTCCTTTCCAAAAAATGGATATACGATTACATCAACATTCTTGTCAAGGACATTGGTAAAGATTCTTTTGCAGACTTTCAAAACCTAGAATGTAATAGTATCATGGCTGAGAATGCAAGCAAGAAAGCAGCTGCAGCTTAACAACATGAAAGACAAGGCTTCTTATCAGCCACTGATACAATTCTCATCTAAAATTTCTAGCAGTAGGAACTAGCGCTGAGCACAGGGGGATGATCACTTCTCTAGTCCTGCTGGACTAGAGATTTCTGATGCGGGCCAAAAACCCATGGCAGACACATGCCAAACTCAGAAGGTAAGCAGTAAATGATCACAGAATCAACCTCCTTCCTCTGACAGAGATTTTCCACAAACGTCAACAAACTGTGGAAGATGCTCGTAATGTCTTCAGCCATTGACACTCAAAAACATTTTTTTCTTCTTTGCAGTGTTCCTAAAAGCAGTTTTGTTCCATGCACCTTCATTACAAGCTTACAAGCTCTACCTGTTTGTATCAGGCATAAAAAAGAGCATATGCTCTGAATGAGATCCTCTGTGGATAGACTGCCAAATTACTCCCAGCCACACCATCAGTAGGGCCAGTGCTTCATGTACATAGAAGTACAGTGAGGCAGAGCTAGTTCTGACAAGCTCAAAAAACCCAAGCATCTCTACCAGACAGCACCGATCACAAAAACCTCCCAAGAAGAAGATTTTTAATTTATCAACTCAAATCCATGAAGTAGTTTTACTACACAAAGTACAAAAAATAACCACCATTTTCTAATTGCAGAGTTAAATCACAGGATCATAGGATGTTAGGGGTTTGTTTCGTTATTGTCAGTGATTCTACACAGGTACTTACATTATTAACAGAAGGGCATACTGGTTACGGTCCGTGAAATCTTTTGGCAGTGACAACTGTAAAGGGAGTTCTTGCAAGAAGAGAGAAAAACATTAAAGGCTGGTAGTCACACATATGAAAAACAGCAACATAGTAAGAAAGCTTTTGGTTTGGTAAAATAATATTTGGCCAAATTTACCGTAATCCTCAATGTGAAGTATTTTGATGTCAGTCTTGGAATTCTTTTTCTTAAAGGCAACTTCTTTCAAGACAGCATTATTTTCCAAAATATAAAACACTACAAAACAGAAAGAAAAATCAAGTTGAAAGATATGGAAAATTGTCACATCGCAGATAAATCAAGATTCAGAAGAGAGATGAATGTGCAGTGGTAAATCTTGTCAATGAATTTTTTCTGTAAATACGTTTTTATAATGCCAGTCAGGAGCTGAGCAACCAGCTGAAATCAAAACATATACAGCTATTCCATTTCCTGGCTTCAGTGGGCTTTGTTTTCATTAAGCTCTAAGAATGGCATCACTGATGAACAACAAGAATAGTATCCCTGACAAATACTAACAGCAGCTGTTACAGGGAAAAGCCATTCTGCAGGGCCATGTCCTAAGCTGTTAGCAGGCATCCTTTGCAAACTGTATATTCAGTCACCATTTAGCCAGCACAGCTTTGTTTGATCACTGCACATCCTTCTCTGTCTTCTGCACTTCAACCAAGAGCAAGGTTTCAGCTTGATGGAGCTGAGTACCATTCAGAAACATTCTGCATGTGAAAGAATGAAGAATGATCATTAATTGTTTGGGTTTTTTTCTTTGCCTTTTTTTTTTTTAAACTTAAATTACTGATCTTGGTTCCAAAATGTAGATCTTTTAAATTAAATAATAAACCCTCCACTTAGGGCCAAAATGGATAAACCAAGGAGAATGTTTGTTCTGGGCAGTCAACCAAAATGCTGTAATTACAGTCTGAGGATGGAATAATAGAAGTAATTGTTAATCATTCTTTTATGAAGAGGATAATCTAATATTGCACCAAAACATTAATGGTAAATTATCTCTCTTACTGTTTGGTTTCTCATTGTTACACAGACAATGTCCCTCTATCCTGACCTGCTTTGTTTTCCTCTAAGATGTTGCAAATAAATCTCGTCTACAGCCGTTCACTATCAATTCTATTTTACATGGTGTAAATAGGGCCAAAGTCCACCTTCAGAGAATTGAGTAGCTCTACATAAACCAACAAATTTACTTCAATATACAAAAATGAATGAGTAACTTTGAAAATTAGAGAAAGTGAATACTTTTCTAAAGAAAACACCTATACTCTTGGGTTTGACCTAACTAAAAATCGTTTCTCCAATGTGAGAAATGTGAGAGAGGAGCCACATTCATCAGATGTATGACAATTGTCTAAGAACTGTCCTTTGCTTCAAGATAATTGGATTGCAACTTTAAAAAATCTCTAAATATATGTATCGTAATGGCAGCAAAATTAACATAGAAAGTGAAATGGAAGGGAAGACCAACCTGCCATCTAATTAACTCAAGTGTAAACAGAAGAGGAATGATACGCACTTAGCATAAAACATATCTAAAAAGCCTTTAGTCATTTGATTAATGTCTTTCCTTACCATTTGCTAGTCTGGATGTTGCTAAAAGGTAAATAATAAAACTTTGTATGAACCAGCCATCTATTGGTTTTCATTTACTTGTAACTGCCTTTCACAGAATCACAGAACATTAGGGATTGGAAGGGACCTTGAAAGATCATCTAGTCCAATCCCACTGCCACAGCAGGATCACCCAGACCAAGTCACACATGAACATATCCAAGTGGGTTTTTTCAGCTTCTCCAGAGAAGGAGACTCCACAACCTCCCTGGACAGCTTGTACCAGTGCTCTGTCCCCTCCCCCATACTCCCCAAACCAGTCAAGGGCAATAATAGGATATACCTACTCCATAAGGGTTACTCACTTGTAGTGTTACTTGTACTGTGCACACTAACAACTGGAACACCTGGCCCTGTTTTGAGAAGAAAAACAGAGGAGCTGTAAGGTAGTTAGCACTCAGTAATTCAGTAACAAAGAATGAGAGCATCAGTTGTCACATCAGACAGGATCTGGAAGCCCTGAGCACATGCTTCTCAAACACAGCAGTAACACCACTGGTATCTCTTGGGAAGGACATAAGTTAGACTATGGTACCAGCTGCCTGCTGCCACTTCAGCAAACCATCTAGAACTCTGCACCCAGGAGGATCATGGTTGTTTTTATAATTTCCAAGTTTTAGCTATAAATGAAGAATAAAATAAAGTCACAGGCATTTAATGGCACTGTCTAAAATATAGTGGTTTGACATTCAGAAACAGTAACTTTATGTCAGAGAAGTGAATTACTGATAATGTTCACTTATGTTTTCTGTGTAAAATCTCCACCAAGATATTATCTTATTATATTTCACTTAAAATATTTCACTTAATCATCTCTTTAAGAACTCCTTTGGAATGCCAGCTCTGCAAGATCAAGAGCATCACGATTAAACCTAGGTGCAACGTAATCTGATCTTATTTCATGGTAATGTCAGACACTGTATTTTAACATGTTCCACTAGGAAAGTAAAAGTACTGGGAGTAACTTTCCACATCCCCAGGTACTATGCAAACACACAAGACAGTGTGTGCTGCTGGGGTGACTGAACTTCCAGCATACTCAGATGCATGGGTGAGTTTGCTTCCCCTCCTCTGAGGACCCCTCCTATCATAAACTTGCAAAAGAAACTGTTACACCCCTACCCTCGACACAGAACCAGTGCAAAGGACCTTTTATCTCAGCAAGACAATCGTTTATGTTGCACGTCAGCAGTCACTGTTGGGCTACAAAGGACAATGCAGAACAGCTGAAGTCCCTAAGGACCCCACAGCAGATGAAGGCACTGGCATTCTGAAGTTAGTATTTAAGACTTCCTTTTTGGAGGAAAAGGAAGGTTCCCCTTGAGAGCGGTTCAAAGTCAGAGCTTAATTTATGTGTTTTGAGTCATTCTGAGAGGCTGTCTCCCTCAATTAATTATGGTATGAGCCTAGGGAAACTTAAATACCTGAAACAAATAGCATGATGTCACTCACAGCCTCTGACAATCTCCACTGAGGATTGTCATCATTCCTGTCTCAAGGGAGGCTATTGACAAAAAGTCTTACAGGTAACTTGGTGACAAATGAAAGCTTTCTGCCTCCGCTCTTCAAGAAGACAATTTCTTCAGATATCTCTGTTTTGGTTTACTTTTTCCCCAGCTCTTTTTAGTTCTTTTGAAAATGTCGTTTTGCTTTGAATTCCAATTTAAGGCAGGCTATTTTTGGAGAGGAAAGCATTGTTATTTCCCAGGCCAGCTCTACTTATTGTACTGAAAGATGGAAGGATGATGAAGGATTCTGAAAAAGGAAGATTACAGGAGATTAAAAAGCTAATCTGAAAAGAGAAAGGTGGACTTGTGTTGCAGGCATTGTGCCGCAGCTCATCAGAACTAAGCACAGCACTTGGATTGCCCACTGGCCTTCTACAGCTAACAGTAAATCCACACCCTATTTCCTACTGTATAAAATGGGAAGAACAATTACTCTGTTTGTGAAGGACCTTGTTGGAGTGAAGAGATTAACGTCTGTCACTGTCTATGAAGAGCTAAAGGGAGAAACTACAAGTAGTGTGGAAAATAAGTGTAAAGGATGTGCTTGCACAGGAGCTGATCCTCCACCTACCAGGCTAGAAATAACTCCTCACAGAGGAGTCTCTGGAGGTTGATACAGCTGGTATACTGAGCCAGATCTTCTGGCTGAGGATAACTAACAAGGAAAAACTATCCTAATAAAAGTGCTTGTGGGTGAAGAGGAGGTGAAAGAATCGAAACTTGTGTAGATCAAATCAGGCCAGAGCCCCACAAGGATTTTTCTGGGCAAATTGCTTTTGTAAAATCTAGTCAGGCTTTTTGTTGCGGAAAAGTGAGTGTCTGTGTGTTCAGACACAGCATCACCTGCTTCCTCTAAGCAGTTTACCTTGTATTCCTACAAGCAGATCCCCACAGAAGTGTTTTAGTGCTGTCAAACACCCAGCCCACCACAGGCGTTTTGCAAAGCTGTGGCAGTATATAGGGACCACACTGCTGCTGCAGCTGTCAAGATCTGATGCAACACAAGACCCCAAAGTGGCAACTACACATTACATGTTAGAGGTAGAAAAAACTTAATGACAGTGTTTTATCATCCCTCCCCAACACCTGCAGCTTGGGGCAGTCTACCGACTGCAACTCAGTGGAGTGTGGGTTTAATCCTGGGAGGATGATCTACAGTCTTATGAGCTCCAACAGAGAACTACCGTCTCCAAAGTCACGGAAAGTCATCAGCTTGTGAGCAATTTCATGAGCCGCTTCCTACTGGCATCTACATTTTTATATCAAAAACCACATCAAAACTTACAAGCTGAATATATTTTGCTAAATTATTATAACAAGAAGCTATGTTTTTGGGCTCTAGGACATTGCTGAATCAGGGAAAATCCCCCTTCCAATTTACCAGTTCTCTCTCTTGCAGGAATCTGAGACTTTGCCCACAGGGACTGTGTCAAACAAAAGGGAAAACTCATTACTAGTGCAGTCTGTATTCGGATGAGTCTTTGGATTCCCTTCATAAATTCTGCCACAGCTTTAACCATATGTAAACTGAACAGTTGGGGTTTTTCAGTTTGTTTTGGTTTGGTTTTCTAGTCAGCTATGTATTACAGGTGAAAAAAAAGAACAAAACCCCTCCAACCTTATTTTAGACAATATATATTCATAGTTCACTTATTTGAATGGATTCAATTCTCAGGCCGGCAGATATTTTGTTCTTTTGCAAAAAAAAATAATAAAAATTGCAGTTGCAAATGAAATTGGGAAAAAAGAAAAAGCAGATAGAATGGGCTATTCACATGTGTTGCAGATGAATTGTGTTCTGCTCTTTTCAATCTGATGCCAGCAAAAGTACTGGGAGAACACTGTCTGCAAAATATGGCAAGTTGCAAGGTCAACAAGTCTGCCTGTGTAAATTTTTATTGTCTCATGTTTTTCTGAACCTGTTTTTATAATCCTACTTATTTATTTATGTTTATCTATTGGAAGTGGGTCATAAATTTCTCCGTGTGTGATTGTTTTAGTTTTCTGTTTATACAGAAACTCTGAACACAATTGGTGCTGCTTGAATACAACTAACAGTAAAAAGGTAAAAGCTATTGATTGAAGCTGTACTAATAAGTTGGATCTGTCTATGTAGATCAAACAAACTCACATGCACATCTCTGTATGAGTGTCTATAGCTTATACCCTATTCATACATGTTTACATACATAGGGACACTGTCACAGAAAGGAGGCCCTAATTTTTTAACTAGATATAGTTGCATAAATTCCACAGTTTTTGTGAAGAATTTTGTTTAAGTTAAACATAAAGTGGTTGTCCTTTACTAAGACTAAAGGATTATTAAGGTTTTAGCTTTTACAGAGAAAATCTTTACAGAATCACAGAATTACTGAGGCTGGAAAAGGTCTCCAAGTTCATCAAGATCCCTAAGTGCCATGTCCAGTCTTTCCTGAGACCCCTCGAGGCATGGGGACTCTACCACCTCCCTGGGCAGTCAATTCCAACGTCTAGTCACCCTTTCCATGAGGAAGTGTCTCTTAACATCTAACCTAACCCTCTCCTGGCACAGCTTCAGGCTCTGCCCTTTCATCCTATCACCGATTGCCAGGGAGAAGAGTCCAACCCCCACCTGTCTATAACATAATAAGGTCCCCCCGAGTCTCCTCTCCTCCAGTTCCTTTCCCTCTAGTCCCTTCACCAGCCTCATTGCTCTCCTCTGGATCCATTCCAGCACATCAACATCTTTCTTGAAGTGGGAGGCCCAGAACTACCCCCAACACTCAAGGCTTCACCAGTGCCCAGTGCAGGGGGAGAATGATGTTTCTAGTCCTACTGGCCACACTGTTGTTGACCCAAGCCAGGATGCCATTGGCCTTTTGTGCCACCTGGACACACTGCTGGCTCATGATCAACCAGTTGTCAGTACTCCTAGGTCCCTCTCTGCCAGGCTGCTCTCCAGCTACTCATCCCCCAGTTTGGAGCTGCAGGAGGTTACTGTGGCCAAAACATAGGACTTGGCCTTGTTAAACCTCATCCTGTTGGCCTCTGGCCATTGACTCAGCCTGTCCAGATCTCTCTGCAGCATCATCCTACCCTCTAGCAGATTGACACTCCACATCAACTCGGTGCAATCCCCAAATTTACTAAGGCTAGACCCGATCTCCTCATCTAGGTCATCAATAAAGATGTTGACTATAACTGGGCCCAGCAGTGATCCCTGGGGAAGACCACTGGTCACTGGATACTAACTGGATGTGGCACCATTCACAACCACCCTCTGTGCTCAGTCATCCAGCCAGTTTTTAAACCAGTGGTGAGTGCACCCATCCGAGCCATGGGCTGTCAGCTCTTCCAGCAGGATTGTCCAGGAGGATTCCTTACAATCTTGCAATAAACTCTGTACAGAACTGGGAGTGATCAATTTCTGAGCTAAATATTAGACTCCAGCCCAACAAATTTCTTCAGGGAATACCTTAATTCAGAAGCAAACTCTCAGACGCTGTGCATTTGACTCACCTTTACAGTGCAGTAAAAAATGTCTATTCATGGGGCTGAACTTTGCACTGAAGTATGTGCATTGGTCTTTGGAAAAGTTACATGAGAGACACTGACGATTCAATGATCCCACTGTTGATACACTGTGGGGGAAAAAACACTGATCAGAAACACTGGAATAAAAGGTGATGAAATATGAATTAACTTAAGAGCAATTAAATTTGGCCAGTGCCTAAATTTGCCTGATGCAAACTGTTTTCAGATCTCTGGGCAATGTGGACAGGATCCAAAACCTGCCTAAAGCAGAACTAGGGTTTCAATAACTAGCAGTGAGCTCAGTAACTAATTTTTACACAACATGAATGATTATCCAAGTCCCAAATCAGCAAGGTAATGGAACATCATCAGAGCACTTCAGCTTGAGATGAAGTTGATGTTAACACAGCCCCATGCACTTCTCACCTATGTAGCTGCCTTCCTCTTGGTGATTCTTCAGTGCTTAAGAAATAACTGTACAAAAAAGAAAAAGTTAAACTCAGTTTGGTGAACTGTCTGACTTAGGTGTGGTTCAGAGACGTGAGATACACCATTAACGTTTTTAAAACTAAAAAATTCCCAAATACGCATGAAGATCAAATACTTCTATATAAATCTTAGCAACAAGATTAAACTTAGACCCACTCTGCAGGATATTTATTAAAAATGTTATTTCATATTAAAACAGTGATGAACAGAGTATTTTGAGGTTTCTGCTTAATTTCAGTAGTGCCCTCTGTTTCAGCAGGAACAAAGACCACTTTCTGCATATTGCAAATACAGATGGAAAGGCTTCTCCTTCACTCCAAGCGTCTGCAATATAAATCCAAGGAGCAGAGAAAGGTCACAGTGGAACTATACCAGAAATTACGACAGGCCTTACAATACTCCAAACAATTTTTACACTGTGGAATGACTTTTTTTTTAATCTAGAGACAAAAGCTATCACTCCAGGCAATGGTTCACAGACAAGGTTGTGTGGGTAGGAAGAGGCTCAGGCGAGCTGATGCAAGAACACCATGACAACTTCTTAGTGTGTTCCTGATGAAAACCCCAAAAACATTCTGCTTGAGAGGCAGAAGGAGGGTAGTCTGAAGTGGCTGAGACAACCCACATGCTGTCTGCTACCTCCCTACAGGCTGAGTGCATCCAGACCTCTTTTTTGCCATCTGAACATTGGAGAAGTATCAAGAAATTCTCAACAGATATATGTCCAAAATCCGTGGAAGGACAGGTCAAATACAGCATTTCTCCAGTATCAGTGGACATGAAGGGCCTTGTTGCACCCTCAGAAAGTTCCTCGCTGAAATATCATTTATTTTGAAGAAAATCAGAATTAGACCAATTACTTATTTTTCGGTACGTGCAGCTATACCAACCAAGATCCACTGCAGTCACGTGGAGCCTTCAGATGTTCTGTGTCAGTTCTGTACTGCTTCCCAAATTCATGAACTATGTGCTGCACCTCCAGCTACAGCACCGTAAGATTTGCTTTAGAAAGATTTGTCTCTGAGCTGGGTGAGAATCAAAGGTTTGGATAATCTCTCTGCATAATTTTAATTTCTGAGGTTGAATCAGATTCCTGAAGTCCAGAGACACCATGCTGTAATCAAGCAAGCATGAAAAGTGAAGATTTTGGGGTTTGCTTACTATGACTCCTTACCTGGAATCCAGAAATTAAGTCACTAAAACTTTATTGCTGCTGCATGGTGTGTTGATTAATTTGACTTTAAGAAACATGGAGAGCCAACTGATGTCACGGTCTGCTCCTTTTCCCTCTATATAAAAATACCCGCAGCACTGCACTGGCAGATAAACTGTCTTACAATTGCACTTTATGCACTCAGGAGTGTGAAATTTATGGTAAAGCTCAAAACTAAGAGAAATATTACTGCTTAAATTTTCGATATGCTATTTGCAGTGGAATTGATTGCACTTTTTAATAACTCAGATATTTCTATAAACAAAGAAAACAGCACTTACATCTTGTCAGCATTTTCGTCATATGCCAGGATTTTGATAACTTCCCAGTTTCCTGATGTCAGGTGTCTCACACTGATTTGTTCACTTTTAGGCTGAAGAGAGATAAAAATGTTAACGTTCACCTTAGCTATTACATTTTTATTTGCCTAGCAGGATTGTCTGCACATGCCATCACTGATTAGCTTTTTAACATTTAACACGCATCGTAACATCTTTCAATCACAAACCTCACATCTTGACAGGCCTGAACCTCGTGTATCTACTTCCTCTCATGTAGAAACTTTGCAAAGTCAGTACAACAATCTCAGTTTTCAACACAAGTGAAGGAACTTGCTGGTAGACATATTTTGTTTCTTTCAATGTTTATTTTCCTGTACAGTGGCACAGCAGGTCAATCAAACGGAGAGCCTTGCATCCACTCTGTGCACAAGAGTTTGCTCACCACACTTCATATTTATCATGTTTACACAGTTTATTACTGTTGGAAGGGGCTTTCAAAGGCCATCTCAAGCAGGCTACAGTTTAGTGAAAAGCATAATTGCCTAAAAAGCCTGAAAAGCATAATTGCCTAAAAAGCCTAAATCAATGACAGAAAATCGCATCCAGATGCGTCTAAAACGTCTCCAGAGAAGTGGACTCCTTAACCTCTCTGGGCAACTTGTTCCAACATTTAATAACTCTGACCGTAAAGAAGTTTTTCCTCATATTGAGGTGAAACTTCCTGAATGCAAGCTGGCATCCATTACCCCTTGTCCTGTCTGACACCATTGAAAAGAGAGTGTTCCTTTCTTCGTGACACCCAGCCCTCAAGTATTTACAGACTGTGATTAAATCCCCTCGTATCCTTATTCCTTCCAAACTAAAAAGTCCCAATGCTCTCAATCTCTCTTTATAAGGTAGTTGTTCCAGACCCTCAATCATCCTCATAGCTCCGTGTTGACCTCTCTAGCTCTGCACTGAACTCTTGTGCTTGCATAGAGCCAAGATTACTGCAAAGATATTGTGCCAAGACAGGACATCAAGACCATCAGCTAAGAAAGCGGGCAAACTGCTACAAGAAATGCGCCACAGAAACTCAGACATGAAAGTTCCCAGGATCTAAACCAAGGTAAAGCTCCCTCTCCACTATGCCTCCAGAGAAGCCTCTCTTTATCCTGGGTCTACAAGGAGAGTCAAAGAGTAGCTCAAAATTTTGATTACTGAACCAAATGCTTAACAGGCTGGGCAGCATCCGTTCTCCTCTAGGAAACTGCTTCTATCCCAGCGTGAACCCAGGAAAGGAATCGCTATAATAGGAAATTCAAGATCTCTCCAAGCAGGTGCTGGCAGTTTTCTCAGCTGATGCACCAGGGACTGAAGTAGGAAACACCAGATTGTACTGGATATCTAGCTTCAGGTAAAACCTAATGCTTTGGCTGGAAGTCGCAGCAGGCTCCTCATCAGATACAGATTAAAACCAATGAGACTCGAAGAGTGGGAAGCTCGTCTGAGAATGCTTCCTAGTGCAAAGGGTTACACTGTGTCGGAGGCTACTGGAGATTAAAACTTCAATCAGGAACATACTGGAATAATGTTTCTTCTGGACTAGGGCTATGACACTCGTCTGGATATAAGAAAATCATAGTTTTCAAATCCAAGGCAACTGCTGTAAAGAAGTGATACTTCAGCTTATATTTCAGCTTCAGTAGGTGTTACTGAGCAGATGGAACTACAAAGGAGGTCAATGGTGCTTGAACAGGAGCACCAGTACATACCTAATCCCAGTGGCCTCAGTGGCTCTGTGGCCTACAAGAAGTCATAAAGGGAAAGAGGTTCTTGAATCCCTGTATTTCTGAACAGTATCTTGTAAACCCCAAGCTCTACATCAACAGAAACAATAAGTAGAAAGCAGAAAGGTTCAAGAGCTTCTATGACTCAGGTCTGGAACTTGTAAAGCAGAAAAAAGGCCCTTAGAACTGATCTAACAGGTCCACGAGGACCACAAGGAAAAAATGACATATCTTATGTCTCTATGACAAGTCTTGCAAGTACCAACTGAAATCAGGATGTTGTGTTAGGTGCTCTACATACATTTAATAGTGGAGGTTCCCTCTGAGGAAAGGTCTGATACCCAGCGCTGTCTCCAGAAATTATTAAAATGTAAATTACTGATTTATTATAAATGATAATTTCTTCTCTAGAGAGAGAGAAGCTGCAACTATCGAAAGAGATATTTAAACATTGAGATCACAGAATCTAACAAGAAACAGCAATAAAAAGCCCAGCCAAGCATTAATAAACATGGTTATTTTTCAAGGTTACAACGATACTACATAATTTATGAAGCTTGCAGGAAGTTCTTGCCTTGATCCATTAAAGTTACTTTATAATTCTTATTTTGTGGTTGGAAAAAAAGAGTCTTTCTAGAGTTGCAAATCCCCACATAAGAAATTTCTAGATATGTGTCATGATTCAATCCCATTTTGAGATTAGTTTAAATATTTCATAAATTACTAAAAGCACTTGAAAACAATAAAACATCCATCTAGCCCCCTACATTCAGACAGTAAATAATATGTGACAGACAGCAACCACTATAACAGTCACCTCTCATGGCCAGAGGAGTTAACTAGATGTTTCTGCTAACCTTCTTTGCTTGTATCACTGATGCACCCCTTTCTACAGTAGAGTCACAGAAATGCAGCCCACTTGTCAGCAGCTGTAAGACTGACAAATCACCCCCAGTGACTCAATGAATCTAAAGCAACCCATTAAAATTTACTTCTTTGTCACTGCATATTCATGTTGGTTTTGTGTTTTAACTTTCCTGTACTTGGAGGCTGATTTCTCTAGTGAGCTGAAATCCATGCTCCGTAGTACCAAGAAGTATGAAGAACTTGAATGCCAAATTCCAATGCTATCTAAGCTGCATCACAAAAGATCTATGATCATCCAGGCACTGGCAGCCTGCCGACTGATTTAAATTCTGCGTGGTACCTGGTATGCCATTGTGGCTCTTACAAGGTGTGACAAACATCTAATGTGACAAAAGGCTTTATGTGTAACGGCTAATATAGTTTTTATGCCTCCATGTTTGCTTTAGAAATAGTGGACAGTCAGATTAATGCAGTGTGTAAAACAGATCACATAAACACATCTCCTGGCCTTTATTGCCCTGTATCAGCCCCATTACCAAGCACAACGGTGCTTATTGACGAATATTGGTTGATACATGGGACACAGCTACATACTTAAAGCCAAGTTTGTCATTGGTGATACCACTCAGAGTTGTTTATTCATGATGACAGTAGTCAAAATATAAAGTTCTTTGCAGATGTGCATAACCCAGGGCTCTAATTCTACCTAAATGGAATAGGATACTAAACTCTTAATCATAAGCTTTGATTTTTCCTGTTCTGGCAGGAGGATTGGACTAGATGATGTTCTGAGGTCCCTTCCAAGCCCTAACATTCTAGGATAGGCTTGACTTTCAAAATAATTATTATGTTAATAGTAGCAGTATATAAATAAAATTATATTTTATTTTTAAAATATTTTTAAAGTAGGCCTTTATTTAATTATTTTACTGAATAGGAGTGGGCTGAATCTTCTGCTTAAGTATCTTCCTGAATTAAGATCAAGTTTTATGGGCTCTTCAGCAGTGAAAAATGTCACAGTCTATAGGTTTAAGGCAAATTTGGTTGCATGCATAACATTCTAGGGAATGTTGCAAGTTCATTTTCAGATCTACTTCATGATTATTTCATGCATTTTCAAAGAACTTACTCATATTAGGAAAGAATTATCAAATTAAGACTTGATTATCTAAATGGTTTTGTTATTTTATGATTTTTTTTCTCTAGCTCCTGCATTAATGCTCCTTTACCAAATTGTCACCTGTGTTACTGTTTTCTTTAGAAGACAGAGTATGACTTGACTTTGATCGTTTTTTGTTCTCTGATTCATTCTTAATACACTTGGTGAAATAGTATCTTGTTCTTCCCTGTTGCATTGAGAGTAGTGTTGCTTGGTGCCAAGTCTGCTAAGTTGATGTTTGGGGTACCTTGATAATCTGTCCTATGTCACATGGCTCTGATAAAGTACCTAGATAAAGTACCTAGTGCTCTGCTGATTTAAATAGAGTGTTCTGTTCCAGGGCATAATTTTCTTTCTTAGTTCATCACAACTTCATACTGATGACCTTCAAAGTCACAGAGCAAATTTATTTTCTTCCAGACTCTTCTTTGGAAAAAGCAATGATCCAGGGAAATGGAAGGCACGGGAAAATGTTGCAAAGGCTAATAAAATTGTCCTAATTTCCTCAAAAATTTTAATTTTGCATATTGCCTTTCTTCACAGTTGAGTGCAAGACTGTAAAATGAATGTTTCTGCAGGTCTATAGAACTTCTGTGGCTATAAAACATTATTACTAGCAGAAGTGTTTAATAGGAAAACACTTCTTGCTTGTCTATAGAGGTACAAAGAAAACATGAAATCTCCACAAAGTCTATTTTGATAGCACCTTTCATTTACAGGCCTTAATGTGCCACCATGGCAGAAGTCTACAAAGCTCCATTCAATCTGGATGAAGATATAAATATGTCTCTGCACTGAAGCAACAACCTGGCCAGAACAACCAACCATGGCACTAAAGGTGTGTAAGCCTTTGGTCATGGGTCCTCAGTAGAAGTCCTAGATGACCTAGAATATTAAAAATAGCCCGAACCAAAGCCTTACCTGAACAATAAACATGGCTATGTGATGAAATTCTCCCCGGCCTCCCTGCTTCACTGGGACGGTCATGAAGAATGTACTGCCATCCCTGGAGAAAACTGGTTCTTCATTCTATAGATAAAAATTGTGTTAAGTGTTTCAACCCTTCCATTACATATCAGCTTAACAAAGCATCAGCATAGGTTTTTGTCCTGTTGGTTTTGGTAGTTGCTGTGCTCACAAGACAACTGGAATAAAATCCTTACATTTAAAATATATTATACTAAGACTAACAAAAATTTAGTGGTTAAAAGTAAATGTAATTAATGTCACTAGTTAGCACTGTGCACTTTCATCCTAGAGCATGGGGTGCAGCCCCCGAAAATCTCTCCCTCCAAATGAAAACTCTGATAGTCTCATCCCTAATGCAACGGGACGCTCCAGGATATGTACAGGTCCTTTTCAGACATAATGTTAATGACACAGAGAAGCCCAACTAGTGATGAGAACATGAAGTGTTTCCATGGCCTGGACTCATTACTAAATACATGTTTAACACTCAGTAACTTTGGAAATATTGTATGGCAAAAGTAAGTACATGAAAGTGATATTCTGAATCATGGTCTTGTAACCTGATGGGGTGCCATTTGTCCGTGCGTAAATTTACATTTACATATTAAGGGAAAATGTTTTGCTATAAAAGCCCAGTTTAAAAAAAATATTTCTGATTTGCACACTGCAAAATGAAACCTGAAATACATTGGAAATAAAATGTGTTTCATCTGTTTATTGGACAGCTCTTCTAAAGCTCTGAAAATTGTGAGTATGAATTTAGAAGCATTATTCTTATGCATTCCAATTATAGCCGGTATGACCCCCAGTCTTTGAACTACTTTGGGTGTAATTTGGTGAGGTTATTTTTTAATCAGAAAAAAATCAGCACAGCATCTAGGACATGCTTGGAATGGGAGTATTCCGATTTATATTTGACTATCTAAGAGTAAGTTAGTTAATCAGCTGTTTGTCTAAGTGCTTACTTAGCCAAATGCAGAGAGATGGCAAACGGAAGAGCACGCTGTCGCCAAAATCCAGACAGGTGCTGGTTTGAGGGGCTGAGCTGCTATCTAGAAGTGTCTCTCTTTCCCTCACTGACACAGGCAGCTGGAGAGCAACACGTCCTCTCTGTGATGCTAGGTTGACAGGATTGCCACTACCAGAGATACAGGCTGCCAGTTGAATGTTTGCTCAGGCTCTGCTATAGTCCCTACCTGTTAAATTAATTTGGGAAACCAGAAAGTATCCTATTTTAAAAGGAATTTATTTTAATAGCTGATATAACGTGTTATACACAACATATATAATGTGACATGTAATTCAATACAAGTGACTACACATAAATTGCACATTAGGTACCCAGAAAGAGTATCTATACTATACCTGCTTAGGAAGCCACAGGTCTGACTGCATTTCATATTTCTAAAAAACAAAACATTGCTTTTATGGAATAGCTGTAGATTAAAAGTATTTCCCACATTCAGCAAAATGTCTCTAGCTATTTCATGTTTTTTCTGCTGTTTTACAATCTTCACATTCCTTCATTGCCACTTACCCTGGAACAAATGATAATTTAATTATGAAGTCAGCTGCTTTATTCAGAGGTTTTGGTAGAACACCACAGGGGACCAAGGAATGCCTTTTTTCCTGTCCTTTCTGATTAGCCATCAAGAAGCTTTTCACAGGCAGTTCTATTTGTTTTTTACCTCAAGGCATCATCTGACAACTGGGTATTTTAGGTCCTTCATCAGCACTGGGCAAACAGCCAGCATCAAGCTCAAATTGTGAGACCTTTTCAAATCACAATCTCTTGCTGTAATGAGTTGCAGTGTGGCATTAGTGAAGAGAAAAAAAACCCCAAACTAAATCATTGGTTTTTTTATTGGTCACATACACATTTCATATCATGCCATCTAAAAAACCCAAAATGCACATTGTTGGAAAAAATGTAGAAGATACATTTCTCAATTTTCACAGTCACAGTGAAGTAATGGAACCTTATCAGCTCTAGAAGCATCTGTACGTACACTGCCTGAATCCAGCAGCTGAATCCACAGAGTACTGTTTGGAATTGACAACACTTACAAAACGTTAAAAAAAGTTTACAATTCAAATAAAATGGTGTGATACACTGTTAAAATTCTGACAGTAAAGCCTTTCCTCATCCATTACGGAATTTAAGAGTATCACTTTACCCCAGCTGATGCAGCAGAGGAACTGACCAGGGCTGCAAGCACAGGGCTGGCCTGAGCTCCATCTACTACAGCGACATTGCATCATTATCCCTCCTCATCCACCTAAAAACATCCTTCTCTGAACGTCAATTCTCCTGTAATGAGACTTCTCAATCTCTCCCTCTCTCTTGTATTATGTCCTGGATTACAGTTCCCTGGACACCTACTTTAGACAAATCCAACTGACCTTGGAGCACAAGAGTTTCCTCTACAAAGCAACTGCTTACAGTGGCTCATGACCGACTTTCTTAACAAAAGGGCACAAGGCTTGCAGGGAACAGGTAGAAAGCAACCCAATCAGCAAATCTCTGTGTTCACAATCTTGATCCATAGTCTGGGGATTTCACCACAGTTTCTGAGTCAGAAAAAGCCACCTGCACTGTGTAGCACAAGAAGCAGCCTAGAAATAATCCCCGACACTTCAATACGGTTGACTTCAGTAGCAGACACTGATGGGAGCCTTTTGACACAGAGGCTAAACTTAGACCTACATGAATCCTTCAAAACCATTTACACTGAAAAAATATATCTCCTACTTTGAAACTTCTGTTTGTAATGATTAGTATGTATAGAAAATATTTATGCTTTTAGCTGGTTCTGGGGAGAGATTGTGACGCAGAAAGGGAAGGTGGCCAATTGCATTCATGGTGCAAAACTGACTGAAAATGGAGAGATGCAATGCAGGACTGTCAGAGCCAAAGTCTGGGTCAAAAGATGGGATGTGGCTGGATTTAAATATTCAGTTTGGCTTACATTCAAAATGAAATATCCCTCTAGAGTTCAATTTTTTAAATTGAAATTCTACTGCCAAATTCACAGGACTTATCAGAGTTTTACAACTTCTCCTTGAACATATGTAAGCTGTGAGAGACAGAAAGATCTGAAATGCAACTCTGTAGGTGGAGAGAGGAGAAACCAGGCAGTTGAAAATATCTGCTTGAAGAGAAGCTTGTCTCTGTGGTAGGTATATCTAAAGTACAAGATGTTCAGCAACTGCAGTTTCCACTGAAGTTAATGAATGAACAAAGCTTAGTAATTCTGAAAACGTCACTCAGAGCTGCTAATTGCATGAAATCAATTCACGAGATTTGGAACTTTCTCACATCCTTTTCCTCCCTGCTGACTAATTGTATTCAGCTTGCAACCACTGCATCTGCAAACTGATTTCTGAAAATATTTTTTCTGACTATGAAAACAAAATGCAAGAAGATATCTCAAAAAGTGAGCTTAGGAAAAAATCCAACTTACCCTGCTGCATGCCCCAGTTGTGGTTTCACAGACCGTAAGGATGGAGATATTCTGAGGTCTGTTTAACCATCTCACCACAGCCTTGGTGTTGCTGACCCATTTCACCATGGTGATGTAATATTCCCTAAGTAAACATTTGAAAACACAATGTTCAGATCATGCTCATGTTAGATGTGATTTGGATTTAAAAAAAACCCCAGTAGCACAGTTTATCAGATGCTGGATTGGTACCACATGACAATGTCAGTACTGAGGGATGGGGAAAATAACCCCAACTGGCCACCATCCGTGTTCCTGCAAGCAGGAAAGCACAGCCTTAGAGCGCTGTCCCCCTCAGAAATCTGTCTCTGTTAGCACCTTCTGCTCAGCCATTGGTTATGTATGTTCTTTACCAGCTGTGAAACACACATATGTTCTGAAACATATGTCTGCAAATACACAAGAACCATGTACTTGTCAGCCAGCTTGAAAACCACCACTAAATTCCAACAGAAGCCAATATCTTCCTACACCAAATACCTTCAGAAGACACACAGAAATTAGGTCTGCCAAGAAAATAACAAAAGGTCTGCAAGGCTATGGTGTTAAAGTGCAGGCAAGACCACTTTACAAAGTCACTTGTCAGGAAAAAACAAGTATTTTATAATGGGGTTTCAGCAGAAAGGGAGGTCACACTCAGTATCACAGTGTGTGTCAGCTTCTGTTTTAATGTCATAATACTGGTGAAAATGTCTGTCTCTCAGCGACCCGGGCTGAGGAAGAGAGGCTTTCTAGGCAGACTCATGGTGCGGAGCATGTCACAAAATCCTGCTAGGCTGTCAGACTGGGATTGTTACAGAAGTTTGTCATCCCAGCAAGACTACCTTCTTCACTCCTCTGCTTAAGGCAGCTGGCAGCTTTCACAGTCCAGCTGAGTTATGTGCAACAGCCAAGCAAACTTGTGTGGAAGTGCAGCTGCCCTCTAAAACAAGGGGCTCTGCTTGCGTATAATTATGCTTTTAATCTAATAGTGATAAGTTCTCAGCAATCTTTGACAACACATTTAATTATACATTCAAAAGACTTCTTACTGGATCAAAGATGCTAAGCAGCACCAACAGCAAAGTTGTGTACAACTCTGACGTTGAACCCAAGAGACACAACTCACTGAAGTGTCAGCCACCCTTGGTCTGCTGCTATATTTGAAGAACATAGCTGAACAACTCAATATGCATCACTTTTGTTTGGCTTTTATGTTTGACTTTCAGTAAGACACATATTCTCACATGTGGATACCACGATGATGATGAGAAAATGTGAACTTCAGGTATGTTCTGAAACCAATATATATATCTAAATTAAAAAAAATAACATTCTAATTAACCGAGGAGTAAAAAAGCATGCCAAAAGTAACACAAATCCAGGTGACACAGCCAACAACAAACTAACCGACGAGTGCAACACCGAAGTGCAGGCAACCTGTTCCTCATACCAGAACTCACAGAATCACTCTGGTTGGAAAAGACCCCTGGGATCATCAAGTCCAACCATCTACCCTACCTTACAAGTTCACCCCTAAACAATACCCCTCAACACCTCATCCAAATAATCTTTAAACACATCCAGGGATGGCGACTCAGCCACCTCCCTGGGAAGCCCATTCCAGTGCTTGACCACCCTTTCTGTGAAAAAGTTTTTTCTAATATAAAGTCTAAACCTATCCAGTTGTAACTTGAAACCATTCCCTCTTGTTCTATCACTAATTGCTTGTGAGAAGTAACCAGCACTAAGGTCTCCACAACATCCCTTCAGGTAGTTGTAGAGAGTGATGAGGTCTCCTCTCGGCCTCCCCTTCTTCAAACTAAAGAGCCCCAGCTCTTTCAGTCTTTCCTCATAAGATTTATTCTTAAGGCTCTTCACCAGCTTAGGTGCCCTCCTCTGCACCCACTCCAGCACCTCTTGTATTGAGTGCCCAAAACTGGATGCAATAGTCAAGATGTGGCCTCATCAGTGCCAAGTACAGGGGGGATGATAACCTCCCTACTCCTGCTGGCCACACTATTTCTAATACAAGTCAGGATACTATTGGCATTCTTGGACACCTGGGCACACTGCTGGCTCATATTCATCTTCCTGCCAAATAGAACCCCCAGGTCTCTCTCTGCCAGACAGCTCTCCAGCCACACCTCCCCAAGCCTGTAGCGCTGCAGAGGGTTGTTGTGGCCCAAGTGCGGGACCTGGCACTTGGCCTTATTGAAGCTCAAGCCATTAACATTGGCCCATTGCTCCCATCTATCCAAGTCTCTCTGAAGAGCCTCCCTACCCTCTGGCAGATGGACTCTCCCACCTAACTTGGTGTCATCTGCAAACTTACTAATGATACACTCTGTGTCTTTATCAAGATCATCACTAAAGATGTGAACAGAGATGGTCCCAATATTGAGCCCTGAGGCACAGCACTGGTGACAGGCTGCCAGCTGGATTTAACTCCATTAACCACCACTCTTTGGGCCTGTCTGTTCAACCAGTGTTTTGTCCAGCAGATTGTGTGCTCATCCAAGCCGTGAGCAGCCAGCTTGTCAAGGAGAATTCCATGGGGAACAGTGTCAAAGGCTTTTTGAAAGTCCAGGTAAACAACATCCACAGCCTTTCCCTTGCCCAGTAGTCAGGTCATCCTGTCATAGAAGGAGATCAGATTCATCAGGCAGGACCTGCCATTAATAAACCCATGTTGACTGGGCCTAATCCCCTGGCTGTCCTGTACGTGAACTACGATGGCACTTGAGATGATATGTTCCATGATCTTCCCTGGTACCGAGGTCAGACTGACAGGTCTATAGTTTCCCAGATCCTCCTTTCTGCCCTTCTGGGTGTTGTATTTGCCACCTTCCAGGCCATTGGGACCTCCCCAGCTAGCCAAGATTTCAAGTAAATAATGGAAAGTTGCTTGGTGAGCACATCTGCCAACTCTTTCAGCACCCTTGGGTGCAACCAACCAGCCCCATAGGCTTGTTTGTGTCTAAGTGATGTAGCAGGTTGCTGACCACTTCCTTTCCAACTGTGATGGCCTCGTTCTGCTTCCTCTCTCTGTCTCCCAGCTCATGAGGTCTGTTATCCAGGGAACACCCAGTTCCACTGCTAAAGGCTGAGGCAAAGTAGGCATTGAGCACCTCAGCCTTTTCTGCATCATCCAATATTAAGAAGTTTCCCCTCTGAATCCAAAACAGGATGGAGATTTCCCTTGGCCCTCCTTTTGTTATTGATGTATTTATAGAAACTTCTTTTATTATCTTTAGCAGCTGTAGCTAAGTTGAGCTCTAGCTGTTCTTTGGTCCTCCTGATTTTCTTTCTGCAGAGTTTGACTACATCCTTAAAGTCTTCATGAGAGGCCTAGCCCCTCTTCCAGAGGTCATGGACTCTTTTTTGTTCTTGAGGTGCAGCCAAAGATCCCCACTTAGCCAAGCTGGTCTCTTTCCCTGTTTCATCTTTTGTCTCATGGGGACAGCCTGCTCCTGTGCCCTCAAGACTTGAAGTATGTCCAGTCTTCCTGGACTCCTGTATCTCTTAGGGCAGCTTCCTAAAGGAATTTGTCAATCAATTTCCTGAAAAGGGCAAAGTTCACCCTCCAGAGGTCTAAGATAATGATTTCATTAGTCTCTCTCCTTGTTTTTCCAAAATGCTGCTGAAAACAGCACACATAAGGTGCACAAAGAACTGCTGGAGAGAGTCCAGTGCAGAGCCACAAAGATGGTAACACCTCCCTGATGAGAAAAGGCTGAAGGAGCTGGGTCTCTTTAGCTTGAAGAAGAGGTGACTGAGGGGTGACCTCATTAATGTCTATAAATACGTGAAGGGTGGCTGTCAGGAAGATGGAGCCAGGCTCTATCTAATCATAAGACAAGAAGCAATGTGTGTAAGCTGGAACATAGGAGGTTCCACATCAATATGAGATGGAACTTCATGGTGAGGGTGACAGAGCACTCTAATGAGCTGCCCAGGGGCAGCTGTGGAGTCTCCTTCTCTGAAGATATTTAAAACCTGCCTGGATATGTTCCCGTGTGACTTAATCTAGGTGATCCCGCTGTGGTGGGGGGATTGGACTAGATAACCTTTCAAGGTCTCTTCCAATCCCTAATGTTCTGTGACAGCCAAAAAGAACTGTCAAAACATAAGGAGTGTCTCCTTTTCCAGTACTTAGACACGGAGGAAAGACAGCATCCACTGACAGCAATCTCTATAGACAAAAACAAGCCCTTCTGCAATATAACCAAGTCAAGGTTTGTAAGAGAAAACTGTATGTTTTATTAGATTGGCTAATACAAATGAATAAAAACAGAGAAACCTGCAGGGCAGAAACTGGTTTAATTCTGAAGCTGCTCTCAGTTTGTGTCTCCAAATATATCAGGTGGTTTTTTCTTTGCAGTGAATCTGTTGCTCTAGTAATGAAAATAAGAACTCTCTCCGTCACTGCAGACCCAAATACACAAACATACTGGGATTGCTAGACCCTCTGTACCTGCACACACCCTGAGTCTTCCCAGAACATCACTTTAAAGGAAAGAAAAACACTGCTTTCTGGACAGAGGACTGAAGCAAGATATTAAATAAAAAAACTACACTTGCTTTAGATCTTCCATTTGCTGTCAGGTTAATAGGATGCACTTTGTATGTTCAGAGCACAACTTTCATCGTTGTTTGGGAATATTTCTTAAAGCAGACTGTGGATTAATTTACTGCAGTTCCAAAGAGGAACAATCAAAATTAGCTGTGCAATCATAGTTCAGACTCACTGTATCACATGGGGGCTGTGAAACAGGCACAAAATCCACTTCTATCATTCAACTGGCCTACTAAGAGAGGATTTTTCTCTCTTGTTGTGACTTATTTTATTCAAGGTGTCTCCTCCACCCATTCCTACACAGAATAGTGGTCAGCTATTGGAACAGGCTGTCCAAGGAGGTCGTAGAGTTGCTGTCCCAGAAGGTGTTAAAAAAATGTGTAAATGTGGCTACTATAGTTTAGTAGCCTTGGTGGGGCTGGGTTGACAGTTGAACTTGATGAGACTTGGAGGTCTCATTCAACTCCCTTTTCCTGTGCTTTGTGTAGCCAGTCTGGGTTTCTCTTTACTGATCCTTTTCCTCATAGGATAATTTTAATGGTGTTGGAGAGTTAAGACACTAATCTTGATGGCAAGAAATCTCTTTCAGATTTTAAACATTCCCTTAAATTAATGAAGGGTTAGCAAGCAGTAGGAGATTTTATTATGCTTTCCATTAGAGGCCCATCAACAGAAAGAAATCACTTCAAAAAGCACAAAATCACTCCTTTCACCAACACAACAGTAAGCATCCAGCTGACATAAATAATTGAAAGGCAGAATTCACTGTTAAATTATTCCTGCAAGAAATTAGGGTACCTCAGTTTGTGCACAGGAGAGCTATGCCAGCTCAAAACTGGTTGCAAGGGTTATGAATCAGTGCCCACTGTTAACAACCCAACTGTTTTGGGAACAATTAGTAAAAAAACCTTTTGGGTTTTATAGAAAATCAAAAAATAGCAACTATTCACAGGGCTGAGGGTTTTTTTAGCAAGAGGGAGCTTTATGGTTGCAAATCCTTTCCAAGTCTTTACGGATCTGATCATGCCCTGAGTGAAAAGGAAGTTGCATTTCCCTGGTCCTTAGACTGCAGCCACATCCAGACTGTGATTATATTTTATTATTGCTTGTTGTTATTTCAAACTATATTATATAATAACTTAGGGTTATTATATAGTAATTTTGGCTTAGAAGACCATTAGCATACGCACTGAAACCACGACGAGCACTTGATCAATGCAATTCTAGAAACAGGAATGTGCATATGAAAAGGGAAGAACATTTTCTTGCCCTTAAAAGTTTCAAGGCATCTCAAAGTGAGGACAGGTAACCAGGAGCTCATCTTAGGTTAGTCACTTTAGAAGGAGATTCACTGGTTGCAGCCAGACTTCGTTTCTTCAGCCCCACAGTCAAAGAGACTGCTAAATTAGCACAGTGGTTCTGAAGCAGTTACTCCTGAAAATCACAGCATAGCCCTTCTCAGTGTGTGTGACCTGGTGGCACCACACATCACCTGCCATCACACCACTGCAGGTATCTGCTGTGGCAAGAAACAAAACATTCTGCAACCTACTGGTTGTTAAAAGTTCAGAATACCCCCTCTACGTGAGGGAACACTCCGATTATGTGTTCTGAGCGTTGGCTGTGCACTTCTGCATTCTGCAATCTCACTCCAGAAGCTGAAAGCAGCAAGTTGTCACACAGCAAGGAAAGGCTGGGAGTAAACACACCAACAACCTCAGAACAGGGCAGTGTTCAGTCCCCCTCGACCACAGCTTCAAATTCCATACACTTCAAGTAAATTGAAGCTTTGTGAGAATCAGAAATGAGTAAACACCAGATCCCTGTGATTTTTTGTGAGGGGCATCAATCCAACACAGGTGTATTTTACTTTATCATCATTATGTTCATCCACAGGGACAAAGATCAAGTGCATTCCAGTCAAAGGTAAGTATTGTGCTGATGTAAAAAGGCAATGATTAGCCCAAGAGACAGGTTAAATTAAACATGAGGTTCAAAAGAAAGAAATCATATACCTTGATTTAAAGCTGTCAGGTGGCATCAGTTCCAGTGTATGTGCCGGTCCATACAGATTAACTACAAACAGCTTTACTGTTGGGTTTGTTTGACCTGCCTTTGAAAATAAGAAAACAGGAGGCTTTAGAAGCACTGAATCAGCAACAGTTATTTAGCTATTCAGATTCAATCATTAACATAATACAGTGTCTTTATAATAAGGAGGAATTATTTAAACAGCATAAATGTTGTATAACACCCAAACCATTTGTTCAGTAGTACAAGACGTCTTCAGACTGAAATCCTACTGTATCCTGAATTTATTTAGTAAAATTTAGACTTTCATCTTCGTACAATTTTTGATGTTGGTGTCATTTTATAAAGATTAAACCTTTATCTTTCATTGCTGTTGCTATATCTCAAGTTTCATCACCGACTCGTGATGTTTAACGGGTAGCTAAATTGACTTTAAGTGGAGACATTAAATAATTTTTTTTTTTTTTGTTCATGACACTAAGGAAGCATTACATGTATTGTTTATCACTTTTACGCTGAATTGCTAATGAAATTACATTATTAATTTCTTTTCTACAAAGCTAACTTTAAAAAATATTCTTTTACCCTTACGAGGAGAGGCTGAGGGAGCTGGGTCTCTTGAGCTTGAAGAAGAGGAGACTGAGGGGTGACCTCATTAATGTCTATAAATATTTGAGGGGTGGGTGTCAGGAGGATAGAGCTGGGCTATTCTCAGTGTCATGTAGTGATAGGATGAGAGGCAATGGTTGTAAGCTGGAACATAGGAGGTTCCACATCAACCTGAGAAGGAACTTCTTCACAGTGAGGGTGACAGAGCACTGGAACAGGCTGCCCAGGGCGGTTGTGGAGTCTCCCTCACTGGAGATGTTCAAGGCCCGACTGGATATGTTCCTGTGTGACTTGGTCTAGGTGATCCTGCTGTGGCGGGGGGATTGGACTAGATGATCTTTTGAGGTCCCTTCCAATCCCTAATGTTCTGTGATTCTGTGAATATTTTCTAAAGCCCTCAATGAACTTCCCCTGAAATGTCCAAGGAATACCTCATTGATGGACCAAGATATCCCATCGGAGAAGAAACTCAGACACTTTGAAATTGCTCATATGGGATGGATAAACTGGTAAGTAATGCCAGTGCTGGAACTCAGCCCAAAAACAATGACTAGGGAGGCATCTAATCACGAAATTCCCAGAAAATGAGGGATGATTTCAGACATTATCCTTGTCTGGGCTGGTTTTTTTCTACTAGGAATGCAAAAATACTTCTCTAAACCTTCTGAAACTAAGTGATTACTCCATTTTTTAATTATTTTTCCTTATTTTGATGGCCAAGGAAAGATTTTACTGTATTATCTTACACACGGCCAGTCTGCCACATTTATTAATAACCATCATTTACCGAGATTTATGCAACTGCAAAGGAACATGCCCTGTGCTCTGCAGAGTGTGCATAACTCCAGAGCAGTATCTTGTGACTCCATCTTTTTTTCTGTTCAATCCTCCAAATACATCAGCCTTCTCTCAGAAGTGGCAGACTGATTTTACCAAGCCATACATCAATGGCAGAATTACTACAAATGAGTTTGCCTGCTGCTCCCTCATCTGATCGTTTCCTTCCAGCCAAAGGTGTTACAAGGCACCAAAAAAACCCCAAACCAGTATTATTTCCCGAAAAGCAACACGAACGAAATCAGCCTCTGATCCTGTCTAGAAGCACGCCTTCCACAGGGTCAAACACTGTCACTGAAGAAGGAAGAGTAGGTGGGGTCTGTACTCACGCTCGTCTTACCTTAGGATATGGATACTGCTTTCCTTTTGGGTACAGACCTCCAGTAAAACGAGGAATAACCATGTTTGGCACCAGAGAGTCATTTATGGTCAGGAATGCCAGTCTCTCACCGTCTGGAGACCACCAGTGGGCAATGTGAGAATGAAGAAGCTCCTCTGCAAAACCAGATTTCCTTAGGGTCCATAAAAATTATCACATAGTCTTGAGCTCATTCAGTTGGCACAGTTTTATTCTTTCTGTGCCTACTTGAAATGCATCTGTTGCAATCCCAGTAATTTCACATTATCCTGGGTTCAATGTTGGAATAACAAGGCATAGCAAAAGACCAAACTTTCACCATTTTCCTCAAATGAGCACTTTTATTGATGTCAATAAATCATGTAAACGTGAAAGATAATTGCAATTGCCATATGTTTAGTTCTACTGCACTCCATTAGACGTGTTTAATTAATCTTTAAATGATTAAGGCCATTTTAAGAGACAGGCTTTTAGAATAGTCAACTTCTTAAAAAAATTATATTTTCAAATAAAACTCTAGCGCTCTCTGAGCTGTGGCAGCTGGTACCATGCAGGTTGTCACACAGTGATGTTTATGCAACAATTCTACCTTTGTCTCAATCTAATGGACATATTTAATTCTTAGAAAATTCAGTTGTTCCACAATGCAGCTTTTGGAAAAAACAAACTTTTTATTTTTATCCAAATTTTATCTGATTCCAAAATGAGAGTAACTCTGCAAAACATGATACCGCTTGTTCTTGCATTTATCATAATTGTATTTCACATTTGAAAGAAATTAAACAGAACCAACACAGAAGCAGGATCCAAACTCCTGGAAGTAAAGCAGGTCCTAAGTACTTCCACATCCACCCTGTAGAGGTCTTCTACTTTCCTTCTACCTTCTGTTTGCAAAAATAATGTTTTCATTATGCATTTGATACGTTGACTTGCTCAGTGAGCATTTTGTGTTGAAATTTGAAAAATTGGGCTGCAAAATTTGGAATAGTTTTCTAACAGAGGCCACATGGAACAGCAACAGAGCTGGTGCCTGGCCCTCAAACACTATTGAGGTTTTTGGCTGATTTGGAGGTCCCTTTAAACACAGTCTCAGGGGAGGTAAGAGGGAGCCACTGGGGTTGGAATCTCTCGCAGGAAAAGCTGAAAAGCAACATGGTGGGGATCCAGCTGCAGGATCTTTAGTGCAGCAAAACCAGAAATCACGCTCAGACTGCACGCAGCAGCGACAGCGAAGCCTTCTCCAGCTGCTGGGGAGGGGGGAAAATATAAATGGTGTCAACCTGGCAGCAGCAGAAGACCAGACTACGGTCATCACCACTGCACATGGATGTGGGAACCCAAACAGAGGTCTCCTAGCAAGATGAGGCCGTGCAGGTGACAGGCTGTACAGAATGCAACAGTCTCTCACTTTACCCAGGCTCTGTAAGGTGTGAACAGGTAGATTATCTGCTTAACCAGCGGCACAGCTGCAAGATGAGGCTGAAAAGCTACAAGTAGAAGTAGAAAGGCTTAGGAGCATTAGAGAGGCTGAAATAGAGGAGGAGCCAGGCTCTGCAGTCTGGATAATGGCCAAATAAGAGCCAGAATCAAGGGGCTTCTGCATCCTGCACTTCTCAGACGGAGGACAGAAGCCCAAGTAGAAAGGACAAGTGGAGCCAAGTGCAGGGCTGTGGCAGAAAGTAAGCACCCCGCTTTCCTGCCTCACCTCCCCAGTTGCCACTGAGAAACAGTGTAGGAGAAAGGGACATGGGGCTCCTGGTGGACAGCATGATGATCATGAGCCAGCAATGTGCTGTTGTGGCCAAGAGGGCCTTTGGCATCCTGGGGTGGATCAGAACAGGGGTGGGTAGCAGATCAAGAGAGATTCTTCTCCCCTTCTACTTTGCCCTGGTGAGACAACATCTGGAGTATTGTGTCCAGTTCTGGGCCCCTCAGTTCAAGAAGAACACGATGCTGCTGGAGGGAGTCCAGTGTAGAGCAACGAAGATGATGAAGGAAGTAGAACACCTCCCTTATGAGGAAAGCCTGAGGGAGTTTGATGTCTTTAGCTTGGAGGAGACTGAGGGGTGACCTCATTAATGTCTATAAACAAAGGCCTAACTGCATACCTAACTGAAGAATGTACCTACAAAACTACTTAAATTGTCAGTGGAGACTCTCCGAGACACAAATCAATCAGATTCTGAACATTTTGAAGCAGCTTAATGGGTTTAATTATCTAAGGTTAGGTGCAATGAAGCTGGGACCTATATTCAAAGACATATATCCTGAGTCATGACTGTCTCGTTGGCTGGATAATCATTATGGTTTGAAAACTGTCCACTACAGCAGCCTTACCAGGCAAACCCAAGAGCAGAGACTAAAGGGTGAACATCTTGTCTCAAAAATCATAACTGTGTTTGTTTTAAAACAAAACTGTTTGCATCAAGCACGGTTATTCATAGAAAGAAAAACAGTTCCCAAATGCTTTTCAAAGTAAAAATGCTAATAACATACTCATGCAAATGATTAAAGAAAACAGATGAGGAGCAATGGTCAATGGGAAAGAAGCAGCAGTATATTGAGGAAATTCAACATCTGTTTCGGTCAGGGATTAAAAATCAGGGAAAAGAATGGACAAAATCAGTAAAAGAAGGTTTTAGGACATGCATCTTGAGGAAGGCTTTGGGATGTGTATCACCTCTCACACCATTTCAAAAACTTTCTAGTCCCAGACTACACACCTTCTGCTTTTCCTTTTTCAGACAAATGTATATAGCTGTGGAGGATACGAACAAGAAGCTAGGATGGTAACTAACATGGAGGCATAAGGTATTTGGATGAATATGCTTGGCTTCCTTTTCAAAAATTGGAGAAGCAGTCTCATGGCCTTCCTGAAAATCAGCCAGGTGTGAAGCTTATGTATTCATGCCTTCACAGGCAAAAATCACCCACAGCATGTATAAAGACATCTGTGATTTGTTGTCAGCTAAAGAAGTCCTGTGAAGCTTCAAAGCCTTCTAGTCCCCAAATACTAATTAATGTGTCCGCAGGAATGATGTGCACAGAGAAGTGGGAGCATAACCTCAGACAAGCACCACTACCATTACTCTGCTATATGCTCCTTGCCATTCCAAGTTTATTACATTCTCTTTTTCTGTTCATCATGAAATATTTGCAGCTTAAAGAAACAGTCACTGGCTTTATCAACACCTTTGATAATCTTTCAAAGATACTAAGCTACCAAAAATCCACATCAACCTCTTCCATACACTGCTTCAGAGACAAACAGGTAAGCTGAAATATAAAATAAACTTTAAAAATGTACATTGGCATGTTTCAAAAAACCAAACTGTAGATTTTCTTTAGTTCTTAAATGTAGATCTCATAAATACAGAGGTCCAAATCATATAAAACCTTTCCCACTTTTTCCATTACAATATATCCTAAAATTCTACCTATACAACACTAGATGGGATCTAGTCCATTTCTTCCAACAGCTAAAATAAAATGCCTGGCAAACACCAGAACTGATCAGCTGCATTAGGTAACTTTCTGTGGCCCTTTCCAGCCTCAGTTATGATCCTTTGAAGACTAGGAAGGAATTTATTTTAAAGACCCTCATATTACATTTGGTTCTGCAGAGCACAGTGGCATAATGAACTTTAATTGCATGTCACTCACTGCAGCTCCATGCTGCACCCAGCTGAACCCCAGAGAGAAGAGGAACACAAGCTGCCCTCTTGGGAACAGATGTCCTCAAAATCCTTCCAGAACTGGAGCCAGAATTGCCTTGTCGCATTCACGACCGTGACTCTTACTAACTTCACCTTTTTCTCTCAATATGCTTTATCAACTTCAAAGAGCTATACATGCTCAGACTCTTCAATCTGCATGCTAGTCACATTAGATTTGAAGAACATGAGTTAAATACAAAACTACATTCCATTTCAAATATATCCTTTGTCCTTAAGTCCATCACACTATCTCAAACCATTAAGAGAAACATTGATAGTGGGTAACTATCAGAACCAGGCATTCATATAGCTAAGGGGTACAAAGCACCATGACTAATTTCTGTGTTTACTGGCAGGCAGATAGCTCACATCAGGACTACATCTGCTTATAACTACTGAACCATTAAGAGGTAACCCCAGACTATTTCTAGGGGCCACACTGAAGTTTCTTGGTGTATGATATAGAACCACTCCAAAAAACCACTGTGCTTTGCCAAGTGCTACATGTGAGAGATTACAAACTTCAGGGAACTGAACGTTGAATGCTGAACTCTATATAATTAATGAGTCCCATAGAAAGAATAACTGCAATGGGTATCAGTTTTAAGCTCCTGTACCAAGCCAGGTAATCTGCTCCCACTTCTTAAAAATCATTATATTAAAAGCATTTTGGGTGCAAAGAGAAAGATTCTGTAGCACTACAACAAGTCACAGCATGGTTTAGTTTGGAAGGGACCTTTATAGGTCATCTAGCTCAACCCCAAAGACAGTTTCAGAAGCCAAAGGATATCACAGACTGAGCTGTCCTCCACTCTGTTCTGGCACTGTTTGCCAGATCTGCAAGTTTTCCACAAGTCTAGCCCAAGGTGATTTAAGCAAAAGCAGCAGCCACTGTTCAGGTAACAGTCTGGCACCTTCAGATCTTTCAAAACACTCAGATCTCATTCAAGCATGTTCTTTACATGAAGTGCAGTGCTACTGCTTGGCTGGAGCAGCTAGAGCCTCTTGTGAATCACTCTAACATGACAGCAACCTCAGCAACAACTGCTGAGGCTGAAGGACAGACACTGATAAAACAAAGTGGGACACCAAACAGTGTCATCTTTGATCACTTTTTGCTATATATCCAGCTGTAAAGAAAATATAGCTTCTGCACTACAGTTGTCCTGAGCTGCCTTCCATTAGGATGCTTTGACTGCACACAGGTCACCACCATTGCTCATACAAGCAACAAACTGAATCCTTACCCTTCTCACTTGTGCTGTTAGTGCAGAATAGCTCCAAAGGTGCACACAGAGCTATTCTAACCCAGCAAAACACACAGGGAGATTAGACTGAAGATTTGAAGTGCTGTCCCCACTGAAGATGGTAGTAACATGCCATATCAGAAGTTCTCTACTGTAGCGTTTTTCACACACTACCTAGTGTTCATTGACCACTGGAGACATTCTGGTTGAAATGAATTCCTGTTTCTGAGAAAATGTTATATGCAAACCAGCAGTTCATGCAAACTACGAAGAGATACAAAGGCAATCTTGCAAGAAAACGAGAAGGCAAAGAAGCAAAAGCAACCCTAAGATAGCATTCTTTTTTGTGAAATGAATAATTTGTGCTGCTGGGTCTGTACAAGAATCTATTTTAATAAACAGATATATTTGTCCAGCTTACCTTCATATAACCAGTCTGCAATTCCATTAAAAATAATTCCTTCTTTTCCTGAAGATGTCAGGCGCAATGAGCTACTCTTTATATCAGGCTGATAGTAGATGTTATTTTCAAAAATATAAATCTGGATGAGGCAAGAGGAATGGAGAGAAAAAAGAACATTTTGGTAGATACAAATGAGTGTTCAGCAATAAGCACATAACTTCCTGAGGCTCAGAACAGTCTGCAGAATAAGTCAACATGAGTTCACCAACACTGGCTTCATATTTCCTTTTACTATCAATTTGGAAAATCTAAGCAAACTTTTAATACTTGTGTCAAGTGAAATTCTTCCTTTGAAATTGTCTTCCCAGATGAAATGTCTCTATGCGCTTTAAGAAGTATTCCATTCCTCAGATTCATACAGGAGATGAGTTTTGTAACAGTTGAGTAGATAAAGAATTTCTGCATTAATTCTATTCTGTCTAATAAAATCATCTGTTTTCCTAGCTGTGAAATGAGACACTTCTGCAAGTGCACACAGCACAGTACAGACATCATAAATACAAGTTACAGCTTTATATCGTGGTGTGAGAACATATTACCACAGCAAAAAACCAAAAAAGAGCAGAGTGCTGTGAACTTTTCTCAGCTTGCTGATGCTTTCTGACTCTGACACACCAACACTTCCTGCAAGGGTGTTATAAAAACGCCCTTTACTTTCAAGTCTAGCTCAAGTCAAGCTCTTCCTTTTCCTGCCAGTAACAGACTGACCGATAGTCCTTTCCTGTTTCACTGCTACTTCTCAGCTTCATCTGCTTTTCTTTCCTTCTCTGTTCACTTGCAAAGGCTCTCAAGTTGACTCACTTTGTCAGTCTGACCACCAGATTCCATGACAGTAAAAGAAATAGCCAAAATAAAAGACAAAAACAGGAAAAAAAACCCAACAACAGGAGACTTTGGAGGACTATGGTGATTGCAAAATATGGCAGGAGACACATGCACCAATAATGAGGAAGGTTTATACATGAACATTTTTAGAAGACTTATACTACAACAAGCTATACGTCTGCCTTTCTCCTGTCAGCCAGAAGAACTTCAAGCACTTCACTTGAATGTAATTTAGATATACACAGTCCAAAACTTCTCAATTGGTCCTATTTTTCCCAGTCTAACTTAATAAGACGTAGACACTGAAGACACTAAAAAGCCAAAAGTTACAGAAGGCTATAAAGAGCAAAACCACAGCTACTAGAATTTCCTTAATAATGCTCTTAATCCCTTTTGCTCATATCCCTGTGTTCCTCACTTTCCCAAGTTGTCAGTGCTAGTGACTAGACTCATATTTCAGCTTATAATCATCTCATAATTGAAGCCTTTTTTCCCATTTCATTGTTAAATTTCAATGGCCACATATGTGCTTGCACAGCTAACAAATGAATCAAACCAATGCCAGTATTTCACACCATCTTGACTCACACTGAGGAAATGCAGCTAACGGCACCAGAGAAGCAACCCACAACAGACATTCTTGTTACGTGATTTTATCAATGCCCACAGATATATGGAGTCTTGGGGACTGCTAACATGATGCAAATGTATTTCCTTCAAAGACCATTTAAAAACCTAGCGATTCATCATTCTCTTATACTTCTATAATAAATGACTTATGGGGAAATACTAACCAGAGAGAAAAGTTTTATCATCACTATTACTGCTGTTCTCTTTGCTTCTCAGTTACCATCTGAAATAGATTCCCCTGTGAGTCTCCAAACTAATGGCATTTCTTGATTTTTAACAGTAGCCACTTCATGAATTCTGCTGCAGAAAGCAATAGAGCTGAGGGCTTTTTATACCATGAGGCATTCAATGATTTTAATCATGACTAGAATAACTTGGGAATAAAATTCTTTACGGTCAGAAACAGAACTCGGCAGTGAGTTCAAATCTGAAGTAAAAACAGCTGATCCTGTTTGAACAGCCAAAAATGTACTGACCAGTTATAGCTTTACAAATAATCACAAAATCATAAAATGATTTGGGTTGGAAGGAATCTTGGAGGTCATCTAGTTCCAACCCCACTACCCTGGGCAGACACATCTCCCACTAGACCAGGCTGCCCAGATGCCCATCTGACCTGACCTTGAACACTTCCAGGGAGGAGGCATCCACAACCTCCTTGGGAAACCTGTTCCAGTGCCTCATCACCCTCACTGTAAAGAATTTCCTCTTAATATCTAATCTAAATCTACCCTCTTCTAGTTTAAAGCCATTTCCCCTTATCACTACGAACTCTTGTAAAATGACCTTGATAGAGTTGAGAGTTTATGAGAAGATGACATACAGCCCAGCACTAACAAGAAAAGAAAACTAGAAAATACTGTAATAATGTCAACAAATGCTTTTTATACGTGTAAATTTCCACAGTTGAAATGTACACTTTTTTCCTAAGGTAGAAGAAGAAATACAGGCAATCACAAGGCATACTTAATTGCCCAATCATGAAGACCAAAATAATCTAGCTAAGTACTTGCTATGTAATTGAACTAAAAATATTTGTACCAGATTAAATTGGAGATGGCATAAATGGTGGGAACAGCCCTACTGCCTATTGCTTAGCAAGATGCCATTTCTTATCGTTAACAATCTCTTCTTATATAAACTTCTTGCAGGAGATTACAAGAGAACCTATTTGATCAAATGATTCTGTTTTATTTAGGCTTCTTTAATTCAATGAGCACAATCTAACTAATTTTTGAAGATCAGAAGTATCATTTCTTCTTCTCTGCCCCCCTTTCAGGCTGTTTGTATTTTTTATGAAGTTTAATAGTGTCTAGTCTCTGCATTGAAAAACTTCCATTTAAATCCATCACTGCCAGTTGAAGTACAGGATTAAGTAAGACCTGTTTTATGACTGGACCATGAAAAGGTCTTTAGTCTTGTTATTACAAGTTAGCAGGCATTGCTAATTCCCTTTGACACCTTTCAGACAAGTATCTCAGGAGGAATACTAGACTCACCACCATGGCACTGATCACCGGTTTCCTTAGCTTTACCTCCCCCTTTTCACAAAGCGCCTTGTCTCCATCCTCAGCCACTTCCCTCTGAACATCCCCAAAACACTCAGTCTACTCTGTCAATCTGAAGTTTCCCTTCTCTCTTTATCACCCATGACACTTGTTCTTTCAACACTGAAAGCTACCTCAACAAAGGACATTTTTTCTTGAACATACGGCTTGGAACACTTCAAAGTTTTTGATAAAATTCAAAGGCACCAGCAGGCCTCTCCCTAGCAAGCCTCGAGCTCATTGCTTACTTGAATTTAACATTAAAAACGGTGAATTTATGTTCTTTTGTAAAATTTATGGAATACAACTGTTCATGTTCCTCCAGATAACTAAAGAGCACATGGATGATTTAGGGTTGGCACACTGGGAAGTACTGCTCTGCACTGCAACAAGATCAACATCCCCATGCTTGAGCCTGTAAAAACACCTCTGAAAGGTTTGCCATGATGGGTAGTCATTTAATCTCATCTGTAATTCTATTTGTTACATTTCAGGGGGTGGCATTTTGCACCCAAAGCCCACAGACTTCTTCACACACACTTCCTACTGCCTAACCCCTGCAGCCGACTGCATTCCACTCCATTCCTGAACACGCCCAAGTGCTCATCTATAATTATTTTACCCATTGTCCTCTTGGAAATAAGGTGTGAAAATGTTGATTTCTGTAGCAAAACAGGCAGCCGAGTTTCAATAGAAGTGACAACGCTATTGGGAAGGCTGCGAGTAGCAGTGTGAGAGGCTCTTTGCCTTGCTCTCTGTAAATCCAGGCTGTGGATTCAATTAAGCCCAAGTACTTAGTGTAGCCACAAAAACCAATCTCCCATCTGACATTGCTACCAGAGCAACGCAGCCAAGAGAGACATTTCTAAAAAGCACACTCATTGTGAATTCTTCCTCCCATTACAACATTACTGTGTTACAAATGTACCTCATATACAGCTCTAAAAATGGTGAAACTTTAACAGATCACTGCTTGAAATTAGTTTTGCTCATGGAACTGAGAGCAGATATTGCTCACTTGTGCCTAGCACGTGCACATACAGCGCTGACCAGCAGCTAAATGTCTTGGCTTCGTGTCGCTCGGAAATACCTGCGACCAGAAGCAGCACGTGCACCTCTGTAGTTTTACATGAGGGCAGTCAAGTGGGCAGTTTTTTCTCCTCAGTTAGTCCTTGACTAACATTTGCCTGCTGCGGTCACACTACCACTTGATGCTCCTGCTGCTACCCCAGAGATGGTGTCAAACATCAAGTGACTTTAGGTGGAATGTGGACACTGGTCTTACTCTGGTTTGGATTATCACAAGCTCACCAACTAGAAGGAGAAATGGAAGTATTTCTCATTTGTAACGTGTAAAAATCCTACCTCAGGCCCCCAACATAGACAAAGTCCTTAAATATATGTTCTAACTCCTTCTGCAAAATACTTCAGTTCCTTTTCTTTGTTTCATATATTTTCAGGCTTCTTGCTCTATTTAAATATTCCCACCAGTGCTTTCTGGTGAAGACAGAACCTATAGAAAACTCTTCCCATTCTACTTTATGCTGCACTAAAATCTGTTTCTCAGTTTTTATCTCAAAACCAGGACTAGACAGAATTTTTAGGTAGAAGGTGTTGCTGTTGATTTATGAGGTGCACCAATACACAGAAGCTGAATGTATGAGCTGCAGTTAGGTCTTTAGAATTGAATGAAAGAGGTAGCAGGTGACTAGGAGAGAACTCGGGCTACATCTTTTCCTACAACAGAGACTTAAACCCTCAAATACTGCAAAGCAGGCAGCAAATCATGACACAAGAATTCTCAAAAAAAAATAAATAAAAAAGAATTCTTGAAGCAGGATCTTGCAGATACAGGTCATTAAAATCCTGACTCCAGTTAGTAAAACTAAACATGTGCCCATGGGTTTCTGAGGTGGGAATCTCACACACTTCATCAGTTTGGGCATCATGTTTTGGGTAATTGTCAAAAAACCCAAGACACGTCCTTTGGTAGCCTAACTTCACTCAGGTGTTTGGGCACAAGTAAAACTAAAATGGCTTTTCTTAGTATATACTTGAGTCTAATTAAGAACATAATGAGTACCAACGTGTTGACTGTAACTACCAAATCTTCCAAAACTGCTAACAGAGGAGTTGCTGTGTGCCAGACAGGTATCCTCATGAATACTCTAGTGGCTTTGTGCCCAAAGCACTTTCACAGCTTTCAGACACAATGATAAGAAAATAAATTGAAAAAGGCACAAAGTGGAACTGGGCTATGCTATCTTCTATGAAAATTATTATTACTCTTTATTAACCTCTTCTTTTCACTATATATTTCACTAGTATCTTTAAAGTATTACAAGTCATCTTTTTCAGCTAAGACTCTTCACTAATAAGGTTGCAAACGGGAATAAATAAAAAAATTAAATCTACTGCCTTCAGATTTATTTGATTTTTTGTTTTCTTAGAGATTTTGCACAGCTAATCACACCAAGCCTTGAACCAAATGAAGAATAAAACCCCATAGCCCTTCTTTAATTATATTATTAAGCATTTTTCAATTATGAAAAGCATCTGCAAGAATGTTTTGGATTAGAGATTAATTCTTGATAAGGACCACATTTATTTCAACTGATGGTGAAGAATTTGAAACTCTGAATGCTCTTATGTTCTACCTACAGCACTAATCCTTATCTTTTTTCCACATCTGTCAGCCTCTACACCCTTTTTTCTCCATAAACCTTCTTCTAAATTAATTTCTTCCAAAACACTTATTTATTATTTTCAACATGCTTCACAATTACATTATTTTATTTCAGGCTGAGGTCTGAAGCAGAGCACCCAGTTCAAGTAGTTAGTTCCAGATGGCAGACAGCTGTGAGAACACAGAGACATCTAATCCCACAGATGAATGGCAAACCCAGTGCCAATAGCTGAAGAGGTCTCCCGTGTGTCTTTAATCATTTGAAACACTACAGGCAGAGAAAAGCTGCTAAATTACAGAAAAATACTCCGATGTTTTCCCTTCAGGTGCTCCAGCGAGGCCTTCTGCTTGGGCATACCCACACTCAGTCACTCCTCCGACTGCAGGGTAGCACACTGGCCACAGTTCAAGCTTTTAACTCACTAGCTGAACAGCAGCAGCAGTTTGCCTGGAGCTGTGTGGAGGTCACCGTGCAATTGCTTACCCTGCACAGAAGCAGCGAGTGTGTGTGAAGCAGGGCTCTACCAAAGCAGAGGCAGCTTCGCTATCACAGGCTGCCAGCAGCCAGTTAGCCCTGGCAGCTGAGACAGTCACTATCAGATATTTGCACATGTCCTAGAAATTCATCCAAACACCAAAGTTCAGACTTGTATTTATATCCAAAAGCCTGGTTTTCTTCAGATGGATGAGAAACTGAGCTGCTATCCTTGCTGACAAAACCTACCTCCTTTCCTGGAACTAGTAATCAGCTTGCAGAGAAGCTACCAGACTGAAAGGCAAGTTTATGTCAAACCTGACTTTGAGGAGATAGAATTAAAAACCTAGCATTAGTCCTTCCTCTTACTCATGGATAGGAGTCCCTAGTCGTGGCAAAACTTGTTTTTGTACAAATATGATAAGGTAACTTGCCACACAACAGGCTTTTTTAAATAGATTATACAAACACCACCCATACAGGTGTAATGAATTGCTGACGCTGCTTCCCAATACAAGAAGAAACAGCCAACAGCCTTGGATCTAGAAGCAACATTACTCACTTATATCATGCTTTGCCCAAGCTGAAGGTATGTCTCCCCACTCTGTACCACATACAGGTAATTGTTGGTTTGTGCCACACTTCTTAGTGCAGTTTTAAAGACATGAAAAGTTGTCCTATAGGGCACAAGTTTTCAGATTACTAGTACAGTATTTCCACAGTAGCTGATGTGAAACGATGGCATCATTAACAACTAAACCAGAAGAAAATCAGCACAGCCTTTGGAATTGTCCTATCCCAGGATGGTAGATTCATCAGTGACTTATTTTCCTAATTTAATAAAAGAACCTTTCTAAATAATCTGCCCAAGTTTGACTTTCTGATTGATCCCATCAGCACAAATACATTTTGCCATCAGCAGTAACAGAAATACATGGAAAGCAAAGTGCAAGCATCACTGGGCTTTGTGGCCATGACTTAACCTTACAGATCTTGTAACAGCTTCTGAAATTACATTTTCAAAAGAAATAGATAGTAGATTCCAGCATCTTTTCTTGAGGAAAGAAATGGTGGAGTGTGGCTAATGGCATGGTGTGTCACTATATGGATTCACCTAGTTCAGGAAAGGCACCAACCAAACTCTAAAGCTACCGAGCAGGTATGGCTGGAAAGAAAACAAAGGCTGTATCTGTATCAATGAACTTTTGGTCAAAAAATATTAATGCAACAAGAACTGGTCTCCTCTTGCACAGGTGAGTGTCCTGCATACGAGCTGAGGAAATAACCAGATTCTTCTACAGACTCCCTGACCAACAGATCCATAAATAACTATTCCAACTTAGAACAACTTCAGCACTCCCACTTAACACTCCAGAGAATATGAGAGTCATCCTTACCTTTCACACAGGGAAAATGAGCTATGACAAGACTAAGGAATTCCTGATTATGCCCAGAAGGAGACCTTCAGGCATTCAGGAAATGCTTCTGCTGCAGAACTCTAGCAGTTGCTAATGATAGTGCTAAAGATGTTGACATAAAGCATCTTCAGACAGCCCATCTCTGGATCTATTTCTGTGTGACCTTGGCAAGGACACACAGTTCACCAATCTTTGAAATAGCACTGGTGTCTTTACAGTTCTATGCACATACTACTCAACTGTCCTTTTTGTTCTCTGAGGAGGGTTTTTTTCCTGAAGCACAAACAGGTGTTATCCTGTGCATCCACGTAGATAATCTGGCTAACCAGCTGACTCCACCGTTATCATGGCTGATAGCTGCTTCTCAGCAGAAGATCTATTAGACATCTTCATTTCTGGAGCATATGGAAAAACTCTATTCCTTCTTTTTGTGAGACTGCCAGCTAATTAGTTGGATAATTAATTCTTCAAAAGCTTCAAGATGTTTTTTCCATCTGGGCTCGCCACTTGCCATTATTTCTGTTTCCTGTCTTACCACACATTAACCAAGGCCAAATCCAGCTGCCCTCAGTTAGATCAGTCATTAAAATTTACAGATGAAGTATGTTTTCTTGTTAACAACTGTAAATGCAAATAATATCTGCTAATTATCAGACAGAAGAAAGCCAAATAAGGAAAGTTTTTAGCCATTCAGCAAATTTTGTACTGTACTCTTCAGAGATCAAACTATAAATTCTCTTTATCCTCATACTGGGACAAGAAAAATGGTCCCACAACACACACAACAGCTGTATTTCTCATAGTCCTGCATTCATGTTGGAGCATGTGGTGAAACAAAACACACATCAGTTGGGATATCATAGAACCTCTTAGGGTGGAAAAGACCCTTATGACCGTTGAACCTAACCAATAACTCAGCCCTGCCAAGCCCACTACTAAACCACATCCCTAAGAGTGAGAATAAATTGCTAGGCTACCTAGGCCACAGCTAAAGTAAGAACAAGTTAAACAGCTTTCATATAGACAGTTTAACCAGCAGTAAAAGAATTGGAGTTTAACACACTGGCACAGAGCCCTCACACATAAATGTTACGAGGAAACATTAGCTTGAAGCTAAAAAGATTGATTTGATCAAAACTTGGTTGATGGTATTTATACTGCATGACCACATATTCTCTATATGTATATCTATCTATCTATATATATACAGTTTTAGACACTCAAAGAGTCAATGTTCTTTGTTTCCTGAACAACATGCTGCCTCAATACGCTAAGGTCAGAGCAAACAAATTGTCTAAAATAAATAAAGATGTGGTGTCTTAGATTGACTCATTCATTTAAAAACAATTTCAAAGTAATTTTTAGAAATTAAGTTGGTTTCAATTCCTACTTCTGTTTGGCTCCAGTTATGTAAATGCAGACATCTATGAACTTCCTTTGACTTGTAAGTAATATTTGGGCTAACTCTGGACTACAGAACTAAATATAAATATTAAAAAAGAGCCACATATTACAAAATTCACAGTGCAACATCTGCTCGCTTCTTCACGGCTAAACTGAACTTTTTCTTGGCATCTGTGATTTCAGTTACTCTACCTCTGAGACATACAGAGGTATGAGATTGCCAGACCATTACTATACCTGCCTATGCAGAGGTCAGGTATGTCTTTCTGCCCTTTTCCCTTGCCAAAATGTCATTTAGTTGAGGCAGCTTCCTACTGAAGCACTTTGTATGTCAATGCCACAACAGTGTAATTGCTATTTTCTTTCATCCTCTCACAGAAGAAAAATTCTCATTTTGGGAAGAGAACACTTTCTAGCATCAACTAGAATAATTGGACATACAAAGTTATATAGGAACGCTTGTTTATTATAGGCAGTTAGAAGTTTCCTGATGGCAATCCAAACCTACTGGTCTGTATATCAGAGCTTCTCTATGACTATGTCTCCTTCTCTCAAGGCATTTAAAAACCACCTGGATATGTTCCAGTGAGACTCAGTCTAGACAATCCTGCTCTGGCAGGGGGATTGGACTAGAGGATCTTTTGAGGTCCCTTCCAATTCTTAATGTTCTGTGATTCTGTGGCCATAGGGCACATGCAGCAGTGAGCCACAGAAATCCCTCAGGTCTCTATTCAATCGAGGAAAGAGGGAGCTTTTGCTGTGTTCTATGACGAATGGATGTTTCAATGCCATTTGATTTGTTTCTACCTACAGCTTGAAAATTTATATCCATCTACAACATGAATTCTAATGAATAAAGTGTGGGCACAGGGGTTACTTAAACCTCTCATGGGCTGCAGGCATGGTAAGGGTGATGGGTACAGAGCCTACATTCCTGTAGCAATATCCTTACATGGTTGTTTCCAAGTTAGGTGTCAATTTACTGTTCCATACAGGTGAACATGAGTTCTGTTGTGCACATAACTGCATTGGCAGGGGTTTTCTAGGGAGTATTTTGCATGTGTTGGAAAAGAAGCAAGATAAAGGGTCAGTATCTCTCATTTTCACCCACAGTAATAAGCTGTGGAAGAAGCTCAATGGTAATGAACTGGACACTTACACATGGAAAGGCAAGAAAACGCAAGCTGGCAAATTATTACCCAAAGCAGTTATAACACACTTCACTGATGAGATTGATTATTTTGCTGATGGCTTTCTTAAAGGTTCTACAACATTCTTCAAAACTAAAGAGAATTACTGCATTTTGGATAATACATAACACAGGAAAGTGATCTATAAAGCTTTTATACTTGTGGATGGTTAGAGCATGCATTAGTGACTCTTCCAGTTACAATAATGCAGACTTTTTCCAAAATCCCTTCTCTTCCACATCTTACATATTTTTTTTCTTCAGCCTGTGTACGTTATAATGACAAATTTTAAGGGAATGCTATGGAACTGTATTGCAAAGCAGCTTTACATTACAGCCTTTCCCCCTGAATTCTGTCTGTAATCTCTTCAGGTCCTACAGACTGGAATCGCAAGCTAAAATGTTCAGTAGTTTGTAGTGCAGCTGCTTTGTAGTCTCCAGTAGTGCAGGATGGCTCTGATCTCCTCTCTGCACTTTTTTTTATTTCTGCAGTTCAATCTATCCTGGTATCAATTTCCTCTGACTTGCTCCAACTTCTACTCCACAGTTCCACATGCATGACACACCGCTCCATTATGTAGACACGGCACAGCAGGTACCTAAGCAAAGCATGACAGTAGACTAAATCTACCCTTACATGATCTATGTTTCAGAATCATCAGACACTGCAAATGAGGCAGAAAACAAATAACAGATAGTAACAACATTGTTATAATCACTAGCAATAACAACTCTATTTACTCTTACAGGTACCAATTTTCAAAAGATTGTGATTGACCTAGACAAGAATTTTCTCAGAGGAAGCTTTCAAGCCTTTTGATTATGTTGTAATTAAGGCAGAGAGGAAGTAGCTGTTGACTGGTATGAAAAATGAAGACCAGAAAACACATACATCCCAATGTCATATAGTGCTTTTTTTTTGTCAGCTACAATATGTTCATTTTCTTTTTGCAGTCATCAAGCTGCCAGACGTGAACAACAGAACACTGAAGCACCACTTTTCCATTCTCTAGATGAACACCACTGCATCACAGTAATGTGTTAGCACAATTGCTTCTGACCAACCACAAACAATCTATAAGGCTATTATATTTAATTGCTATTTAGAGTTTATAAATCCACTGTAAACAGTAGCAAGGGTGCAGTCATAATGCAACTATAAGATGCGTTTCTAATGTGATCAAATAAAGCAGGCCATGAACTCAGAGTATCAGCGACTCCATGATAACTCCAACGTCCTTGACTCCCAATAAAAGACAGGAAGCATTGCCTTCTTTTATTTAGCCCAGCATTAACGTGTTGCCTTTCCAATGATATTGAATCGTGACAATCATTAAATTCATGCCTTGCCTACTCCCATGAAAACTTACTCCTGAGTGCATGCATTGTGCTACATGGTACACAAACATCTTCACTTATAGTATCCCATCCACAACCTACGGAAGAAGCTACTTTATAAGTCTTTGTGATTCCACAGAAGATTACAGTAAGAATGCCTTGGCCTCAAGCTGATAATCTGGATCTACTGGTTCCCCCACGGAGCACCTGAGACACTATACTGGCTGCAGCACTGTGGAACACATCTTTGAAGGATTGAATTGCTCAGCCCTTTGATCTTTGTCTGCAAAAAATGATGTATACAACACCTTTATCTATAAACAGCCTATGTTCAGGAACCCACTTCATGTTCCTCACATTTACTGATAGATTCTGAATAATGAACCAGCATAGAAAAGCATGGACAGAAATGTGACTACGTTGGTCCTGCAGACTTACAGCAAAATCATAATCTGTCCTTACCATAGCATCTTTTAAAATGGTCTTTGCTATTTTGAAGGCTCATCTCACACTGATTTCAAGCATTCAATTATACTCAGACTGATCAATCTGTAGACAAAGGTAATATAAAAATATTCCTACTTAGTTACTCCAGAAGAAAAAAGGCAATACTGGGAGATGGGAAAAACTATCTAACATAACTGCCTGGACTGGTTGCCAGAGGAGGAATTTCGTATTTTCTTTGATGGAAAGAAAGATGCATCCTAACAGCAAGGAGCAAAGTCAGAAAAGACAGAATTGAGAATGCTGAGATTGGCATTTCCTACTATTCTTACAGTGATAGGTGATCCCTGAGAACTTTGTACATTATTCTAATGCCAAAGTTAACCAGGAAGCCTTCTATGTGAGAAGAACAAGCTGGCTTTATCACAAAGCATTGTGCTTTCAGCTAGTGTTGTTGATCCAGCTTATCTTCTTGTATGGTCTATGTGCCTCCTTCTTCTATCTTGTGCACAGCAGTCAAGTGTCCTCTTGTCTTTATAATGGGACAAAATTTCAGCGGATGACATCTACCTGCACAGACTCCATATAGATAGGGAAGTTGATGCAAGACAGCAAACTTGCCTTATAATATGTCATTAGGAAAGAGATATAGAGGAATGATAGAACTCTGACTCTTGTGATAGCCTCCCTGTTTGGGACAGTTCAGTCTGTGAAGCACTTGGAAGTCCACGACCTCTATGCAAGGCTTCTTTACTGATTCAAGTATTGGGTGCACACTGGAACAGTGATAATAGAACACAAATCGGGGAAATGGGAAAGGAAACATCTTTTATCTCTTCTCAATTTATTCTCTATAAAGCTGCTGGGTCTTTTATTGTTCCATACAAAAAACAGTAGTAGAGGAATAATGCTCCTATAAAACACATGATTTTTCTCATTATTTCCTCACATTTTTCAGAAATAGCCAAGGAGCTATTCTCACAAACTGCTAGCCATATCTAATCTTTAACAGTTAGTGTTTTTAAGTTACCTTTGGTACCAGGACATGTTCATTGCCTTTCACTAAGCGAAATGATGAAGCAACATCTATGTTGAACACAGCTTTTTTTCCATTTATAAATGTTCCTGCTCTCTAGAGCTCAAAAAACTTGTACTGAATATATTTAACTTTGATATGTAAAAAAGTATTTTTCCCTGTTTGCCCAAACTGTTTTCTGGCTCTGTCCTCCACTCCCTTTCTATGAGATGGAGAAAACTGCCTTTGTATTGAGTATCCCTCTTGAAACTTGAGGACACGCACGTAATGCTTATCTTCACCTCGATTTTGACTGTACTTGAGTGAAGCGGGCACCCAGAAATTAATAATTAAAAAATGGAAAAGAACTCCGTAAAATACCTTTAGAGAAACTAGTATTTTTTCTTTGAAGAATAATTTGAATTTAACCATTTAGATGAAAAGGCAAAGTACATTCACACTTTGCAATGTTAGTTTGAGAAACTCAAGGGAAAATCTGATGTCTAGCAGCGGCTTAGGAAAACTACAGTTTTAACTAAGACTTTCTGTGTAACTGCAGTTCCTATGTGAAGAAAAACATTATACTGCCCATGATAACCATGACCCTAAAAAGCAGTTCTTGGATGCAAAATAAAGTGGCAGAAAGACTTGCAAGCATGTTAGTAAATAATAATTGAAGAGGATCTGACCATGTAGCACATGTTACATAACACACCAAAAATACGAGAATACACAGGCTTGCAAAATAAAACACAACCCATCTTCTGCATCTTCTGCTGCTGATCAAATGTTGTTATTAAAAAAATAAGTTGTGTGCCTTTATATTTATATATATTTACTTTTTGATTCAAATCCTCAGTCTTTGACATGTACGTTTCACATTAGGAATCTAGAGATTCTTGGAACAGTAAATAAAAAAGCTTTAGTAGCCTCCTCATTTTCTCACTGCCTTCAGAGGGGCATGATTCAGCGTTTGCTAGACTTATAGTTAAATCCCTTAAACACTCAACTAGCTGGGCAATGCTCAACTATATGGATTTTCCTTCTTCACAGAAACATGCTCTGCAAGATAAAGGATCTCAAAATGTTTTGCAGTATAGAAGTTCTGTAAGAACTCTCTCATACATATTAAACAAGAAATCATACCTGTGGTTTATGTCACATTAAAATGTTCTTTCGAGGTCCCTTCCGATCCGTAATGATTCTATGATTCTATGATTCTTGTTTATGTCTGCTTTTCTGAATAAATTCAAGCAGACATTTTCCTCACAGTTTTACAGCCATTTGCCTCATTAGCATCATGATTAGAAGGAAAGGTGAAAGAAAGCCTTGACATTTCCACAAGTGATTTTTAAGTTACTCATAGAAAAATACAGCAAAAGAGCAAAATACTTTTAAAATGAAAACAGGAGAGAACATTTATTTATTTAGAATTAATTATTTGGCTCGTGAACCCTGGGAGATCTTTTCTTCATTTGCAAATGGAATTGTTTTTACCAGGAGGGGGTGCCAAGTACCCACAACATTAATTACACAAAAAGAAAACACATGGCAAATATTTCACAGAGAGCTAAGTTACCTATTTTTGTAGTAGTTGTAACTTTGAACCTTGACAGAGCAAACGGCAAATGAAGCTTTAAGCAACTAATGGCGGTTAGAACATCTGTTGAGGAAGGTAAATGTCTAGCATAGTCCTGCAAATTACTCATTTACTAAAATTAGTCTAATACCTGTCTAGGGACTTGGCAAATAATACAACATCAAAGAACTCTGCTGCTGCAACAATTCTATTATCTAAGCCAGTACTTGAAAGCCACAGAAAAGAGCTAAAATTTTGAAAGGAAGTCAATTGTAAGGCAATGTCAAGCTAATATGTCATTTCAATGGTCTAATTGGTACTTGCACTGTCATGGGGCAATAGATGTTGATGAGCAGGGAAGTTAAACTTAATCTCCAAACTAAGCAGAGCAGTAGAGAGTTCCTGAACTGGTACATTTATTAATAAAAATTGAAGCAGATTTTCCCTTCTGTTTCTGGGTTTGTTTGCATCTTGTTTTGGGTACTTTTAATACAAGGTGAGGCCCTTTTTCATTGTCTTTTTAAAAGCTTCAGCTTTTGAGCTTCTATTATTTGTATCTTCTTCACATTTTACTTTTTTTCTTAGAGCAAGCGTGTAATTTTTATTTTTAATGTTTAAAATATCACCTAAAAATTGAAGAGAGCATTCTGAATCCACAATTCACCTACAGGCCAGAAATCATTCTTTCTGTATACAGGGTAATAGGTGAAGCTGTAACATGATGACCTAAATTACAGTATGGCATAGCAAAACCTCATCATCTATGTTTCGTTGATGGCATCAAAACTTGACAAAGAAAGCCACCAAGCTTCTACAAAATGATAGTTTTAGTATTCTGTACAGCTTTACAATGTTCTTGAGTTCTGCTTTGATAAAATATGCATTTATTTATGCATAGACATTCTTATGTCTATATCAACCAGTCAGTATTTATGCTTTATGTGTACAAATAAATAACTCAAGCTCCCTTTAAAACCACTGACTACATCAAAATGGAAACGAGCCCAACATAATAAATAACATAAAATACCTATTGCAGTTACAAAGGCAAAGTGACTTGCAGGGATATGTGTCCAAATAATACAGTGAAAATAACATATTCCATACTAAACACACAAGATGCTACCACCCAGGCAGAACAAACTTTATGTAGAACTTTTGGGGAAAAATTGAGCAACTTCTAAACACATTTCACTGGGAGCTATTGAAATAATCTGTCCAATGATGAATCATAACTAGCTATATTGCAAGAAGCAGTGCAGAGAAGCACTACATATTTCATAGAAAACTCTATATACGCTGGAGACCAGAGGTCAGCTTTCATTGTTAGGGTTCTACTACAATATGTCTCCACAGATAAACCCAGTCAGAAAGGTCTGTCTTGCCTGAATCTGATACAAGCCAGGTCAAGCACAAAAATGTGAGAATCTTTGCTCGCAACTGTTGGAAAATATAAGGCTAAAGAACAGAGAACACCAGAGGCCTTTTAAGAGCTCCCAAAGCATCCCCCTTCTCAGTAAAGGCTTCTTACGAGCTATGCGATCTCTCTTAGACAGATTATCTTAGACACATGCAGCAAGGGCTCTAATCAAGCAAACTGGGGGCAGAAAAATGTTGATGAAGAGAGTTAGATATCTACACAGTTTGTTTTCCCTGGAAACTTAATGCTGTGCTAATGGATGCTGTAGAGGTGAGGTAAAGAGGTAAATCAACTGATCTCTTTCAAAACTTTAATCGAAAATCAGCAAATGTGAGAAATATTTAGCAAATACTTAAAAATACTACTTCACACACTAAACTGCACAGAAAAGGTATTTTAGGTCTGTCGTAGTTCTAATACAGTTAAAAGAGAGCAATTTAGAGTGACCTTGAAAACACATGTCAATTGTAACAGCTACGTGACCTTAAAATGCATGAATTCATTAGATAGAAGTTTCTTCTCCCTAACAGGAAACATTTTCAATTTCACCACCCAAATGTCATGACTCAAACAGCAGATGCTTCTTTGAGCTTTCCTCTTAATCTCTACGAAAGCCTGGACTCTAGGTAAATAGCAGGAAACAGAAATAACTGGCAAGCACTCCAGTATCGTCAAACAAAATGATATTACGGCCAAATCATCTGGTATCTGATATAAACCTAAATCTGCTTTATTCACCAGCTACATGTGGTCTGCTGTCCCATTTGACAGCCCTAGAAATTATTCACAACACCAGAAAACACAGACCGATGCATGATTTTCACCAGGATGTAAAGTACTGCTGCACACTTGGTTTCACAGTAGCCACATTCCCTCCCTCTACACAATAAGTAGCTCCTGGCTTCACACCAATTCTCCTGCTTAATTTTTTTCCTCTTTCCATCCTCTTACATTATTTATTTGAAACTTTTGACAATTCTCCTTTATATGAGGAACTCAAACTCACATTCCTGTGTAGGTTCTTTAGGTCTTCGGCGGAAGTAAGGATTGGAAAGATCTTCTTTTACACTATAACCTGTTCGCTGAAAACAGCTGATCCAGGTTTGTGTGTGTGGATTTCATCAAAGACCTTCCAAACAGTCACAGTGCAAAGTTAAGAGCTTTGGCTTGGTCGGACAAACCTGTGTCCTGTGCTTCACATCTTGTGCTAGTTTTGCTGATCAGTAATTACTATATGATTGCACCACACCCGGTCGGGTGCTATTCCTCCTCATCATAAAGATCTACATATACTTGGTTTCTGATGGCAATGGAATATGCTGTTGTCATGGGAGTTTCTAGATGAAATTGTTGTTTATAATATTAATTTGTTCTCCACTTGTTCTTTGGTTTTAATTATTGGCTCTTGGAGATTACTCAGGTTAATACAAGATGATATTTTTAAAAGTATTTTACTGCTTGCTGTACTTATTGTAATTATTACTATCTCCTCATTATACGGAAAAAATGCGTAAGTTGTTATTTAAGGAGGGACTTTGGTAAACCAGTTGTACTGTGTTTGGCCACACGGATCTGTTAGTTGCATCACTGAACGTAGACATTGATCCCTTTGCTATCAATAGCTACTGCTGATGGAAAAGCAGGTTTTAGATCTCTCCCTTTATGATTTCCTTCTCATCCAGTTTCAATGCTGATTCCTTCTTGTACTATCTTCATTCAAAACTCAAGAGTGTTTGCTCTAACGACAAATTTTATCATGAAGAACCGTTAAGGCAACGTGTCCTCAGTTGCACATCTTTTCTCTGCATAACCTGTTCTGCTGGAATGATCTCTACTGCCCTGTTTCTGCTAGAGACAGCTGTTCTTTTGGACAGCAGCAACCACCATAATGCACAACAGTCTTTATTCATTCATGCCTCTTTTCTATTTCTGTCTTGCTGCTGAAGTGGGAGGGTAACGTGGTACTCTAGAAAATTCCTTTTTACCACAAACAGCTTCAAGAGGACATTCTTCTTACTGGCAATTCTTATGGAAGTGACCTTCAGTATCCTGTCACTGCAGGTGTTCATCTGCATGTCAACACTTGGTACAATTCAGAGTGCACAGAAGATTCTGTGATCTAATCACAGCTACTATTGCTAATTCTGCAGACCATATGGCAACATAAAGCCCACAGTAGAGCAGATATTTTAAAAGCATGACATTAACTTTACTAGGGACGTTAACAAAGATGAGTAATGTTATTCTCACTGAAGTATGAATTATGCCAACATTTTCAAATTTGGATGATTAAGGTTGCACCTGAAACAACCACCTATTTTTCTGCTGTTCTGAGATCTGTGCCCATATCTGGAAGCATTCATGCATATTTCCAGAATGACAATCCAGGCAAAAGTGGTTTTTTTTTTCAGTAACCCTGTTCTGTTTCATTATTTTTCTGGATTTTATGATTGTTAGATCCGTTCCTGTCCTTAAGATCCATCTCAGGAAAGCAAAAAATAGATTTCTCATTAAGCACTGTATGCAATTTTAGGAGTACTTTAAATTACTAATCAGAGGTACTGTAATTTAATTTAAAATATTTCCAAATTCTGCCCAGTTTTGCAAATGCATCACTTTTCCACTACAATCTACATAGGTTATCACATTCCATAGTACTGCCTAGAAAATAACCAACTCGTCTTGTCACCGCACACTCATGACTAACACATTGATGTGTTTAACTATTAAACCATCCCAAGCATGTTCCAATTACTTTCCCCTTCCTGCCTCCATTTGCTTAATGCAACACATTTTAACCAAAACTGTTTTTTACATTCCCACCACCTTGATGAATGATAGAAGCAACGGGGTATATTCTGCAGACAACTCATAGCCTCTCTGCATGAACACATCAGACTCGCAAGCAGGTTTCAGGATCATGCCAGCAGGCATTAATGGGCTTATTAAAGATTGTGACTAGGAGTATCTGAATTTCTTATTCAGAGCTGAAGTTTTCCTAAGACTCTTGCCTCCCATTACCCAGCACAGGTCAGTCTGATTTCTCTGCTGATCTAAACCCACAAGTTTTCAACTTTTACATTGGGGTTGGTCATGATGCGCATGGATGATTTATGTTCCTGAAAAATAGTAAAACTCCTGGTAGAGAACAATACATGAACAAGAGCAGTTATGTTTTATGTAACTAAGAATTCAGCGTTGTACAACAGACCTTGTCAGTCATTTTCACGGCCAAATGAAAATAGCACTTTTCATTGAATCCATGACAAGCACTCCTGGATGTTACGTTTTTGCACTCGCTCAGCTTTCATGGATCTTGCACTTGAAAACTTTACCTTCTCACAGTAGTAGCCACAGACATGGTTATTCTGAGGATTGCTTGAGTGCACATTTAGATGAAGGCTATACATTATAAATGTGTGCTTTCAACAATTGTACAATTTACTTATTGAGATTAAACTGGGAAAACATTTACATGTGTTCAACATATAAAAATAAATAAATGGATCCCCTAAAAGCTACGAAAGGATCACACTTGCACAATGAAGAAATATATAATAAAACTTAACTGAAGGCTTTTGTTTGGTTGGTTGTTTTTTTAATTTCAGCCTGTCTGGAGTAAATACAGTATTAAATCAAAGCATTTTAAGTGACTGTGCTTACCAGTTGCTGTCCCTGGACACCCCAGGCTGCATACTGTAAAACTGAATTCTGTACTTCTGGAGGGTTTAGCTCCCAAACTTCCCTTGAAAAAGAAAAAATAAACTTTTTTACTTGAACACACTGGCAATTCGACAATAGAACCACTGACAGTGACATCGTATTGAAACAGCGACATGACCTACCTTGTGTGAATGTTATAAATCACATATGAAGCTGTATACGAATAATGAAAAACCTGTGAGGGAAAAAAAGCAAAAGAATTAATAATACATGGACCAAATACAGATAAATACTATTGAAAAATAGTCACAGTCTTTCAATCCCTGTAGACACCGTTATTACTGGAAGAAAGATTTTCCTGAATTAACAATAACTTACTCATCTCTTAATTTAACCAGACATTTAACCTGTACAACAAGTGCACAGGTTCCACTCAGAGAAATCTGTGTTCATGTTTAATAAAAGGATTTTAAAAAAACCCAAGAATATACATTAAGAAAAGAAATAATTTATTGCTGTAGAGTCACAACGAATGTGCAGGAATCATTTATTTTACTTGAAACCCAGGCAGATACAGGATCCTATAACACTTTTCTGACCAACTGCTAAGCACAGCCTTGACAACTTTCAGGGCTGTGATGCACAGAACACAATGGAGAATCCGAGCGCTTACTAGGGCTCTCTTTGGTATGGCTTTCCTTAAACACGTTTCAGTTTGACTTTGACTCACTTTCTTTGAAATCTGGGGAAAGGATGTTCCATCTGAGAATTTGTCATATGCAGCATTTTAGGTAAAAACAGAGTTATTTGCCAGTAAACCTTCATCTGGATGTTACCAGTGGCTTCCAGACGCAGAAACCCCAGGATTGTCCAGATGAGAGGGAAGCAGATTCAGTGCATACTCTTATGCTGCTGTCTTTATTTGTTAAACATTTTGCTGAGATCAATTGAAATCAACAGAATTGTTAAGGAAGCGCAAAATAACGAGGCCTGTTATACGTGGACCTAGCAGACTGATGTTGGGACGACAGCATGGTATATCATGCGACACCTCACTGAAGGAGTAAAACCAGAGCAAAGTATCACACTTTCTCTCTAAAGCCAAGCACTAATCTATACACCTAGATCTACAGTGAGTAACAGATATTTTGCTGTATTGACATTAATACATGAAATTAATTATATGACATTAATTTTCTCTGTATATGTATGTATAACTAATTATTCATGTCCTAAGATAAATAGTTATCTTTAACGTAAACAGCTGTCAGAAAGAAACAGAGTGACATGCACTAGACTTACTGTAGTTTCATGTCTACAGTTACAGCATCTCTGCCTGGCACATGAAGGACTTATTTCTGGACAGTGTCAGGCTAATTCCAGTTAGACGGAAACCAATACAGCTGATAAGCCCCAACCTTGCTATAGATACAAGTGCTTGGAACTCTTTAGTTTGTATTATCTGCATCAGGAATCTTTCAGTGCCTCTCCAAAGATGAGACACAAAGGAGGATCACACATGAATAGAGACACTGGTATTTGCCACTGGAGCACACGAGAGGGGTTTCTGTAGTTATTTTGTTTGGAGATTATTCAGTAACAGAACCATCTGAAACATCCTTCCACTGACTCTGGTTCCATTATTAGTTCCCAGTCAACAGACACCAAGAATTTAGCATGTTCTAAATCCTTGCTGGCTGATGCTGCAAGAAGCCCATAAAGGTCAATATAATTAGTAACTGTGTTTTGTGCAACAGCTAAATTTCCCTCCTATATCTAACATTTTCCACATCTGCAACAGCTGATAGTGAAAATGTTGCTTCAATGAGAATGACAAAAATTAATAAGTTTGCTCTAAAGCTTTTTGGGTTTTATTAATATTACAGATTATTATAATAATGTGTATTGGCGCTGCAAAGTACCAGTCTCTTCTGAGAAGTGCTAAATGTGACAGAAACAAATTACAACAATATTATGATTGCTATATGGGGTACGAAAACATCAAGTCAGTGGGGTTTCTGGGAAAAATTAATTTGGTTATAGCACTATTAAAGACGTATCAAGACCGATTTATTCAAGTACTGTGCATAAGAGAATGAGAGAAACCATTGGCTTCAAAGCTCCTACTTTCATGCATCTTATACAGCTAGAGGTAAGCGAGAGCAGATCAAAGGGACATCAATGGTTAAATCATGGTGGTTTCTGCATTGGGTGTGCACTGCCAGAGGCTGCCCATGGGCCACTTGCTAGCAGCTGTTAAAGGGGAGAGACTTTCCTAGAGCTAGTTATAGCAAAAAAGAATGGGTCTCTCATCCTTCCAGGCAAAGGCAAAAGTATATCACAGCTAGAGTGTAGAAGGCCAGTAAGTACTCAGAATAGAAATACTTAAACATTAAATTATTAGACAAAATATGTTTCAACAAGAAATGCTAAACAAGTCATTTTGACAGCTCTTACAGAAAATGTGCTATAAACCCAAGAAGAACACTTCATATTTCACGCGGAAACTGTCCTCTCGCCTTGTAAAATTTCTATTAAATGTTTCTGTAAAACATAAGCATTTGTTGTGTTAAAAGCATTAGGACCTTTGAAAGAGCTCCACAACCAGAGGAGATCTACATGATGATGAAGTCACTTTCTGACAGGATGTTGACATTTTTCTGAAATTATTCACATTGTTTAGTGTCTAGGAAACTCCTGCAGTTTTGAATAAAGGTCTAGGTGTTTGACTCCTTTTTCAGAGAGCCAGGTCAGTGGCTGGGATCACACGTCTCCTCAACCCTAACACACCACATCATACCATACAGAGGAGTCCAGCCAAAAATACCAAGGATGACACTAAACATAGAGAGTATCAGCAACTTTCAAGTACCAGGATCAAACCTTCTGCATGGCCACAAACTCCATCACCTTTGGAAGAGGCTCGGCAACTTCTGCTCTACCACTCTTGTTTTGTGGGATGTGCACAAATCAGGAAAAAAAAAAATCTCATAATTTATGGTGGTGTTTGCAGCAGCCACATGCAAATACAACTTTCCTGGTGTATTTACAGTGAAGGTTAGTCCCTGTCTTTACCGTTCAAATCTAAAGTGCCATCAGTCCTATTCCAGCATCTCCATGCCTTCTAACTGGGGTCGTATAGAAAGACTAAACTAACACTAATATTTCAACATTTGCAGTAAATTACTCCAGCTATTAAGACAAACAACACATTTAAGTAGCATAGAGCTGAGGAAAAGGGAGAAAAGTTGTAGTGAAAAAAAAAACCCCTCACCTTCTTACATATAAAGAGACTCAATCAATGAATACAGACACAGGGAATCTCTTTAAGTAGCAAAGTAATGTAAGAGAACAAAGTCTTTTAAGATATTAAATGCATCAGTGGAGGAAACTGAAGAGAGGAAAATGGCCTGGCATAGTCTGACTGCACTGTGAAGAACCTCCATATGTGGAATGTATGTTTTTTAGGATTCAGACCTGTCCAACAAGTAAGCAACTTGCCTGTTTATATTATTTTAAGCTAGAAAATGTTCACCATAACGTTAAGAGTTATGAAAATGGCTTTCTAGATCAGACAAGACAGCATACCTCTCCCTTCCTATAATTCAGTTATTTTTTATTTGCCACAGAATGCAGTAGGTAACAACTGCTGCATATCTGGCATTTCTTCTGAATCAATTTTCTCTTACACCACTTTATATAATGAAGATGGGCTTTCCTGTGATGCTGCTAACACTGAAAAAAAATATCTGCATCAGTGTATGAAAAAAATAAAAATATCAGAACTATGTTACAAAAAGACCTAAAAGAAAAAGGTGAAAAAACATTTAAAGTCAAATTGCTCTAGTCAAAACTTACTGAAATAACGATCTATTATTCAGCTAACAGCCAAGAATCATGATGTGAACTTTTAGATGACATATGTTTGGGGGTTTATATGTCCTTTACATTTCAATGAATGTCTTTGTCTTTCTAAGGTTTCTAAAAATTAAATACAGTCATGAACTCAGTGCACAGACCAGCAAGACACAGGAAAATGATGTGACCTATACATTCCACTAATTCTGGAATATGCTTCAGGAAATAGTCTGTTCTCTGTCCTTGAGTAATTTGGAAAACATCCCTCAGCAGAAAACTGTTTGTGCTAAAGAGTTGCCAAGAAAACCTCACCAGCAATATTTCTACAGGATGATGAGTCTCTCCGGCTCCAGGGAAACGAAGGAGAGTTGATGACATTAGAACCTTGCACCGCTCTAATCACAAGATGCTTAGGCATGCCAAACACCTTGACACATCCTTTACCCATTTCCTATATTATAAATCAATTACATACTGTCATGCACAATTCATTTAGAAAAATAAGGATGCCTCCTTTCTAAGATGATTTTTGCAAGGTAGTGAACTGAGTGTCCTGTATTTTCAGTTCATCTCTCTCATCTCTCCAGATCTCTGCGCTGCTGAACTGTAAATTCTCTCTTCATGAAGATTCAAACAAGACTGCTCACAGGGTGTACCAACACAGAGTAACAGCACTCAGTCTAAGCAGGAACAGTAACAAGAGATAGTATGTGAAACACACTGAGAATGTAAGCATTTGCAGTAATATTTTCAGTTAGTCCAAAGTTTACCAGCCAAACAGGGTCCCTTCCAATCCCTTATGATTCTATGACTCTATCTCTCACACACAATATTCCTACAGGAGATCTTTATTTGTATTGTGCTCAGCAAAACCAGAAGGACTATTTAAAAGCAATGTCCTTCCATTAATCAAAATAAATACATCAGGATATCATGAAGTAAATGTAATAACAAAACATGCCACCATGCCCATCCCACTTAAAACACATACAGGAGAAGGAGAGGCAGTTTCTCAGACAATGTTCAAAACCATAAAGATCTTTATGGCTCATCAGTGAGGTATCAGATCTCATATGGGTTTTTACAATTCTTATGCTTTTGACCACAAAGAATACAAACCCCAGCATTTTAAGAAACTGCTTGTCTGAAAGACAAATTATTATATTATATTCCATGAATGAAAAGATATAATCAGTCTTAAAACCAGGGTAATCAATCTTAGCTGTGGAAGACAGAACATATGAATGCCTCCCAAATAGCATTCATTCATAAAAAGAGAAAGATCAAGAAACTGCTTTTGCTGCTTCACAGGCACAAGTCAATTATTAGGCAGTTGAAAGCAAAAAGATCCCAACCTAGAAGTGGTTTTGTGCCTGTGAAAGCTTTTCTACTCTTTCCAGCCACAGCAGTTAGTCTAATAAAAGATATTACCTCTTTCCACAAATCTTATCTCATTTATCTCTTCAGGCCATCACGCCTCTAACAACAATGTTGGTGAGAAAAGAAATATTCCTGAGTTCAGCTGGAGAAAAAAAAGATCTGCCTATAACTAAAAATGATGCTTCTTAATTAATTACCTGTGTTACATCATATATCACAAAAAGCAAGTGAGCTGAGAAATCAAGGGAGAGCACAGAGTGAAGCAGGGAAATAAGCAGAAATATATTTTGGCAAGGACACTCACTTCATTCATCCATGGTCCTTCTCACTTCTTAAAGTATTTCATAATTCACTAGAGAAATAGTCTGGCAAGTTTTCAAACTGTCTCAGAGGGTGCCAGACACAGGAAATACTGGCTGTCGTATACAGTCTGAAGAGCAGCAACAGGAGTAGGATCTTGCCTTCATCCTCTTTTCTACAAGCATTTGATGAATTACTGAAAAATCTACTTATGCTCAAAACTGAACCAAAAGACTCTGCCATGGTAAAGTGATTACAAGGGTAAGATGAAAGGTAACAACCAATCGGTCATCTGTCATTCATGCAAGAAGGTACTTCCACACGACAACACACGGAACCTCATTCACAGATCCAAGATCAAACCTCCAATAAACTGCCACTAAAGACTCAACAAATTAAATTTAGTAAAAGAAAAGGAAGCACACATTGCTTCCTCTTTTGATTTGGGCACCTTGGAAGAAAAAGAGGGCTTGCAGCACATGCTGTGAACTGCAACCAATAAGTACTAGATACAGAGTGAAGAGACTACGAGGGGAACGTGATGAAATTGAGATGCACTGGCTGGTTACCGAGACCTTTTGAAGGATCTGAAATTAATGCACTGGGCTATGTCACATCAAGTGAAGTGACACAGCAGATAATATGAAACTATGTGGATGGCTTTGGGCAAGTTTGTCCCGCAGATGTGCACAACCCATCTAACTCCATTGATTTCACCTCAGTTAACTGGGAGTTCAGTGAGGCTAAACACTGAGCTAGTTGTGCATGAGCTAATGATACAGTGCTTTGGCACAGCTTCTCAAGCATGATGCTGCACTGATCCAGCCACAGCATTATCAGGCAGCAATTAGTATCTACACACAGTGTGACAACATAGCAAATAAGCCTCAAAGGAGTCTGGATAGCTCTAAAATGTATTCTGTTGTGTGGTAGAGACCTGACTGTTATTAATTTTCAGATAGCATGAAGTAAGCTGGCCCAAACAACCGACTGCGTTATGTATTTTCAGTAACTGAAGCTACTATACATACAAATTTACTCTTTATAAACATACAGCTCATACAGGTTAAATAAAATTATACAAAGTCTAGACATACTAGCTATATAAAATATGCAAATTTTTACCTAAGTAATTTCTCTGCTACCTAGTGATGCTCACTGCAGACTGGTATAACTCAGACTTCCAGCAATGAAAGTAACAAGAGTTTGAGCAGATTTTTTATCTTATACAAATGTCATTCTGCAACACATTTGGAGCACACTTTTTTTAAATTAGTCATAACCAGTTTATTTGTGACTGTGTTTCATCCTTTGTGGTAGTCTGCTGGAAGAAAAGGAGTTTTAGTAGCAGGGTCGTTAGTCTTAGCTTTATCATTATCAGGATTCCAGCAGCAATATAAACATAAAAGTGAGACATTTCTAGACACATAATTAATCTATAAGAAAAAAGGCTGTCAGGAAGCACAAAAAAGCCCCTCTAGAAAATCTGCTAAAGCTTCAACTGTTCTACATGTAGTTTTTCAATAAGATTAATTATCTCCAGAAAAAAGACATCCATTGTAGAATGTTAATTATTTCATAATCAATCAAATTCAGTTCATCTAACAAACAGTAATGTGATCTCAGCCACAGTTCTGAATAACTGCAGAAACTTCTTTTTCTTCTGCTTCAAGAGCTGAGATAGACCACCCTATATTTGGATGTGGAACTCAATCATTTTTGAATATATAATAACTTCAGATGAGTGAATTATTCAAAGAAGAATGTTCGGCATTGCTACTTCTGAAAGCCTCATACATCACTGTCATTTGAAATTCTATTAGTTACACTATCATGTAAAATATGTTTCTTGAGTCTTGTATGATGACTTACAACAAAACAATTATATGATTTTTTTTTTCTGGCTTATTCACCTGCAGCACTAAAAACCTGGTATGACTTCACTGAAGTCATTGCTACATGACGGCGAAGCTGGTGAAACTCGAGCGCCAAGCATAACATGCACATTTTTAATATTGATGCACATGTACATCAGCATTCTCAAGTGTATGCTCACACTCACATGTTGAGCATGCCTGATTGTCTTCATGAATATTTTATTATTTATAGAAATTTGTCTTTTCCTGATTTGGCTTGCAGCCAGCTTACCAATGTGCATGCATATACGGATCCGGGTTAGTGCATGAGGAAGCAGGATAGCAACTCTGACAATATAAACAGAACTTTATCTCCATGGAAGTATGAAGGTGGTGAAGGTGCTTCTGCTCCTTGCAGCTGAGGATACTAAATCTGCCTTAGAAAAATATGTATTAAGTACTTTATTACTGCCTGATATTTTAAACAGCGGGATCTTTTTACATGATCCTTCCAGTATAACCCAAATCCCATGACACAGGCATCCTGTTTATGAAATCTCTAATGGATTACCTCCACACATATTGAAAACTGTTAGTTGAAAACAGAATATGCTTTAAATCACTGGTTTTTGAGGGTAGAGGTATATCAAGTCCCATTAGAGACAGTCTTGTGATGGTTTAACTTGATTTTCTCTTTGGGATACTGTGGAAGATAGAACAGAGCCAAGACTCATTTCTTCCAAGGTGGGGTGTTCCTCACACATTGTTTTTATTCAACCAGATTGCTAAATAGAGAACTAGCAAATGCAGAAAAAACACCACTTTGTTTCACAGAGATGCACTGCTACACGTGGTGATGTTTACAAAAACATGCATAAACTGGTTCAAGTGAAACATAATGTGCAAAGAACTGGGTAAAAAAAGGTGTTGAGAAAAGCTTTCCTAAAATGGCATTCCATATAAAATGAAGTGTTCAGGTTCTGAGCACAAAACTGAACCAAGAACGCCTCAAAATCATGAGGGCACAAATGAAAATCAAGAACAATTCTCAAGTATAGACTACAGTCTCAGGTTCTTTTATCTTCTCCTCACGCTGACTCACTCAGTGAGCAATAAGAAAGCAGACACCGGATGCTCCTCTGCTATTTGCTTAGAGGTGACGCCAGGAGATTAAAAGACCCTGCAGAGCTGGAGAAAGGACAAGCAATGAGATGAATGGCTTGTGGGTCTGCAGAAATGTAAACGGAAAATGGAAATGAAAACTGGGTTGAGGGAAGCAGATGGGTAAACCAGCAAGCCTCCAAGATGGAAGAAGGAAGACAAAGAGACAGGGCTAAAAATACCTGGACAGAAAACCAGACAAATAATAAAAAGACAGAACAAGGGCTGAAAATGAAAAGAATTAGATCAAAAGGGAACAGACAGCGGGGAGGGAAAGCAGTAAGCAGATCTACAGCTTGTGGGCATGGTGGCTGGAAAGCCTAGGCTCTCTGATGAAGGAAATTTATGCAGACCAGGCTGGCATTTAGAACCTTCCTCTCTTGGAGGATAGAGGATGTGAGCAAAATAAGCAACTTTAATGGTATCTCTGGGTGCTGTGCTGTCCAAGAAAATTTTTATATGCTACTGAGGTTTTTTTTTTAATAGCTTTCAATTCCTTCTTTAGTCTACAAAAGACTGAAGAAGTTTTTGTGAGAAACTGACTGCTTGACTGTCTGTACTTTGAGTTAATTACTATCTGCCTGTAGGCTGAGCTATGAACAAGTTTCCCAACTGCTTTGAAATCCATGTGGTTAAACGTTTATATACTGCAATCAAAACTTGAAGATCCGAACACCCAAACTAGACAGGATTCCATCCCTTCAAACCATTCTCTAGAAACCCTTTTTAAGGTCTTCCAGTTATTTAAATACTGCAATTTAGATTTTTCTCCTTTTTACATCAGTTCTACAATGAGGTATGAACTCCAGTATCTTCAATAAACTACAACTATGTTAAGACAGCATGGAAAGAAAATGTTGTCCATAGGAGTAATTTCTAAATTGAGCTACAGTGATGCTGATAAAGTGTGTTTTGGTCATGCCCTATTCAGCATCCTTATCTCTACGATCTCTTTGGTGCTGCTGCTCCTGCTAGCTGGCTTATACTGTTCCCTTTTTGTTCTACTATCACATTACAAAACTGAGCAAATACCGTCTGTATATGCAGTTTCCAGCAACTGAGCTTGCAGCTACTTATCCAGCACTTCCCATTAAAAGCCATGATGCTACTTGTAGTCAACTGGGCCTGCCTTCACTGATTGTCTTTTGCTGTGCCATACGTCTGTATGAGTCTCTGTCGTGGATGTTTTATGACATTATACTTCCTTTGAAGGGGGTAACATGAAGTAGACTCCTGTAGCAAATAAAAGACCTTTTCATGATTAATCGATTAAAAGGTCATCATAAGGGAGCTATTCATTTAGTACAAGGGACTACTTCATGGTGATCTCAAAGAAGCCATAACAAAGTAATAAGTACCTCACACCAAACTTGGCTCTCCAGGAAACATCTAATCTGGCCCTAGATTTGCAGTCAATAATAGAATTAAAAAGGTTAAATTTCTGCAAGTGGTTAACTGCCTTCACTGAAACCTTAATTTCCTGCCCAAGACCCCAGGCTAACAGCCTTTCATGCTTAAATACTCCAAAAGACTTGTCTTTACTTAAAAAGAACACAAAAATTGGGTAACAAAGAAGCATATCTTAATATTTCTATAAAAGTGGACCCAACCATTTGATCTGTTAGGTCTGTCACACTGACAGTGTTTCTTCAGAACGTGAGACTGGAGTTTGGTTCAAAGCTTCATGTGCAACAAAGACAGCTTTGCAAAGATGTGCTCAAAACATTTCTCTTGGACAGTCACATAAAGGCCTAGTCTTTACCATCATCTACTTCAATGTATTTCAACTCTGTCTACAGGTGTAGAGATTTGAAAAGATCTCTCATTCTACCTGCACCGAAGTAACTGCTCACTCTCATTGTGCAGGAATTCACTAACTCAACACTCCTCCGTTCAGCACTGTTAAGTGATGCAAATGCCAGCAGATTTATCTGCTTTCCTGATGGACCCATTAGCCTAGTTAGTAGAGAAGAGAAGGTCAGTCATTTTTCCTTTAATCAAGAATCCAGAAATGCATCCTCTTTGGAGAAAGTTGGATGGGTTACTCATGCATAATGTAGGTGGGAGATGCCCCTGACACACAATAAGCTAAACAAGAGAATTGTGAGATAGGATGGTTAAAACACTTGAAAAACACACAGACCTTTCTTGTCTCTGGGAAAGAGTTTTCAATTACAGGATTATGTGTTACTTCTTAAAAGCCAAAGCAGTGCCAACCATCCCCATCTATATCCATTTGAGCGGAGGATTCAATTACACTGTCACGGTGTTTCTAGTGAAAGGAAGCCCTGTCTTAGCATTTTTTTAAGCAATGTCCTGGGTTAGGCTGACCCTCTTTCTTCAGGTTAAGTAATTCTGTATTACTAGAAATAAAAGGGCTTTCCATGAAGGTCACCTGCACTTGCTTTGATGAAGAAGCAGCAAATTCTAAATTCAAAAGTTAAAGGAGCTAGTTTGATACTTCAGTGGTAGGGGGATTGGACTAGATGATCTTTTGAGGTCCCGTCCGATTCCCAATGATTCTATGATTCAGTGCTTTGTCTAGATTTTTTTCTTCTTTAGGTGATTGGTAAGGTGATGGTGATTTTGAATTAGTTTGGTTTTAAATCCATTTTTATCCTTTTCCTTCATAGAATGTTCTTACCATATATTTTGTTCTCTTTAAAAAATAATTAACTACTTCTTGATGTTACATATTCCCCAGAGAACAACTGTTCTGGTTGCACAGTCAAAGATCATATCAGACCACCTGTTAGATTGCATCAGATTTTAGAACTTATTAACACAGCTTTTTTATATTTTGGTCTGACCAAGTACTGTCACATGAGCTCAATGTTAACGGTATCCATAGCAATCGCTACTGGCACACATGAAAAAAAGATGCCACACCTCTTCCATCCATTATCTTCATGCAACATGGCTTTGGTTCCCCTTGTGTTAATATAACTGACAAAATGCAGTACAGTTTGGTTCCTGTGTGGCACTGTGCTATTTACAAGAGCACTGGCAACTGCCATTCCTCTTCATCTTCTGCCTTGCCAAGCAGAGAAAGGCAAGTTCAGTTTCAAGAATGGCTTCAGTACAATAAAAGATCTGTGTTAGTTGATAACTAATATATCAAAAGTAGGGGTCACAGGCATTTCTGCATAACTAATAGTACAGCTCGTATGGCTTGTGTTGGTATAAATCTCAAGAACTGATTGGGTCTCGATGGTAGACCTTTCCTCCCTGTCTTTCTACATTCCATAACTTTGTTGGTTGTATTTCCAAATTTCCCCATCTGTCATCTCACTTGTTTCCCTGTTTCGAGCAAGATACACCAAGTTCCAAGTATCTCATTGGAGCTCTTCTGATAGTCTGTGGAAATAATATCTACCAGGCAGCGCATCATGCTTTTCAACTGATTGCATTTGATGAACAGTGAAGAGTTACTGCTTTCAGCTTGATGTAGACTACCTTTAACTTTCACACAGCAACCTCAGGTTGCTACCTCAATTACAAAGTTGCATCAGTGAGTATATTTAAAAATATTTTTCTAATAATCTCCAAGTAGAAATTGCTGTAAGTGTTCTCAAAATCCTTCACTTTGGCCATTAGCTAAGCAGGTATCGGCAACACCACACATGTTCTTGTGCACAGATATATGTTTCCCTGATCCACCTTCACTACACCAAGGTATGGACTCAGCCAGAGTTGCTCTTTTAACACCACCAAATGGACTACAACTCAATTTTCAACACCTGCTAATAGGCCATGTGCCTATTTTCTGAGCTTCTATTCTGATCGTCAACCTTTTGAAAGAAAGCTAGTCATTTCACCTAAATAAAATAACCTGTTTAGTAACAAATCATATCATTCTACGATTTACTGCACAGAACATTCTTTTTACAGTGTTTTCCTGGTAAACATACTTAATTTCAAATGTATTTATCATTGTATATATGCAGCTGGATGGATTATGAAGTTCAGAAGGACTTTTTCCTTTTGTTAGCCTCTGTAATCAAACCTTTTTTAAAAGCTCTGCCTATGAACTACACGTAGGAATTGAGCTTTTTGGAAGAAACTTATATAAAGAGAAGTGTTACACAGTACATTAACACTGCCAACCCCATCATAATTAGAAAAGGAATAGAGTTCAAGAAACAAGAAATATTCTAGCAGGGGTTGCTATAGCAAGCATTAACAAACTCAACAGCCACTCTGTGTGAACCAATTTCAAGTATGTTTGTGAAGCCCAACATAAATGTTTTAGATAGAAGTAAATAATCCCAATTCAGATTTTTAGGTGACCTGACAAAGAGAAGTTGAAAATAAAACAATCTTGACAGAAAACATCCTCAGTTAGAAAAGTCTATTCTAACACTTGACATCTTAAATCTGTTAATTAAAAACTGTTTATAGTGTGATCCTGCTAATGACTACAGACAGTAACATGAATGAACCTAAGAAGAGATGGTTGCAGGCAACTTGTACCTCTGATGAAAATCTTTTTACACATCTCTGGTTGTTTCCTTATTCTGTGATTTGTATCCAGAAATAACTAAGCAAATTTAATTATTCACTATCACTATGTTGACATATAACATTTCTAACAGTTCACTCACACAGAAGTGACAACTGGAGATGTTCAGTTATTTCAGAATGACCCACTAATAGTGACCTGTAGCCTGGAAGAAGGCTGGGGAACTATTTACAAGGGCGTGGAATGATAGGATGGGGGATAATGGTTTAAACCTAGAAAAGGGTAGATTTAGGCTGGACATTAGAAAAAGTTCTTTAATCTGAGGTTGGTGGATCACTGGAACTGGTTGCCTAGAGGTAGTGGAGACTCAGCCCTGGAGACATTTAAGGTCGGGCTTGACGGGGCTCTGAGCAATCTGCTCTAGATAGAGAAGTGCCTGTTTGTTGTAGGGGGTCAGACTAGATGGTCTTTAGCGTTCCCTTTCACCCCAAAACATTCTATGATTCTATGAACAAAGTAGTTAGCAACTCATGGGGATAGATTACAACTTCAACAAATCCTTCCATGCAGGAGCTCTCTTACAGGTATAACAATAGTACCAGTGTTCTCTCACGGCCGTATTTGACACCTTCAATGCTTCTTCTGCATATAGAAGGTACGTAGGGAATAGAATTCTAAGGATGGATGCATTTATGTGTCAGATGAATTCAGTGAGAAGTCAGTAAGTCAATGAGATTCATATCTATAGCATGATTCTTCAAAATAATCTGTGCTGCTTATGTGCACCTTGAGGAATTCAAACCCCTCTGTAAATCTGACACATCAGCCCTTGGGAACTGCTTCCCTTACCCCTTCCACACGTTAAAGCCATCACAATCAAAACATAGAGTCACGAAGAAATCCAAGGATTTTACCCAATGCAAAGGACTTAAATTCCACTCACATACTAAGCGGAGCAAATTCTGTAATATAACCACTTATTTGACATTTAATTCATCTTCCTTGTAATTCAATGGGCAGAATGAAACGACTAAACCTAAAGTAATTATGTACATAATGAGTAAAAACAGATCAATCCTTTTTTTAATTTCAGTAGTGGGGGTTGTAAAAATGCTCAAGCACCTTTAATATGAGGAACTACCTAGTAAAATTCACATTCGTGTCCTTTTAAAAATAATAATGGGACTTCAATGAAATTAAGCTCCTTAGGTTTTCAAATAAGGAATGTCTACTTTATTGTATCCCAAACCAGATTCATGGTAAATTCACCTTCTCAGAGAGCAGATTTATTCTCTATCTCGTTCTGCAGCCAAGGACTGAGTGTCGTAACCAGTTCAGCACTCTCTCAAAATCTAGATCTTCTCCAACTGACTTCAATAACAACATTTGATGGTCCTCAGAGTACAGCTATCCTCAGGAACATAAAGAACTATTTCAGATACCTGTTTCACCTGCAGAACTCAGCTTGCAATTAAACAAATAAAAGTTTCATGAGAGTCTGTGGAATGACCTTACTGTGCACCATTCCCATTCTAGCTAACATTAAATGAATGCAGACACGTATGGATTACATGTAAATGCTTTTGAAATGAGATGTGACCCTAAGAATCAGAATATACTAAAAGGTTGATTACACCTTCTTGTCTCTTTCAGTATTAAAGAACAATAATCAGTAAGAGCAGTGTGCCCGACAAGCACAGCACTACCAATGTTATACAGGAGGCACACAGAAGTCTGTACTCTACTGCTGGTTTATAGAGAGGTGCAAGCTATATGATTAATTTAATATTAATTTAAGGGGTGAGACATTTAAGAGTCTATTAAGAACTTTATCAGATATGCCACTTGTATTCTCAACATTTTTTCTCCCCAGTTTAAATTAGGTTAGTGGTACCTGGCAGCTAAAACAGATACAACTAAAAGCTAAAGAGTTCTTCATGTTACCAGATACTTCTCTCTAAGTACTTTGGAAGCAGATAAGTTGGTCAGGCATCTAATGAGCTGCTCTAACAGAAGAAATTGTAACTCACTCATCATCAAGTCCACTCATTAACCGATGTGGCTTCCTACAGAAGACTGCTTTCTTTACATATGCATTATGCTAATTAAGCTGATCTAAAGGACTCACACCTAGGAGCTTATTACTGGTTTTATCTTGGAGAACTTGCATTTCCCAGTATTCCCAAGCAGACCCTTTTTAATTTCCATTTGCATTTCTGGCTCTGCTCCTACTTGAATATATCTCTATTAGACAACCATTAGCTGGAAAATGCAACGCTAAAATCCTCTAGTCTTCCCATTGTGGCCACTGCAGCTAATCTGACCACAGAGCTCCTCAAGCAATTACCCTTCTGGTTATTGCAACTCTGAAATACAACAATGAGATAAAGACATTGTAATGCTTTGCACAGTACAACTGTATCTAGCAAGACTGTCCTTTTTATTCCACCAACTCACTTCTATAACATCTTGAAATATTTTTATCGCACAATGAAGAGTTGTGCAAGTACAGTTTAAGAAACAAAGTGGTTCGAGTCCAGAGTGCTCTGTCCACTGTGTTTTAGCAGTAAGTTACAAGTTATCCTTAACTCTCTAATACTGACAGATGATTCCTTGTCTACATAAATTAGTATGCAATTAGCTCTGAGTACTAAACCACTGTTTGAAAACTGACAAAAAAATCCCTTCTTTGAAAAAAATTAGTGTAAAAACCTGCCTGAAACTTGACATCTTCAGTCCACATTAAACTTCATCATATTTTGACTGAGTAGTTACTACTAATAAGAAAACCCAATCAAGTAAAACTAACTTATTGACAAACATTCTATAAATACTGTAAGTTGTTGCTTTGCAGCATCAATAAATTAAGAACTTTTGGTACAGAATATTAGTTATAAATTCAGTTTTGCATTTGTGTTTAAAGGCCAACAGTGCTTGCTTCACAATTTCCCAAATTCTTCTTTTAACAGTTCTTCCTATTTATCTTGTTTTCCAAACCATGATGTGTTTGTTGGCCAGGCCGTATCAGATTTGGCTTAATAGACATTTCTCTAATATGCTACCTCAAGAATGTAGGTCAATGTAGTAAAGAAACTGGATTCATACAACCTTACCTGTTAATGTAGAAGGAACGATCAACATGCTGATCACACTCACTGCATCTTAAACAGATTTTGCAATCAATAGGAAAAAGGAATTTGTTAAGTCTCAAAGATGTGCATAAATAGACTCTCTCTGTTATTGGATTATCCTCTGCAGTGAAATTCTCTGTTATTGCATTATTGTCTGCAATGAAACAGAATGAGTGGGGATTGTAATACTAAACAGTTTGAGATTAAGTATCCAAAATCTCAGTTCTTGATCTAAAAATGATAGAACAATCTGACCAAGAACCAGCCATACAGTCTTACTTCAAGACAGAACGGACTGTCCCTAAAGAATACAGATACTGGTTTAGCCAGTCACCAAGGGGTAGAAACTCTACCAAATTAATTAAAAAATATATAAAATTTCAGGTTTTAACTACCATCAGTCAGAAAAGTTTCTCTTTAGTCCAACTTTTCTCCTTCTCTACAAGTTAATTCTATTACTTATCCTATCATAAGAGCATATAAAATAAAATAGTTTACCATCTCACTATTCACAGGAACTCTGTACATGTAGATTTGACAATATACATCCCCAGTCTTCTCTTGTGAGGCTAAGGATTCCCATTTCTTTCTTAACCTAAATAATGTTTTCAGGACCTCACATGACACAAAACAAATGCTTAAACACCAAAGTGTGATACTTCCTTTTTTTTTTTTCAAAGCAGCTGGACATTATTTTCATGTGTTCAATTTGTGAGCTGCTCCATATCTTTTTCTATGCTACTACTGTCTATAATACAATGTCTACTGTGTTTACTAAATTTATTCCCAAATAAGTATAAGAGATTGCCTTTGTAGCTATCGAATGATAACCTGCATGTTCAAATAACTTCTCTAAGTCCTTCATAGAAATTTTAACTCTAAGGTTGTCCTCTAGGCTGCTGGTAACAAAGTTTGATATCAATTGATGCAAATTTAAATAAATGCACTCTTTGCAATTAAGCAAAATGTTGAGTATCATTGGTCTCTGGCCAGAACCCTGTCAACCATAAATCCATCCTTTTTGACTGTGAACCATTTATTTGCCAGCAGTAATCCAAGCCCTGAAGTAGAATTTGCTTTTACTTACACTAGTCCTATAGAGATCATGTTTCCTCAGCTCTCTGATGGCCACACCACAGCCATTCCCCAGGAATTTTGTACAGTTTTAGAGGGCAATATGACTAATTTGTTATGCTTTGAACTTTACAGATCAATGCTGGCAAATACCTACTGCTTTGTCATCTTTTAAGGAGTTTAAATTATCCCCCGAAAGATCCATTTTCCTCTGTTTCTCAGTCAAAATTTCCCAGAACCTGCTCTTTGGTCTCTTTTGGGGGAAGACCACTGTTAGTCCTTTTCAGTTTTATGGATTTGGTGTATTTTCCACATACCTGCACAGAAAACAAATAATCACAATTACATTACCTCAGCTACTTCCCTGGAGCAATTTTTATCAGGGTCAGGACAGCAATTTCAATCTTTCTTTTCACTATCTTAAGCTAAGGTCTTACACATTTGTTGCTGATGTTAAATATGTTAGCCACCAGGTCACAGCTAACCTTGCTTTTGAACACTGAGCTAAAGAGACAACTGACACTTTAGCCTTCACTGGTTTTGTTATTACTGATTCCTTCTCTCCTGGATACACAGTGACTTACTCCTCAGTTTTCCTTTCAGTGTTCTCCAAGAACTTTTATGGACTCTTCACCATCACTCAGTTGCCCCCAGAGGGACTGCCCAGATGCTAGATCCTGCATGTCCTGGCCATGCTGTATCTACATATTGACACAAATGTCGAGTGAACAACTACTCTCACGTTCCTTCTCTTCTTCTCTTGCACTTTCAATGGGCACTTTGGGAGAGACGGCGACACGGGGAGGTGGGGTGCTCTCCTAAGCATTCTCTACACTGCCCAAAGGTCCACCCTCTGCAGTTTAATTCATACAGTCCTTCCACAGCCCTGGCTATGGTATTTGACTTATTTTCTCTACTTGCTTCCACTATTGTATTTCTGTACAAAGTTGAGCATAAGGCATTTGTTTCTTTCTTTAGGTCATACTTCTCCAGACTTCCAGCAATACCCACGCAAGAGCAAACAAAAGAAGAGATATGCGAGAACAAGGGTCAGCCTGATTTCTAGCTACTGCTCCAATAAACTGGAAAAGTATCAGCTATTGCTCTACAACTACAGGCCAGTAAGGCAGCTTATAGCAACTGTGCCACAGGTGCAATGGCTCAGCTAAGCAACTGCCCATCAAGATTCAGAAGGAAGTTAACTATTTAACTGCATCATGTGGTCAAGTTTTTCATTAATTTCAGCTGGAATTCCATGTGAATACAGGATGTGTTTTTCAATGTCATTTAAGAGCCAGATGTAAAATCAAACCCAGGCTTGTAAAGTGGATCCAATGCAATCCAATATTGCAGCTCTAGGGGAAAAAGAAATCACCAGAAGAAGCTCAGTTATTGAGGTCTACTAGAGATGTCCTTTTTACATTAAAATTCTTCACACACAGGAGAAAAAAAAAATCATGGTTTTGGATCAGGTGCTAAATTGTTCTGGTATGACACAAAACACAGTAGATACCCCAATTAGTTGAAGTCTTTGCTTTTCTCTGTGGAACATTCTCAGACCACTGTTTACTGCACATTCACACACTCTGCCCCAGCAATAACCACTGCCCTTGCAAATTCTGCTCAAGAAGGCAGCAACTGTGGTGCCAGACCTACATGCTTCCAGATGTCCAGGAAGGGATGCTTTCTCCCTGCTTCCAGCAGACACCTTCTCCCTGTCCACAAATATCTGAAGATGTGCCACATCAAAGACCTGCCCATGCTAGAGACCGCTGCTCATGTACCAAATGGAACAAGGACTTTACAGGCTCCTGCTGTGATTCACAACCACGTGCAACAAGAGACACTGCCTACACACCAGGGTACTCAGCTGGGGACTGCAGGCAGAAGCAGCTCATGCAATGATTAGTCTCAGCACAAGGGACATGGTTCAGATATGCCTCCTACAGCCTCTTTTGAACTTAGCTCTCCTTGTTTTCAAAGCCAACCTCAGGAGAGCTTCCAAGTCACTCTGGAGACAGTTCAAAGATCCAAGAAATTGTAAACGGGACTCATATGGACATCTTTCTGTGCAAATTTACTTTCAAGCTAGGCAATTTATAATACCAAACAGGAAGACTTAATAAATAACTAAATCTTGTTTTGTCAGTGCTTAGCAGAGGAGAAATTAGCCTGACCTTGAAGAGGTAATTTTTTTACATAATGAATATCACAGCATTTTAACTCACAGTTAAGTGGATGTATACAACGTCAAAGTGTCAATGCTTGTGCAGCTCTGGCCACCACGGCTCTGCTTATGAGCTGTCTTCTACTGATTTTACAGTATGGCAATTACTGGAAGAAAATAATCAGAGACTTTTTACACAGAATGCATTCCAATTTAAATACATATAACCTTGGGGTTAGGCGGTCTGAGTTCTTCCAAATCTCTTGCAGCCTGATAATATCTGACATTTAGAGAAACATCTCCCACATATGGCATAAACTTGGTAACTTTCCAGAGTTAAATTCACTCAAAGTGTGAAATTTTGTAGAAAGAACTGAAAGAGAATTTCAGAAAGTAGTCTAAGAACGTAAAGTCTTGTGGGTTTGCCTATATTTAACTTTCGTTTTTTTAATTTTGCACTTGACAAGAAACATCTGATTTAAAATTAAAAGACCCTGACAACTTTAAGAAAAGCAAAGCCACGCTTAGGACTGGCACACCTTGAATAGCAGTATTTTCACTGACCTTTTTTCAGTACAGGGGCCTTCCTGCAAAATGCACTGGATTTCCTTTTCCTTATTATTGAGGGCTTCAAGAAAACCAGTTCTGCCATTTCTGAGAACAAATCAAAGAAAATTGCTGAAGCAGAGTGGGACAGCTGAGAGCATGCGGCACAGCAGCAAAAGGTTTCTCGAAGTAGCATCACCAGCACTGGTTCCTCAGAGTTAGCTGAACCCATTAAAAGCCTGTGCAAGTCTGAAGCCTGTAGCTCTGAGCCTAAGAAAACTAGATTCAAGATTTGCATGGTTTGGAGTAAGAAACTCATCTGGTTTTCCACAGAGGAAAGAAGGAACTGTATTTATGAAGTCTTTTATCAAGGAAGGGACACTGTGAAGACAAGACTCCCTACATACATACATATGTGCATAAACTCATAGAACCACACAATGGTTTGGGTTGGAAAACACATTAAGGATCATCTAGTTCCAATCCTCCTGCCATGGGCATGGATGCCTCCAAGCAGATCAGGCTGCTCAAAGCTACATCCAACCTTCCCTTGACCACTTCCAGGGGCGAGGCATCTGCATCTTCTCAGGGAAATCTGTGGCAGTGACTCACTACCCTCACAGTAATGAATTGCTTCCTAAGATCTAATGGAAATCTTCCTGCCTTCAGTTTAAAAACATTACTCTTCATTAGTACCACTGCACTCTCTGATGAAGAGTCCCTCTCTGGCTTTTCTGTAGGCCCCTATAAAGTACTGGAAGGCTGTTATAAGGTCCCCCTGGAGCCTTCAAATCTCACAACTACACATGATCACACGATCTGTCACTCATCACAGAGTGTAAATGAAGGATTAGAAGGAAGATAAACTGTGCAGACCCATTATTTGTAATCTCAAGATGTCCTACTGAGGGATTAGAACACATGCTTCTTCGCAGGCAATAAGCACAACCGCAAAAGGTACCCCATTTCTTGTGTTTTAGAGGACTAAACAAAGCTCAAAAATTAGAGCTTCTGTGCCAGATAGGAATGAAAATAACAGGGTTTTTAAAATTATTTTTAAGGTCAAAAGTGACCATCCTAATCATGTATTTTGAGCTCTTGCCAATCTTGTGCTAAGGCCAGACATTATTCTGTGAGTGACACATAACACCCATCACTTCTGTTTTACTTTGAACATCCCTTTTAATGGAAACCATCAAGCTACTGTCATCATCCAGAGTCACACTATCAACAAATCCCATCTTGCTCAGGTAGTTGCTAAAACAAATGTGCTCACATCTCTGTTTTGAAAAATCCTTCCTAGGACCTTGAATTTCCTTTCCTCTGAGTTAAAATCCTTTTCTCATGATCTAATTAAGCTTTACTAATATCTAAACAAGTGCTGCAAATTGTGGAGACACTTCTAAAAACTACATTGTGCCCATTTTTAATCACTCATTAACACACTTAAACTCATGCTATTATCACTTCAGGAGGAAACTTGTGAATGTCTTTATAACTTCTTATATAGCTCTTTGGAAAGAACAAACTGCTTTAGGGGATGTCTGACACAAAATTATCTCTGATGAAGGGTTAGTTCCCCTTTTGTCTCTTCCTGGACCAAAGCTCACAAAATCAGAAGAGGCACTTCTTGCCCTAACCCTCTGGCACCAGGAAAGGATGGCGTATGTTTGCTCTCAAAGCAACTCTGCATCTTCCTTTGTCTCCCTGCTGCATCACTGTAATACGGAGCCCTTCCTGCATTTAATGAAAACAGATGTACCAAAAATAAACCAAACCAAAAAATCTTATGAAGCTTTTTTTTTTCCCTTAGAGACTCTTGCAGATACTGCAGTGTTGCAGTTCTGCATTCCTCCATGAATTGGTAGCCCCAGGCTTTGTGAATGGAGTCTCCTGGGCAGGACCCACAGACCATCTGCATCTTCACAGAACCGCATGGGAGTGGTCAGATGTGGAAGGACTGAGTGCACCATGCATCCTGCCTGAAATGCCTGTCTCTCTCATCAAACTATGAGGGAGTTATGACCATTCTGTTTTCTTGAAAACCTTGTTTCAAAGTATTGAAGAAACCTTGAGAAGAGAAACTGAAGGTAGTCTATCACCTTATCCGCTCACATTAGACTTGCGGTTAGAACAACACATGCGTCGTGATGATCACTCCAAGGTGCTGCAGTTTGATTGCCTTATTACAAGTTCTGCTACACTACATGGCATGGAAATAAAGTTCACTGATTACACTTTTCAGATCTTTAGAGAGAATTTTTTCTGCACTGTGTTCTTTCTGCTTCCACGCCCTACCCTTTCAGCATTTCTTTTTTTGTGCTTATCTTGGTTTCTCGTGTTTAGATTCCTTTCTTTCATTTATGTCTGTTTTCTCTTAGTCACTGCTCACAGAAAGATTATGCTTGTTGCACCTTTTCCCTTTATTATTATTTCTTCTCTTTTTTTAGCTTCCTCCTAATTCCTTCCTTCACTTCTCCCTTCTTCAGCACTTTCTAGAGAAGATAGATTGGTTCTGTGCTGAAAGACAGGTCTGCTGAGTGAAAAGCAATTTTAAAATATTTGACCTCATTCTGTGTTCTCAACAAGCCTGTGGTGACATGTTTCAGACTCTGGTACTCTAGGTTTTGCTCCCAGGATCCAGGTTAGTCTCCCAGGAAAACAAAGGAAATCCCCTGATAACTGTAATTTGGCATCTCAGAAACAAAATGATCCCAAGCAATTTTTTTGGCACAAGAGAATTAACTGGGATGCAGCCACTGTGGGTGAGGATGGCAGTTTTCCATTCTGTATTAGAATTCCCCAACCCCTTGCTCCAAAAGGGATTTGCTGGCAGGCAACAGACTTGAATCTCCCTGCTTATAAGACCACACAAATGTAAACACTCTGTTAAAACAGAAGGATAGCTCTAGAAAATTTTCCCATTTAGTTTAGGCAGTTCAATGAGACCAAATCACAGCAACATGAGTGAGTTTAGTAATTATAAGACAAAGCAAATTAACATGTGGATTAGTTGATTACTCATAATTCCCCAACTGGCTTTCTCCTTTTACAAATACTACAATCAATAAAACTTTTAATCTGTAGCTATTTTTATCCTGATAAACACTCCTGGCTCACTAAAACTTGCTTGCCTGACTGTATATTAAAGAAGTGAGAATCAATGTTTGCTCTTAGATGACTAATTATTCTTTCTCTGCTTTTGAATTTTCTCACATTACAAGAATGCTGTGAGACATCAGGGAAATCGCACTATGAGTTTGTCAATACTTCCAGTAATCTTACTTTGAATAGGTCTGGATTTCCATATTGTTTATTTAACCTCATTTTTACTCCAGTTCTCATTCTATTAGCTTCAGAAGATTTCCTTGGGAACCACAAGGCAGTTACAGACTACAAAATAATGATCACCGACTGAAGAAGAGATGAAAATTAAAGTCACTCTTTTAAAGTAGAAAGCCAGAGTGGTCAAATAGCATCTGCCTATTATAGTCAAGGTTTCTCATGAGCTTCTATAGGTCCCTTGGGCTAATAACTAACTTTGAGATCAGAATGAAATTTATTTTTGTAATTTGCAGTATTGACTACTATCCTTTTAGTGCATATGCAGTATTATTGAGGAAATTATTTAGAACAAACTATATATGCCAGTGGACTCAGTGACATTTGCTGAATGCAGCAATACTAAGAAGTTGGTATTTTTTATGCTAAACATCAACAAGCAGCTAGTTGAAAACATCTTGAGCTTATTGTGAGGAAAGCAAAGACATAAAATCATTCAGGTGGGGAAAGATTTTTACGATCATGGAGTCCAAACAGTGACCTCATTCTACCTAGCCCATCACTAAACCATGTCCCTCAGCACCACATCCACACATCTTTTAAACAGGTCTCAAGGATGGTGACTCAACCACTGCCCTGGGCAGTGAAGCTGATTTATAGCACACAGTCAGGTTTTTCTAGGCTCTTTTTTCTGTATCGTTCCACTCAGGTGCCAAAGTCATTCTCAAAATTGTACATTCAAAAATGTGCCCTAACACACAAAGGATGTAAACTCCTGCTAGAAAGCTCCATTTGTATGAGGAGCTTTCAGTGAGAAGCTGCTGGGGTTTGAAGATGAAAAATTCCTAAGAGAAGACCAGGCACTTGCTGGAAACAGAAACATGCAAGAGCGTCTGACAGGCAGCAGCCTGTAGCAATCGGACTGGTTTAGGATCACTCTCACAGACAAGTTGCAGAGGCACCCGAAGTCAGTGACATGGCTGGAGGCTGTGAGGAGAGGCCAGTTCTTTCTCTGCTCTGCTACTGCCAGCCTTGCAGCATAGGCATCCCCTGGATTCCAGTGACCACCACTGTCAGAAAGAAAAGATCTCTGCTAAAGGCATCCTAGACATCCTTGCATAAGTTAACTAAAAGGCTACTTAAAAAGAAAAGCCAGCATGTCTGGCAATTTCCTAACAACTAGTGTGTGACCTTTTGCAGGAGAAAAGTCAAACTTGTCTATTCAGAGTTCTAAACATAGGACAGACCTCAGGCACTGCCCGTCAAGCTGCAGGCTGTGCTACATCTTACTATACAAAGAGGTGTTTTTCCAAAGCCCTTCCAAAAAACTGAGTTTTCCCAGGAATACTGAGAAAGCCATAATTACAGTACCAATAGCAGGTGATTCTATGATAAACTATAATTCTTCCCTGTGAATACATCCATTCACCTTTCTGAAATGTTCATTGCTAAGCCTAAGACTAGGTTTTTGAATTGTGTTCAGAGGCAATTTATGCATAAGTAAAAATACACTCTATCCTAAATGTACAGAACACTAACTTAAAATAATCTATTTGCCACAATACACATTCAATCTCTTACCTACTGAAAAGTTCCGAAGTTTCTCCTCCACATGCAGCATCATCAGGCTATTCTTATGCACCAGGAGTCCTGACACACATTTTAGATGAATTGTGAGGCTGCTATTTCAATTTTTACAGCGAAAATGTGTGGGTTAGACACATTGGTTAAATATAGCGCATACGTAGCAAGTACAAGATTCCTAAGGTGCAGATCTATAGCATCATCATGAAAGCAGTTTCACCTATCAGAATACCAAGCAGTGCTGATGCTCTAGTAAATATGATTATTTTCAGAAATGCCTAAACTTTGTAGAAGAACTGGCATCCATTTACAGCCACCTGCCTGTGAAGCTGAATAAAGTAATCTGAAAAACAAAACCAATTTTATTCTGCACCTCTTACATTTGTTAGTGTTGGAAACTGAAACTACTCATTTTCTGTACCTAATGAGGCAAAACAAAACACAAAAAGCTCTGAACAACAAAACACATAGGATCGTAGGATGTTAGGGGACATAGGACAGGTATAAGATGTGCTTGGTATAAGATATGGTCCCATTACACCCCACCAGCCTCTGTAGCTGTTTGAGATGTTAGCGCCATGTTAGTTAATTTTTGGACATACACTTGTAAGGAAAACTGAAGCACTTACAAGTTGTTTTGATTACTCTGGAGTATTAATCATTAAAACAATATCCCATTGCATTGTCCTGAAGTCCCCACTGTTTGAAGATCTGCATCTTAGATAACGCAAAGACTGACACAGATTATTTACAGTTGCAAGTTAGACAATGGAGTTGTTTTGACAGAAGGAAGAGGTTTAAGCTCTTTGCTCAGCAGAGTGACTTCTAGGAATATTTTGCTAACAAACACACACTTGAATTTTCAGTAGCACTTTGTGTATAATTCCCCTACATCAAAATATTAGGTAAAGCATTATCACCAGTAAAAATGATCTGTACATACACTAACAAACAACTATTTCACATCATCATTTGGGAACCCCATGCCATAAACAAGCTGAATGATCCAATAATCACACTCCATAAAAAGGTCTGCCTAGAGAAAAGGACACATCTGTGTCACTGGATCAAGTTTCCTTTGAAGCTGATGGTTCATATTAATGACCAATGGGGAAAAATATGGTTTAAGCACTTTCAATTTTACAGAAAGAACACTGAAAATCAGATGTATTGCAAATAAAAAAAAAAGTCACAATATTGTTCACCACCTTGTTGGACTGAAATTCTTTTATGCAAGATGTAAATGGGGTACACTGATTCTGAAACTGTTCAGTATTTTATTCTTCAGGTAGTTTGAGGAAAGGACTATACTCGGCTTTTTCACCATTTCAGTATATTTTCACTTAATAAAGATGTTTATTTGTCCTTGAGGCAATAGTGCTACATTCACTAAACTGAAGACAGTACACTGACAACCAAAAGAGCTCCTAGTAAAAGCCTTGTGACCTGTATCTTGCCTGCCTTGGACTACGCTCATAATACCACAAACACAAAAAAAATCAAAGCAGCAAGGTCACAGCCCAGGCTCAGTCATGAGAAACACACTGAAGGAAAGCACATCTTTCTATTGTACTGCACTTAATTCACTGACAGCAGTATTTCAACATCTTTTACATCATTTAACTAAAAGTAAATGTCATGTTCCTGCCTCTTTATTATTAATCAAACAGAAATATTCAATTAAGTTTCCCTTAAAATTAAACTTTCACTTTGGGTAATCTGCCATTTATACATAATCTGCAGTCGCAATCATTGCTAGAGAAAAGAAATGTCAACTTCAAAGTTAATATCTTCTACAAATTAGAAATTCTGTCTTTGTACATGATGCTTATAGGTTGTAGAGTCTTAAAAGAATTTCAATTTGGATTCCAATTCAATGAAGCACATATTCTTTTCCCATAACAGGTGACGATGAAACAGATTATTTGAAACATTTAGAGCAGAAGACATTAAAAATACATACACATATAGAAACACTGGAAAAAAAAGTCAGGTAGAAATGCCTAAGCATATACAGCTCATAAAGAATAATGAGAGCAGAACTTGTACAAAATTGCTATTAAAATTCACACAGAGATTTATCTTCAAGTCACTTTGCATATCTCTGGAAGTCAGTTCATCCAGGTGTACTCTAAGTTACATTCAAGAAAACCAAGGTACATGGTTTTATTATACTAAATTATACCTATAACCAAGGTATAATTAGTACTGCAGCAGAATGCAATTTGTTTTATGACATGTTCTCAATGACTCTAAAATTTTAACCCAAAGGTCCTTGCTCTTGGGACTTAGTATGCACTTTGTATTGTGTATCTTAATAGAAACGTATAAATTAATGCAATTTTATAATTAAATTGTGGATGCATTTATTGTAACTAACGTGAACTATTCACCTCAATAAAGCAGGTCACAGTCTGCTATGGAACATCATACTCAACTGCTATCAAAGCCAATGCTGATTGTATAAGACACACCAAAACAGTCAGAATAATATAGTAACACCAAAGATTGTGAACTCCTAGGGCTAGTTCAATGAACTAGCATAAATGTATACATAAAACCCCAAAGAGCCCATTACAACCATCTGTAACTGAGGAAAAACAGAGTTCCTGGCTTTACTGGATAAAGCCAAGGTTGCTAGGTCAAGTAACTTACTTTTCTTAACAGTGATCCAATCAGGGAGATTTTGGTGGGTTTTTTTACGTTCTGGACTGCAAAGTCAAGGCAAGTCTGCAGGTTTCTAAGATTGAGTCATCCTGAGCCTGGTAAAAGTTTCAGTTAACTAAAGAAGCAAGGCCCTACTGCAGGAGAAGACAATGTTCTGTAACTTGCCAATGCGGCAACTTATAGCAGAGATGTAACGTCAGACAGACACCTCCACTGTCTTCTGCTGAATCCTTTCTGCATCACTAAGAGCTGCTTTCAGTGCAGATAGGTTCCTCACAAATACACAAGTGCAACTCAAATTTCTTGAGTGAAAACGCAGGTGAACAAAACACCGGTAAGATGCTGAAGTGAAAGCAAGAAGAGCTATCACCCACAAAGAAACAAGAACATTGATTTGGCAACAGGTGATTAGAAAGCTAAGATTTGATATAAGACAGTGGTTGAAAAGAGACCTTGTGTGAATGATGTACGAACACAAAGGGTTGAATTGACAAGTGCATGAATGCATAACCTGTACCTATCCAATGGCCCCTCAACACATCTGATGATAGTGTTTGTGAATCCATTGCACTTCACAATGTTAGCCTGCTAATGCCATACAGAAGTGCATCCTGAAAAGACGTGAGAGAAGGTGAGAAGCTGGACATGGTGTCTAAACACAGAGAACAGGAATGATACGAGTCCTGCAAACTCTTGAGGATAAGAAATGCAAAAAAAGTCAAATATAGAAGAGGGGTCAGTACAAGACCCCTCAGAATTAACAGATTAACAACTTTTACATTTTTATTTAACCATTCACACTGGGTTTTTTTTCAATTTCTTTATGGAAATACTTTCTGTCACACATTATTCTGGATCCTTTGCTAAAAATGAGAAGATTAGTAGGTTAAAAATGTTGGAATCTTGACGCTACTGCTCCACCCCAATTTTATTTCAAAGAAGCTCAATAAGAAATGCTAAAATTCTGATAAGAGATGGAAGAGAAGGGAAGAGAAGGAGGAATAAATGATGGTCAGCTACCAGAAACATTATTTTAAGATACCAGTCTGAAAAAGTGAAATGGTAACCACTCTTGTAAGCATTTGTAGTTCATTGGGAAAAAGAAAACATTTCTTGAAAATTGTGATATTTTACTACTACTAAATCAGAAAAAAAAATATGGAGGGAAGGGAGGGAAGGAAACAACAATCAGAGCAAGAGAAATATTTTTTAAAATTATGGCAGGGAAAAAAAACACAACTGCTGTATAGTTAGACGATAAGAAGTATAAATCTTTCTCAGGTAAATTGTTTTGAGTTTTGATGGAGTTGCACAAAATTACAGAGTCACTGCATGAAAAACATAACCAGTCTCCCCTGGGCAATTTACAGAATAGCCCAGGCAAGCGGATTCATATTCAGCTTTAATTACTACAAAGAGGCAGCTACAGCTCAAACGTTGCAGACAACCTAAGATATGCACCCAGGGGTGATTCTTAAAAACCAGACACCTCCTGTTCTACATAAGGCCTTCAAGCATCTAAAATACTCCTGCATTTTCAAACTGGATGAAACTTAAAAGTGGCTACAGTGCTTTAGGAGTTAGATCATGCTGATTAACGTGACAATTAAACAAAAAAACCCATCCATGGGTAAAAAAATTCTCACACGATGTCTGTGTCTGCTAATCTCACAATAACCAGCTGAATAATCAATATTCTTAATTTGCTGAGTAAAGTTGGACAAACGTTTAACGTTTAAAAGCAACGTTTCCTTTAAGCATTCATGATTAAATTGGTTGGTTGTTGTTTTTAATCAATAACCGGAGGTATCACGAAGTCTAACTATTACTAGCCTACTGTTCTACATTAAGCTTCTGCTCTGAATCACCTCAGAGGTTTGTCTTTCTCTATGGAAAACAGTGACACACCAGAGGGGCAAATCTCCTCATTTACACACCTAGAACTCCACATTATGATCCTTTTCACATCTCCACCGAAGTATTTTGCTCTTGTCCTGCTTATTTCAATTGATGAGTGTGATCTGTTTCTTCGCAGATTTTAAAGAAAAAAAAGAAGCATCTTTTTGGTTTTTTACAATCTACAGCTTTATAACCTACAACACACTTTTCCCTCCTGAAAACCCACAAATCCCAAGGAACTGACAGTCTGGAGAACTTCACTAAAAGAAGGGAAGACTGAGCTTTCAGACCCCTCAGAAGGCAAAAAGACGCAATGCACATGGCAGATGAACCTCCACCTGTTTCTTCAGAGCAGCCCTGCAGCAATGACCTCGCTTGTCCAGGTTAAAAACTAGGACAGCATGCTTTGAAGCATTTAGCTTTCAGAAGACATATTTATCTGAACTGCTTATGCATATTTAACAAAAGCAAGGGTGAAGCTGAGCCTGGTACAATGTGTAATGATGTACACTTTACTCAGCTTAGATATTTTGATATTATCCAGTTATAAACTACATAATTATCACTTAACTGATCATCAACATTCATTTATGCCAAAGACCACTGTTAATAGAAATGAAGACTAACACCTAGTTAGCTTGATTAATCATATTTATTTCCTCTAATTTGTGAGCACCTGCTTTTGGGAGTCAGGACAGATCCCTCAAAGAAGCTGGTGAATCACACCAACAGAAAATTTTCATTACAGAACATTACTGTGTTTTAAGGTTCTTACATATGAAGAACTGTATGTTGTTTCTGTTGCATAGTTGGAGGAATCCTATGTAGCACCATTTTTTAGTTTCCAGTTCTAGTGAAATATCTCTAAAATTTTAACTCTAACAACGTGCACTTATCTCTGACTGATAAGCTAAGGGTTTTCAAATTAAGATTTCACTTCAGATTCTTTGCTCTGTAATAAGATTCCAGTACCCTGCAAATCAAAACAACAACTGCCCTGTGAACAAACTTCTGTTGAAAAATATTTAACAGAAATATTCCCCTACAACTACTCGTGTTTTTCCACCATGCAAGCTCTTCTCTATGTTCTGCTCTTACAATAACTTACTGCTGTGCAACGTAAGCCTAGAACGCATGGGAAAAGTAGATTTGCAAGTGCTGTAGAGTACAAGAACCACAGCTTCTGCTCTCACCAGGACTGCCGTGCAGCAGAGGGCCACAGGTCGAGCTGGCTGGCTACAATTTAAGAACCCAACATTTCTCTATGATTCCATGATCTCTCCAAAATTTGCTATCGCACTGGGAAATGACAAGAATATAAACAGCGTCACTACCATTGAAGATAAATCATACTCACCTCATACACTAATGTATAACTTGCAAACTGACTCAAAAACTTTTTCATAGCAGACTAGGGTATTACAGACATATTCAAACCTGCTGTATTAGAGCAGGTTTGTTAGCTATCTGATTTGTTTAAATTCTCACTTGTCTGTCATTCCCCTCAAAGAAATTTAGTCTCAGAATGATCTCCATTAACTGAGCAGAAATAACTGTTTAAAGGTCTTTATATCACTCTTCTATATCATATACAAAAAGTTTGATCCATCACCACTGAATCAAATGAAGGAAGACAATGGAATCGAGAGTCAGCTCTTAATCACATTGTTTCTTAAGAACTGAGAAGCTAAGAAGTGAAGTACTGAAAAATCCCAGATGTCAAGGACATCATCATAGTATGGAAATGGATAGGTACTGAGAAGAATAATCTTTGCTTATGTGAAAGACATTTTCTATCATACTTTAGCCTGAAAGCCAGAGTCCACTATCCATAGCACATAATGCAGGCACTAATTTAAAAGAGAAATACCAATTTAATAGCAGGTTTTGATGCCAAAAAACAAGAACACCTGACCAGACAACCATTAAAGAAATATGGACAACTGACAAGTTGTTGAAACACAGAACTGATTTTCTTCATGCTGTTTTCAAGCTTATTCCCAATAAATTCTGGTTTCCTCCAACTGAGAGCTTTGAAACAAGTTACAAATGGTAAAATACTAGTACACTAATTATGTATTAAAATAGATAATATGTTATACATCAACTTTGCTAGTCCTCTACATTCAGTCTCCCCTCATCAGAGGCATCCAGAAGTCAGCTAATTCAGAATATAAATGTGAAAGCTCTCCCACATCACTGTTTGGAGTGTTGATCGTCACAGGGAATAGTGATGAAAGAAACAGAACCTTTGTCAACTTGAAATCTTTACCAAGTGCATGCTGTGCTCACACATAAACACCTGAAGTACACTGCACCCATCCTTTTATTTGGCTATCTTTCTTCTTTTAGCCTCCTTTTCTTTGGGCACATGTGTGCATTCCAAGTCTGCAGCTTCACAGCTACTAGCTCATCTGATCAAGCCTTCTGCAGCACATGTGAAACTCTGCTAGTGATGCACCAAACAAACCCAGTGTTTCTCTGTTTTGCAATGTTACCGCGAAACAAAAACCACACAAGAAGATCTGAGAATAATGGTGCTGCTGGTTCAAATATAACAGGGAGAACACCCCACATGTGGTCTCTGTCACTCTGTTTTATCTGCTCTCTGCTCTACAGCATGGAGCAAACACATGCTGTCACAGTCACATTACCATTGCACACTCAGATGCAACGCAGGTCGTGCATCATCACTCCACTTCCCTCACACATATCCATGCAACCGCTGCTCTCCGCACAGTTCTGGCAGTCTGGAGCAAGGGCTACAGTCTTCAGAAGAAAGAGGCAGGTGTCTTACACTGAAGTAAGACATATAAAGTCCTGTTTTTGCAGTTATCTACTCCTTGGCAAGATCTTTGCCTACATGAGACAAAGCTTTCAAGTCCCAACAAATTAGGTTGGGAAATTATGTGCACAGTCATGGATGTAGAAGTGTCAAAACTGGTGCTGCAACTGAGTAAGTCCTGACATAGTTGCTGTTATTCTAAAAGAAGTGAAAGTATTGAAGTGTTTACTGGGTAGTCAACAAATCCAGGACAATTCTGGAGATGATCCACTAAGGGCAGAATCTCTGTAAAAGATTTATACTGCAGCTTGCCTCTTCTTTCTTAAAATACCATCGCACTAGCATATCTCAAAATAACTGTGATGGAGAAGAAACAAAGAATTGTACATGAAACACATGAATTTGAAATAGGCAAACAATAACTGTGCTGTTATTGTTACAACTTCCTATACATACTCAAGTCACTAGCAAAAGAACCAGATGAGATGGCCTCAAGTTCTTTAGACTGGATATTAGGAAAACATTCTTAACTGAAAGAGTTGTCAGGGATTGGAACAGGCTGCCCAAGGAGGTGGTGGAGGCACAGTCCCTGGAAGCATTCAAAAAACACATCAATGTGACACTAGTAACAGGGCGTAGTGGGCATGGTGGCGTTGGGTTGAAGGCTGGACTTGATGATTTTGTAGGTCTCTTCCAATCTTAATGATTCTGACTCCACAGTCAAAGCATACTTTCCTCTGTGTGTGTTGGCACAAGTTGTAAGACAACACTGTTCAGAGATGGAAACGTAAGAGAGCGCTGACAAAAATGGAGCTGCAATGGTTTCTTTGAAAAAGAAGGTCCTTTCTATGGACAGCATTTGTCAGGTATGTTCTTGCCAACTGTTGCCCTGGATAGCAGGGGAAAAAAGATCCATATGCCCAGTACTCACAGATTCTAAGCAAATATCTGGCAAAGGGCAAAGCATCAGTTTTCATCCTTTCTTACTGTGATAGCACTCTGGAGACATCAGGTTATGCCAGTAATGGCTACTGGTGACCAGCACTTGTGGATCTTATCAGGGTTTATCCACTCCTGGAGAGGAGCACAGGCAATACATCAACCTGAGCACCTGCCGCACTGTGTAAACAGCTGAACCAGGCAAGAGGAGCTTTGCCAAGGAACTTCATAAATTCACAGAACGGCACTTTTTTTTTCCTGCAGCTGTGTATGAAGACAGGCTAGAACATTTTTTTTTGTTGAGGCCATAAGGAAAAGTGAATTATCTCACAAGGCTCTTGAAGGCATCTGTGTCATGTGGAGAAGATGGACTCTGCCCTCGGAAACCAAGCAGGCAAGCACAGGGCCGTGTGGGCAAGCAATGACTAGCCCATGGCAAAACAGCATGGGTGTGGGAAGGTGTTTTGTCTGCTTCGTGCTTGCAGAGGAGTGTACGCACACACCTCTGACAGCAGTGCTGCTGCCAGTTCAGAATGACTGTTAGCTGGTTTAGAACAGTTGTGAGTGGGTGGAGATCCTAGTCACAACAGAAAAAAACATTTCAAGCCTTTTTTCTTTTCCTTTTTATAAAATTTACTTAACATTTAACTATCAAAATTATTTCCATAGCAACATTATGTTGAACAATTATCTGTGTAAGTACTACAGACATAAGGGTGTAATTAGCCTGTAATGGTTTATATTGCTTTAAAAACAAATCACTGTGCTATACTTCGTACTCTTTTTCTTCTGATTTTGGTGTTTATCAAACACATATGAGCACTACCTCTTTATTATAAATTCCTTTCTCTGCAGCACATTTTTCACTGGAGTTGGGTGGGGAGGAGAAGTACGTGCACTTGATGAAGGGGGGGCCATACCTAACCAACCAGTCTTGGGTTAGTAGTCAAAAAACATGAATGTCATCAAACACATTTTCCTCCAATGTCTACCAGTACAACACAACAAGGTTTGGAGCTGCAACAGTTCTGCACTATCCCCTCAGAAAGGCCTTTCCACACCTTCAATATGTAACTCGCATCTGTTCAACAGAGTAAACAAAACCCACTCAAATGTCTTTATTATGCATAGCCTGTCTGGAGCTACCGTAAATTGGAGTGCTTTGGAGTTGGAAGGCCTTAGTAAGAAATTAAACTGTTCATTTGTTTCAATTTTAAATTCAGGAAAAAGAAATGTGAAAACTGCAGGCTTCAACATTGCAAAACACTCATAATCCTAACTGCCCCCTCTTTCACTTTTGTGCAGCTTAATTCTTCCGGTTTTCATCACCCCTAATGCCCCTCTGCTTGCCAGCAACACAGCTCGTTAACTACAAGATAACTGCTAACTAAGCAGTCTGATGAACAAAAAGAATAAAAGCACTACCTCCTCACTTGAAAACACAAAAGCATTTTGCAACACTTCAAAATTCTCATCACTTTGCAAGCAATGTCAAAATGGAAAAACTGGTGGTAAAAATACTTAAAAGACAAATAAACCTTGGTCATTTGAAAGCTCCCATCTATTCCATAAAATAAAGGCAGCTCAAAGGTATCTTTAAAGCAAACTCTGAATCTTACTGGGGTTTATTTCTAATTAACATAGTTCTCGTGCTGAGGTACGTGCAAGGGCACTCTGAAAACGAGCGTGTGACCATGGAGAACAGCTGTCTTCAAAAGCAAGGTACTCTCTGCATGAAAGCCTGATAAAGCTCTGAATTTAGAGAGAGGAGGGAAACAGGCACATCCATATATTGAAAAAAAGAGAGTGACAGTGCCTGAAAGCTCTGAAGCCAGCAGAGAGAGCATGGTTTCAGTTGTAATGAAGGCAAGCAGAAGCCTTTCTGGCACGGCAGATAATCTTAAAAAAAACAAACAGTAGACTAGCAATACAGCTTCTTCATTGAATAACAACTTGAGAATGTCATCACTTTTTTCTTCAAAATGCTGTCCAGGTTTATGAACACAAACCATGCAAATGTCTGCTTAATCTTTTTTTAATTATTATTCTATGTAAACAAGCAACTAAGAACGTGAGGAACTTTCCTCACAAATTCCCTCTGTTTGAAGAAGCACCATAGATTTGTTTCTCATCAGTCTCTACGAAGGTAATATGTATCAATCCATGAGAAGTAGTTTTTATCTTATCACAAAATCACAGAACATTAGGGATTGGAAGGGACCTTGAAAGATCATCTAGTCCAATCTCCCCGCCACAGCAGGATCATCTTGGCCAAGGAACAGCACTCACGTCTTTTCGCTCTACCTCTCCATTTCCCTGGCACTTCCTCTGTCTCCTCAGCTTAAGAGCAGCAGTTGCATCTGGTTTGGTCAAGGAAACAGCAGAACCCCAAGAGAAGCCTCCAGCTCTGCTGAGGAAAGGTTTGCTCATGAGAATGTTACACAACACAAAGTATGAATCGTGCCATTTCCCTTCAACCTTTCACACTGTGATGGAAAAGGAAATGGTGTACTTGTGCTCTGTGCTTTCCACAGGCTCTGTATGAATAACCCAAGAGCTCACCAAACCCTCAGCACGGAGCAGGTACCGCCAAGGCAGGTTTCAGCACAGAAGCTTCCAGTCATAGGCCAAAGCACAACACACTGGGAAGGAATTTACCCATCAGCTGATAGCTGCCTACAAAAAAGCTGGGGAGGCGCCTTTTAGGCTATCTGGTACCAACAGGACTAGGGGGAATGGAGCAAAGCCGGAGATGGGTAGATTTAGAGCAGATGTGAGGAGGAAGTTCTTCACTGTGAGAGTGGTGACAGCCTGGAATGGGTTGCCCATGAAGGTGGTGGAGGCCCCATCCTTGGAGGTGTTTAAGGCCAGGCTGGATGGGGCTCTGGCCAGCCTGATCTAGGGTGGGGTGTCCCTGCCCATGCTAGGGGAGTTGGATCTGGATGATCCTGTGGTCCCTTCTAACCCAGACTGCTTCTATGACTTAGTCTATGTGATCCTGCTGTGGCAGGGGGATTGGACTAGACGATCTCTTGAGGTCCCTGCCTCGAAATGATTCTAGGATTTTACTTCATTTCTTTCAATTTCTAACCATCTCACCAAGAAACGGAGGTTTTATGCAGGAAGACAACTAATTTTCAAAATCAAAAGCACCTTGGGAGTGAACCACACACCTCAACACAGAAGCACTAATTGCTCCTCTTGTCATCAACATGAAACAGCAGCAACCTCACAACTTCTTCCTCAGCATCTTCTCAAACCCTCAATTGCATAAAGAACTATAAAATAAAAACATCTTGGTGCTTCACTTCAATTCCATGACTTTAGCTATATAAGCCAATTTTAATTGTTCATCCAGACACATGTGGTTTATGCAGTACTGAGACGTGTTCCTTATCAATTTCACTCTATGTGGTGGGTTCAAGCCACAACTAAACAGAAGGAAAAGCAGCTAGGTCTTGGATAGCATTTACCAGACAATGGTAGTGCACACAAACCAGAAATTCCATCACAAATGCCATCACATATTCTGAGAAAAATAGAGTGGGAGGTGACTACTGTATTGGTCTTTGGGTTTTTACATTAGAGACCTGGGAAAAGCATGTTGGTCAAGCAGAGGGGTACCACCACCCCGTCTCTTATTTCATTCTGAGAGACCTGTCAGGTCTCCCCATGAGTTACACAACATGGTCTGCAGATGCCAAACCCTTGGCTGTTCCAGACAGGTGAACTCTTCAATTCTTTAGCACAGCCTGTCTGGCAAAATATGATCGGACAGGCCTGATCCCTCAGAGGCTGAACGACATCCCTCGATGCAGGAAACGTGCCTTCAAAAAGAGCTCAGCTTCTTCTCTTGCCAAAGGTTTAAGGATTCTCGAGTCCTCCTGCTCCTTTCAGAACAGACAGTTCTGCTAAGCACGAAGGAATGCTCAGATGCCTCTCCTGAGGGTTTTTCTCTCCCCAATACACAAGACAGTCTGTGGCTTAAGCACCATTCCTGCTCAAGAAGCGGGAAGGGGCTGGGCCGGGGTCCGCTTCTCGGCCCACGCACCCCGCCCTAGGCAGAAGGGGCCAGGGAGCTGTGGCCCCCACCCCACCTGAAGCGGGCAGGGAGAGGGAGCCCCGTGGGGGTATGTGGCGGGGGAAGCTCCTGGAGGAACAGGCACCGTCTAACCCTAACCCTTTTGCCCACCCCCAGGACAGGGCACTGGGAAAATTTTCCTTCAAGTGAAACTCACATTTTTGTTCATGAAAGCAATCTCCAGTCCTTTAAATATGTGGGTAATTTCAAACCGTAACACTCTCAAAAGTTTTATTAAGAAACAAGCATAATCCTCAAAGTATGTTTTGTCTGATTAAAAGATGAAGATATTAAAATCCTAACAAACACATTAAGTCCAACCTAAAAGAGGCAGTTGCTGTAGGATGCAAGGGTAACGTCCTGAGTGGGAGGCTCTGCAGCGAGAAACATTCTGCAAACAGGGGTTTCCATAAAGTAATGTTTCCGTATATTCCTATTCAGTAATAATTGGAAGATTTCAATTTAACATACTTTTGGGAATCCTGTGCTTGCTTTCATAACCACAACCTTCAATCACAACTAATTTAAAGACTAGCATGTTAAAATTTCCAAATAAAGAGGAAGATGCTTCTAATCCACACGCTCAGTTTAGCTACTTCAATCTGCAGGTCACAAATCAAATTTCAGAGGACACTGTCATGGACTGATATTCCAGAACAGCTTCAGATTCCAGGTTTTTAATTATTTTCTTTTTTATTTAATGAGAAGGAAAAATAAAATCCATTGCATTAAACCCAACTTATGTTTTATTTACCGTTTCCTTTTAAAAATGCTCTGGTTCTCATTACATGCACATTTAAAGTGCTAGGGCAAGACTTTAAGTAAAAAATTCTAGTATAAGAGAACTTCCTACTCTTGTCTTTTTTTTTTAACATTTGTGACTTGGTATTTCTTTTTACATTTCACATTATTTTCTCACTGAAGAAGCATTAGCAGCTTGTGCCTGAATGACTGTGCTTTCTGACAGCTTTACACATTCAGTATAGTTATGGTTCAGATCTCTGTGGATCCAATTATTTTATCTGATATGTAGGATATGCAACAGAGGGTCTAATTTTGCAAGTAGTAGAATGCTGAATCATTTCATTGTTCATTATGTTTTCAGCTCCTGTTTGCCTGTTTCCACACCACTGCCTCTGCACTTTTGATCCACTTTTTGAAATGTTCATGAAAGTGGATGACCCGATCCACTGATAGAAGCTGCAATATTCACACTCTTGGATATCTCTTCCCCCCTTCTTCCTTCTTATCCAAATGGCTGGATCCCCAAAGGGGACATTATTACATGGAAGGACACAATAAGTTACTCCTCAATCAAGAATAAAATAGGAGTCGATGTGAAAAATTGTTGTTAAGCGTGCCTCAGTCTAATACTTAACATAAGAGAGAAAAAATATTCTCCTGGTGTAACCCATCAGCTCCAGTATCAGGATCCATAAATCTCTTAAAGGGAAAATTAAAAAAAAAAAAAATCAAGTTGTCAGTTACAGGAAGGGTCTTGCTAGCTACTCCTGCTTTGTAGTAAAATAATGGCAATAAGCCCTCCCAAAATGCATATAGGGGTCTCATCTATTCACTCCAGGATTGACTCTAAACCAATCTCTTGGAGAAGAAGTTTTCAGAGCAGGTAAAGCCTTCCACCCTCAAATGTTTTTCAAAACCCAGTTTTGAAAGGGATTTATTTTAGCTCTCTGCACCATGAGTGACACTGAACCTTAGGAAAACCTGAAAGAAATTATGTCAACAATAAACTAGTAACTACCTACATGAGCTGCTTTGGCTATAGCTACATCACAACATTTCTCCTTTGGTATAAAGGAGTTCTCAGGAAGCCAGATTGCAAAACCATACAGATCTTAGGCTCCAAACCTCGGTATACCAGATAATCTTCAATCAAATGCAAATTCCTGATTTATGCAATATATTAAGTGACTCAACTTTTAAAAGAATGCTAAATAAGAGATGGGAAATTTAATCTTACATAAACAATTTAGGAAGCTCATTCCACAGATAATCAAAGGAGATCCTAACTCAATTTCCAGTTCTCCTTAAATTCTTCCAATCTTTACATAAATTTATTGGTCCTCACACTTTCAGAGACAGAACATTCAAAAGTAAAGATCTGTTTGCCTCATTGCTGAGAAGTGGGTCTTTCTGTTTATATAAGCAGCTATAATAAACACATAACAAGTGATAATTGAGGTTAAAAAAAATCCTAAAAATAGATAAAAATTCTGCATATTTCCTGATTTGTAGTCTAACACATTGGCAAAAAGAAGTCCAAAATGGCATCAGAGTCAGTTGACTCTTCCAGCTACAGTTTTCTTTACCAAATCCTGCCTTTATCTGTGCCAGTTGATGTTGATTGTGAACGAAAAGCTCCACATGAGCCAGCAGTGTGCACTTGNGAACCTGATCTAGGGTGGAGTATCCCTGCCCATGCTAGGGGAGTTGGAACTGGATGGTCCTGTGGTCCCTTCTAACCCTGACTGCTTTTATGACTTGGTCTGGGTGATCCTGCTGTGGCAGGGGGATTGGACTAGATGATCTTTTGAGGTCTCTTCCAATACCTAATGATTTTATGATAGATCTTAATTTTTTGCCAGAGAACTATGCATACTGGCTTTTAAAACTTCTTTAATAGTTAATTCACTTGAACCAAGTGCTGCAGAGCACCTCTAGCAAAACCCACTGCAATTAGTTTAGTTCCATCATTTTTACTGCATCCACTGAATCAGTAAGAGCTAGGAAGCATAATTAGTAGGAGACTAAGCTGAAGACAAGCAGGAGAGAAATGAAGACCATATTTTAGCTCTTCCCTGAAAGATTTTCATTGACACTTCTCTGAACTATACAGATCATTTTTATGTGCTGTGCCCATGAGAATGGGAAGAATAACAAATATAAATAGACCTTCAGTACTAAGAAAGTACTTGATATCCTAAGTTTGTAATTCATGTTATAGTCAACATCCTTTGATTACTTATATATATTACTTCATTTTAAGGTTTTACGATCTCTTTCAACAACTTCCACGAAGCTTGTAATATGATTCTTTCTTGTGCCAAGTTATTTTTACTTTTTGATTTTGTAAGTAAAATCAATACAAAATATTATCACCTAGGATATTTGCTACTCCAAAGCAAGCGAACAAAAGAGGCAAAACATTGTACATCAACGCATTAGGTAGCTCTTAAGACTGTTAAAATTACTGTGCCATTACAGGTTTAGTTGCCATATATGGAACTAGAGATAGTACCTTTAAGCAATAATCAAGAAATGAAAGGAGCAAAAAAAACCCAACCCTTGATCAATCCAAAGACAGACAGCACTTTGCAATAATTCTTAATGGACTCTGCAGTAATACTTGTAATATATGAGAGAGGAGCAGTGGAATTAGGCAGGAGCACAGTACAGCCCTTTGTGGAGACAACCTTCAAAACAGCACACCTGAGCAAGATGTGCACTGACCTAAGCAGTTAATCCTTGCCTCTTCACACTGTGAAGTAGTTTAGCCATGACAATGAACGTCCCTACTGCTTCTAGCACTTGGTCAAGGATCTCTGCTCAGCATGCTTTGGCACAGCAAGTCATGGTCCACATCACAAAAGCACAGCTAATCACACACTTCATAGAGATAACAGCAGAGACACAGAGATTTGACAGGTTCCCCTTAACTGGACAAAAGACAGCTGAGGTCTAGTAGTAATGTAGAGTCACAACAACATTCACCAGCAGTAAAGTAAGCTTTCCCTGATCAAATCCACATTAAATGACATGGACTACCCTTTCCCTGCAATTGGTTTGGGTTTTTTCCCCATTTTATTCCAAAGCAGAGACAGGGTATAAACCCTCATGAGAAAGCAAGGTAGATGAGAAACAGAACAGAGACACACAGAGCAAGTACACCAAATCCAATACACTTCTGTAGTATCTTAGAACACTTTGATATTCATTATTGGAAGATACTGTTGTGAAAGCAATCTTTGTAAATAATTCCATATTCTGAATGAGAGGACTCCTAATTCTCCTCATATCTCTAGATGAATGTCTCATCCAGTATAAGATCTAGATAGCAGTTTTCAGTGTTTTTTTATGAACCTGGGATTTCAATGGCTATGCTAAAGTTTGTTACTGAGTCAGCATTGATTTTGAACTTGAATTTTTCTGCTTAGATATCTTTTTGCATTTTGAATATTTTACTAGATTTAACTTAGCCTTAGACAGTCTCTCATACCTGTTGTCAAAACCTGAGATGGAATCAAAAATCCTTAGTATTAACTTCACACTGCTATTGGTTACTCTTCATTTTAGCTATAGAATTCTGTCCCTTGACTAACACAGTCAAGTCTAAAAGAACTGGAGATTTTTTTGTTTCAAGTTCTCTGGAAGTGAGAGGTTCTATTCTATGTTAGTGATAACAGTAGGATAGAGCTGGGATGCACTAAACCAAAGATCCAGAAGATTTATTCCACTATCAGAATCAGAAAATTTTGGTCACGAAACTTGTTAGCTTTCTTTGATTGTGAATGGTTCTTTTGTGATGAATATTGTAGAGTCAATGGAAAAGGAAGTGGGGAAAAAAAAGGTAAAAGATTATAGATGAACAGCACAGACATAGGCAAACTGGTTTGTGTAGGACTGGAAATAAATTACTGCAAGTCTGTTGAAAGCAGGAAATTATCAAGGAGAAACAGCAGAGTTTGAAGATCAAAGAAATGAAATGCAATTAGGCATGGAATTCTTCTTACATCACCCAGTCCACATATTTCATAGTGTAGAACTAAACCACTTTAATGACAGTGTTTTCTTTCTTTTTGGTTCTGAAATATTTAATGAGATTATATTTTAAAAAATAAATGTACCATTTCAAAGTTTTTTTTCATAATGACTGAAACTTCTGATTTTAAACTGCTCCATAACTACTGGGTACTAACATTTTAAAAGACCTCTACTCTATCAAATGTTTCACCACTGCGAGATATGTGATATTCTTCCAGAATCTCATGCATAGACTGATCAAACTTTCCCCTCAAAATGAGCAGGTTGTTGCCTCCACTCTACTACTGGAAAATTGTCTCAAGACCCTGCTGCTCCAATATGTTATTACTTTTTACTTATTCTGCTTTTTAGCTTGCACAGATTTGTTCTCTTAACAACACTACCTTTAGCATCCAAAACACTGTCTTACACCAGTCTTTTATAAGGCAAACTAGGCGTTTCTGAGATAGCACACTTCTGAGATAGCACTTTTGTGAGATAGCACATCTATCTCCCCGGATCTTTTCAAGGTCTTCCATTACACATCTTGAGCAAAGATAAGCAAAATTGCTCAGAGAATTAAAAAAAAAAGTCATGAAAAATTTAAAATATCCATTAGAGATCATCAGGAGAAAGACAAGACAGACACATTGACACAACTGATCAAGTTTGAGATGTGTCTAATCACTGGAGTGGAGTTGGACTAGTTGACTCCAAAAAGTCCATTCCAACCCACAGCATTCTATGATTCTATGTATGTCCAGCCATACTTCCATTAAATATTTTCAGTTTTGAGTAATAAAGTAGCAGGTACAACAGAGATGAAATTCAGTATGCGATTTGTGTAGTAAACTATGTCTTCAACTCACTCAACAGTCCTTAATAATTGTTCTGAACCAACTACCATTCACTATTCTTGATGCATTGTACATGAACACAGGACCATATATCACTTTCAATGATCATAACATCTTATGCTAATTTAATATACTACCATATATATTTCATTTCAAGGTTAAAAAGAAAAAAATATGTCTAAAGGATTTCTGAAAGAGATATAATTCATTAATTGACTTTTGTTTCCATTATTTAATCTAAATAAATTTATAGATTCATAGTATGCTAGCCACTGTTGGTAATAATTATCCATTTGAAAGACTTCATCAGATATAAAAGAGTTGAAATGGGGAGCAAATCTAGCTGCCAGCATTTGTCTTATTCTGTACTCACTTTTCATTCTGCATATTATTCCAGCTCATTTCTGTACGTCGTAATTTCTCAGAATATGTTGACAAACCATCACAATGACAAGCACTGCACATGAGTTTTAAATAAACTGGACTACTCTTCTAGCTCATGCCATGCAGTTGCACTTGGCATCAACAAGACCATATGCCCATTTCTTCAGCACACATATCTGATCTTGGGCATAAGCTGCCTCCGAGACCAAGATACAATGAGCAGAAAGAGCAAACTAGTTCTGGAGTCGGTATCTTGTCAGGTTTAATCACTTCCTAAGCATTCTCCTGTCATACAGTGCAGCTAAATCACAAGAAGTTGCAGCAACGCCGTGTGTTCTGAATTCTCGTTCAGAAATACTTGGCACTTTCTAAGATCTTTCTGACAGATTTATCTATAAAACTATGAAACATAAGGCAAACAACATGGAAAGTAGATATGACTAATTCTGAGAGGTAAAACAATAGACAGAGCGTGGATTAAGTGAGGATTTTTTGAGATTAAGAAATATATTTGAGAAGGGAACATTTTCTTTTTAGGAAAGAGAACGCATAAATACATCAGTGAGGGGATGGGATTAAGAACCAGAAAGTTAGTCTCATAATAAATAACCAATGTAGAGGAAAGAGAGGCAAGATGAGTAAAGCCTGAGAAACGGGAAAGAGACAACAAACCAAAAAACCCAGTGGTCTGTGTTCTCAAATTATCAGTTCCAAAATGGAAACACACAGAAAACACAGCAAGAATTTGGGAATGTTCCCTGGCAAAACATAACAACAAATAACTAGGATAAATGCAAATACCTGGAAGCTTAAGACTATTAAAATACTTCGTAAGAAGGAGTTAAGCGTGATATATCATTGGCTAGCAGTAACAGAGAAGATGGAGGGAGAGAAGAGCAGTCTGTTCTGCACTGTGACCCTGGATGATTCTGTGTTTCTCTCCATTATTTCACTTGTCACATTTACAACCAGTTCTGGTTGACAAGTGCCTGAACATGAGCCATCAGTGTGCCCAGGTGGCACAAAAGGCCAACAGCATCCTGTCTTGTATGAGGAATAGTGTGGCCAGCAGGACTAGGGATATAATTCTTCCCCCACGCTGGGCACTGGTGAGGCCTCACCTCAAGTACTGGAGGCAGTTCCAGGCCCCTCACTTCAAGAAAGATGTTCAGATGCTGGAGTGGGTACAGAAAAGCAACGAGGCTGGTGAAGGGACTAGAGGGAGAGTTTAATGAAGAGAGGCTGAGAGAGCTGGGCTTGTTTAGCCTGGAAGAGAAGAGGCACAGGAGAGGACTTTATGGCTCTCTCTGACTATCTGAAGGGAAGTTGTAGACAGGTGGGGGTTAGACTCTTCTCCCTAGCAATCGGTGACAGGATGAGAGGACAGAGCCTGAAGCTGTGCCAGGAGAGGTTTAGGTTGTATTTTAGGAAGCACTTCCTCGTGGAAAAGGCGATTAGACAATGGAATGGACTGCCCAGGGAGGTGGTGCAGTCCCCATCCCTGCAGGTGTTTAAGGACAGACTGGATGCGGCACCTAGTGCCGTGGTCTGGCTTGTGATGATGTTAGGTCTTGGTGAACTTAGAGGTCTTTTCCAGCCTCAATAATAATTCCATGATTCTCTGGAACACAAAACCACCCAAATAGCCTTTCTCTGAATATTCAAAATATTTAATGCTGTTTTTCTATTTTTTGAATACTAGTAGATCTTAAATCACATTGGGCTACGCTAACTTCAATACCAAGTTTATATTTAGATTTCTTTTGTTCCCTAGCAGGGTTCACGTAGAATTATTTTAATTTCTTCTGAGACACTGAGAAAAGAAATGATAGCACTGCCAAAGCAGGAGGCTGCTGTAATGAAGTTACAGTTGAGAGTCACAGTGAAATTCTGCATAAGATAAAAGTTTCCTTTCTCAACTCAGTAGTCTGTGCTTTTGAGGAAGATTGTTATTCACATGTGCCAAGGTGTTGTAAACAAAACTTTTACTTTAATCAGTGTATTTTTATTTTATGTGTGTACATGTTAGCTTAATTGTTTTTAAGCTTCCACTGTGTAAGTTGTAACTAAACAACTGCTCCAAGTGCTCCTAATCTTTTAACAAACAGAATAATTAAACCTAATAATACATCATGAAATATATCAGAAGTTTTTAATGAAAGCATCCAAGTTTATTTTTAATTTTTTTTAATAAAAAATGGAAACGTTATTAATAGATAAAAGCTTCCCTGTATAATTAAAAATATTAAAAACCTAAGTATATAAATATGTAACATATTCAAATTTTAAACCACCTTTGCAGGTAAGACTCATGAATCCTTTCATGTCGCTTGGGGATCTCCAAATGACAGCTACTATATGGAGAATTTCCATGATGTGAGCAACATCTTACCTACAGTACATTTACACTGTTTCAAGTAAGTTCTTCGAGTATAACGGTACCTGTGCCTTCCTGGTACAATGCCAGGTTAAGACAGCACTTTTTTCAAGAGACAGGTTTTCAGCTTTGACCAACGTTCAAAGACATCTTTACACAAAAATGTTACTCTCACAACAAAGCAGAAAGACCTAAACAGTACATTTACATTCATTATTTACACAACCCACTGAGAGAAGCCTCCAAAGAAGAGTCTATCAGGACCAGTGATCTGCACCTAATTTCAAAGACATTTTCATGAGTAAATGCACATGTCCTTTAAAATCTTCATTATGCCACTGTATAGCGTTGCTGACTCAAGAAGACACCCGAGACAAAAGTAGCACTGGTAAAGACACATCCTCAGAACTCAGGACTACATACTTAGGAGGTCAACTGCTATTGCATAATATCTAAATATATAAAACAAATAAACAATGAAGGTGTGTGAAAGCTTACTTTACGATGTGATACAGCACAAGCACAAGAACAATTTTTCCACCAGCAAACCTTTCCTCAGCTGATCTAGTAGGAAGTGTAGCCTTTTCCTACAAACCTTCTTCCAAGCTAACTTTGGGAAAAGGTGAATTTTTGCAGAAACTGACTCATAAATCCTCCATCAGAACTTGAACAGGGCTTCAAGCTGTCAGCAGAATTTGTCACTTCACAGTTGCAGGCACAAACAGCCCTAGGGAACAGTATGACAAGGAGTTATCACAGGAAACAGATGCAGAGGCCCTTAGCACAGAGCACATGTACTTCATGAGTCCAGCCAACACAGCCACTGCAGACCAAAGATCTATCTTCTAATTACTTCTTGATCATTAATCCTAAAGAGAGAGCAGCTGACATGAGTAGAAGTGGTCCCTATCAAACTTTAACTCCCTATGACGGAGAAAGAGGAATAGAAAAACAAACTTGATCTTGCTTCACTATGCAGCCTCTTGGTCTTCATACATTAAACGCAGCACGTTCACATGTGTGTCAGCACAAACAAGAAGGGAGGGTCTTAAAAGAAGCCACGGACAGGCAAAGTTGTCAGTGACAAGGACTTGAATGAATTCTTATCTCAGTATCCACAAGCAGCAGCTGAGGGTCACATTCATGAGGCTTTCCACTGGAGGAGAATGTAGTTGTAAAATATCTTTAATGATAATGGCACTGAAGACAGCAGTTAGAACCACTGCAAGAGGACAGTGCACCGGGGCCAAGAGAACTGCACACTAAATGCTACAGAAAATAATGATGACAGTGAACTGCCGAAAGTCTCTGTCATGGCTGTCCCCAAAGAGAGGAAACACCACAGGAAGCAAAATGACTAATACTCACAAAAGCACAACCAGCCTACAAACCTAAAGGCTGAGTTATAGGACAGACGAGCCTCTGAAAACGCCGATAAAACTCTCCTCCACAAGAACCTACTGGAAATCCTAGACACACACTGTGTCTTATTCATTGTCCACCAGGCTGAGGGTGTAACACTACAGAAATATGTATTACATTTTTGTGATTGCTAGACAAGAGCTGATCCAAAAGTCCCTTTTAAGTCAATGGAAAAAGTTCCACAGCCTTTAAAGGCATTTTCATCAAGTTCAGAAGCGATGAGCACTTTAGGTGCCTGCCAGATAAAAGCTGCTACTTAAACATAAAGTTAATGGTATCGCCTGCTCTGTGAGAGTGAAAGATTGGGGAAGAAAATTAAATTCTGATGTGTTTGCACTGGGCCTGTGTGACAAGCAGCTTTGAAACACCATGACACAGAACATCCTGTAGCTTCAAGATGGTTTTTTTACTGCTCTGTGGGAAAAGCAAGTATTGTATGTGAGATTGCTCATGTTCTGGGCCATCTGATGTAGCTGCAGGTTATCCTTACCCCAGGTACCAACACTTGAACTTGCATTGCACACTACTTGGTTTTGGTTTGGATTTTTCCCTGCTGACAAAAGCAAGCAGATAAAAAGGCAGCATCCCTTCCCTCAAACAACTGAACAATTACACAACACACAAAGTCCGTCCTTCAAGACTAAATACATGTATTGATTAAGAATATCACAGCTACACATTCAGTTAGTGCATTAGGCTCTTTTGAACATGAACCTGCAATCTGCAATTGAAAAGCAGTTGGAAGTCTTAAACCACTGCTGTGATTTTTTTTGTTTTATTCACTGATTTTTTTCCCAATTTGTCTATCTTAAGCAACACGTAATTATTATTCAATGTACACTGGTGATAGAGACAGAATTACACAGAGTAACTGAAAATGCAGATTTATTTTCTTCCCTTCTCACATTTTAGAATAATTTGTTTCCCGATCCGGACAGTCTGTTTGACTGTTTAATCACAGAGTAATCATGAAACTTCAGTCACAGCTTCAGTTTTTCCTTCATCTGATTTTCCTTATTTTGCAGATTGTAAACATTTTAGAACTTCTTTCAACCCAACCTGACTGCTCCGATGAAAATTCTATCCCATATCTGAAGAGGATGAGATTTCTCTATCCCGGAAGGTATACAAACATTTTGAGATTACAATGCAAGGGGATAGAAAAGGACAGTTGAAACTTTTTGGATGAAATTTATGAAACTGGTAATTTTTATAGACATTTGTTTTCTTTACTTAGAAATGTTCCAAAAGTACAGAATGGTTTGTTTCTCTTTTAAAATCTCTGGAATCTCAGAGGAGAATACTGCTGATGAAATGATACTGACTTCCAGACTCACATAGATTGAAGGGATCATTAGTTTTACCTCTTCAACAAAGCAGGATCAACACTGAACCATAGACTCATAGAATCATCAGGGATGGGAAGGGACCTCGAAAGATCATCTAGTCCAATCTTCCTGACACAGTAGGATCACCTACACCAAGTTGCACAGGAACATATCCAGGCAGGTTTTAAACATCTCTACAGAAGGGGACTCCAAAACCCCTTGGACACCCATATCCCGTTGTCCTATCACCAGATGACAGTGAGAAGAGTCTAGCTCCATCCTCCTAACACTCGCCCTTCACATATTTATAGACATTAATGAGGTCACCCCTCAGTCTCCTCCAAGCTAAAGAGAACCAGCTCCCTCAGCCTCTCGTCATAACTGAGGGGCTCCAATTCATCATCTTCTTTGCTCTACGCTGGACTCTCTCCAGCAGCTCCACATCCCTCTTCAACTGAGGGGCTCAGAACTGGACACAATATTCTAGATGTAGTCTCATCAGGGCAGAACAGAGGGGGAGAAGAACCTCCCTTGATCTGCTAACCACCACCATTCCAATGCACCCCAGGATGCTGTTGGCCCTCTTGGCCACAAGAGCACACTGCTGGCTCATGGTCATCCTGCTGGCCACCAGGATCCCCAGGACCCTCTCTCCTACACTGCTCTCCAACAGGTCAGTCCCCAGCCTATACTGGTACCCGGGGTTGTTCTTGCCCACATGCAAGACTCTACACTTACCCTTGTTATACTACTTTAAATCTCTCTCTGCCCATCTCTCCAGCCTGTCCAGGTCTCGCTGAATGGCAGCACAGTCTGCAGGGGTGTTGGCAACACCACTCCCAGTTTTGTGTCATCAGCAAACTTGCTGACAGTGCTCCTAATCCCTTGTGCAAGTCATTAATGAATAGATTGAATAGGACTGTTCCCAATACCGACCCTTGGGGGACCCCACTGGATAGAGGCCTCCAACTAGTCTCTGTCCCATTGACCACCACTCTCTGGCTTCTATCCTGCAGTCAGTTCACAATCCACCTCACTACCTGATCATCTAGACCACACTGCCTCAGTTTGGCTGTGAGGATGCTGTGAGAGACTGTGTCAGATGCCTTACTCAAGTCAAGATAGATCACGTACAGCACTCGGCCATCATCTATCCACCTGGTTATGCCCTCATAAGAGGCTACCAGGTTGGAATCTAGACCAAGTAACCTAGGGCTTGGTCTGTATACGGACTACACAGAATCATTAAGGTTAAAAAAACCAACCATTAAACCAACTGTACCAAGCCCATTGCTCAACCAGGTCCCTAAGCTACAGATCTACAGAATTTTCAAGCCACAGCCAGGGCATCCTGTAAATGTTTCTATTTTGTCTTTAGTGTTAATTAAATTTAAGGTCATTTTAAAAGAAATATTTTAATTTATATTTATTCAGGTATATGAAAATATTTATGTATATGTATGTTTTAAAACATCCTTATATACATATATAATATGAAAAACAGCAGGGTTCCTATATATAGTGGTTTGGTTTAGCTTTTCTAAAGATATTTTTAAAAAATCCTAGTATTTCTGCTATTAATGAGACTTCCAGAACATTATAGAAAAATAATCAATGATGTGGAATATCTCTGCATTTTCATTTCTATTTTACAAATCTTCTAGACCGTGCTTAAGCATTCTATTTCACGTATCAACCACATCAGAAAAGATTTTTAGCAAATGTTGCATTTAGAAAAAACCAAGAAACTCACGATGTCATCCTTAGTTTGCAAATCTAATTCATAAAACTAGTTACACAAAGGTGCTAATTTCTTTTGGTATAAAATTCATGACCACTAACAACATACACTAGTTTGGCTGCAAGACTAAAGCTCTGAAAATGTGATCAATGACTATTTTAGGATTAAGTGGCCATTTGGGATTGCATTCATCAATACTAATGGCATCTATTTAAAAGTTTAATGAGAAAGCTACAATGCACATCACATTTCTCACCAAGATATATTATTATTGAATTTCAGTGAGAGGATATTATGAAAAATGAAACAAAAACCCCCCCATTGTTGAAAATGGGTTTCCTAAGTGCCTTGAACACACAAACTGTGCTGTAGACACTTGTTGACAAGGTGGTCCTTTAAGTTATTCAATCTTGTTTATTTTTAGTATTTACAGAAAGAGTGTGTCTTTCCATTAGATCTGAAATGAGCCATCATGGAAGATCATGATACCTACATAATAAACAACATAAATGGCATTTTCCATAAAATGTTTTAATGTTATTGGTCAGTCAGAACCGTGAAGTTATTTTGTTCTTCAGAAGTCATTTGTTCACTGTATCTGAAGATGTGAGACAGCTCTTGAATTTGAGAAATCAATAAGTGCAGCAATTGAACTAACAATGACTCCTGCTCAGGGTAAAACCTGTCCAAACAGAGATGTGTAAAATAATCTTTGAGTCTGTATTCTTTTATTAGCAAGGAAGCGAGCTGTTATTTTTTTAAGCATGGAACAAAGTATTCTTTAAAACAAATGGGTGTATCACTTGACTTGTTGCTTGTGGTGAACTCCATCAGATCTTAAACCAATTGAAGACTATGTCCAAGCTTTTCCAGTCTCTAACAGCTACTAACACAATCTCCAATTAAGATTCCTAACAGTCTTTGTCCTGTTATTTATTCAGGCAGCCCTTGCTTCTTTTATTTTAAGATTTATTTCAAAAGAAATACTATTTTTCTAATCAGCATTGCTAAGGAAGTGTTCTTCTCACAAACACTTGACAAAAATATGACTAGTACCTCACTTCCTAAAAAAATGCTTGCATTGCAATATACTGGTAAAACAAGCTCTGGATTGCACACACAACAAGCTGTAGAGCAAGAGATAATCAGACGCTAAAAATCCCACAGTCTGTGGGACAGGCTGTGAGGGACAAATTCTTAACGGACACTCCTGCATATTATCAACACAGAGAAGAGAAGGAAGTAAGATGTGATAGGGTTGGCACAGTTTCTCAGCAGAAGATAGAACTTCTGCTGTATAAAATAAACTAATTTAAAATAAACTAAATAAAATAAACTAAAATGTCACAAATTAAGGAAGCTGCTGACTTGGAGAGCGTAATACTGCCTATCCATAGAGCAGCACGCAGGTACCCCAGTCTTGTGGATTGTTAGATTATGTAGGAATATGAGCACATGAAAATCAGAGTTAGGTTAAGACTGTTACCAAACTGCTGGACACTACCTGAGCCTTTCTGAAATCATACTTCATGTGAATGACAAAATAATGGAAAATAAATTATTTTCTCTGCCAATAAATGTGTTGCTTGAAAGGCTGAATGCTCTAGAATCCATTTGTACTACACAACAACAAAGCACAGTGCTCTTTTTTCAATACCATCACTGAATGAGGAATTGACAATACACACTCTGATTTTTCAACTCTCTCCATTCTGAATGATGAAAAAAGCTGTCTTCTACCCACGTTAGAATTATTTATTTTTTACTTATAAAACATGGTGTTGAACTGCAATCCTATCCTAAGTATAAATGGAACAGAGAGACACTGAGTTAATTGAAAAGCAGCAACAGCGTGTCTCCTGTGAGGGGAGATCTGGTTTTTTTAACGGTTACACAAGGCTGAACTTGCACACATCAGTCAGCCTGTCAGCTGATGAAATTAAGCATTTCCTAGAAGAAAAAACCCTTCTGAAAAAAAGCTAAGTAGATGAATACAGACATGCAAGTGACATGACAGCTTTCATATTAGATTCAAACCAACCCAGGAACAATTCAAATATTACCACAGTTTCTCTACCCTTTGTAGTTCAGAATATTTTAAAAGGAAGAAACGGTGACAGTTCACCCCTTCTTCTACAAGTGCACATAGTGATGTCCCAACAGAAAGCAGTCTCTTCATCTCATTACAGCACATGTCAATAACAGAAATAGCACAGAATCATAGAATCATCTAGTGCCAAACCCCCTGCCCTAGGCAGGAACACCTCTCACCAGGCCAGGTTGCCCACAGTCCCAACCAACTTGGCCTCGAACACTTCCAGCAAAGGGGCACCCACAATTTCTCTGGGTAGCCTGTTCTAGTGCCTCACCATCCTCACCACAGCGAGGAATTTCTTCCTAAAAATCTAGTCTAAATCTATCCTCTTTTACCCATGGTCACCTCACAGCATCTGCCCATGGACCTCACTGGTGGGGGCTCTCTGGACGGCTCTACTCTGCTCGAGGCCTGACCACCGCCTGTGGCGTTTTCTGCTCCAGCCACTGGCTCTGCTTTTGCTGCCACGGCTCCCCCACCAGTGCCCGGTGCTGCGTCTGCCTTCCCCTTCGCGCCCCCAACCCGGAAAAGTGTCATCCCCATGCGCCTCCACTTTCGTGGCTCTGGCCCACTCTGCACTGGCTCGTGCGCCCACGATTATCGGCAATGGAATGCAAAAAATTCTGGGTGAAAGGAGTTCCCAAGTCATTCTCTTTCACTGTTTGATGGAGATCTTTCATCAGGTTAAATGACACAGATTCCTAGTGCACATCTGGGATGTATCATGATGTTTTGCTTCTTTATTTTAAAATGACAAATAAGGAATAAAAAACTAAATAAGGAATAAAATACAATGCAAAAATGTTTGCAAGAGATAGCTTTTAAGTGGGATCCACACACAAAATTCAAATTCCATTCTTTTTCTCACCGTTGTAAACTGGTCCTTCATGTTCTTGATGAGAGATAAAGGTGGACAGGAAAGTCACGTCACATTTTATTTATGATGTTCTAAGTTCAGGAGTATGCACATGCATGGTTTGCTTCTAGACTCATCTCAAAATCCTGAGGATGTAGGGAATTACACACAAAAATCAGGTTTATCTAAAGAAGCCTGTCTTTCTGGGGAGAGAAGTTCCTACTATAAATTTTGAGATATTTACTTCAAAGCACTGAATAAAATAGTCTTTTCTTATTCTTTTGTATGGAATAATCTTGTTGACAAGATGTTGTTTCAACGTGTAGGAAGACAGATCTTTCTCCTTTGCTGTGCATTTTTGCAACCATCAGCTGGTTCTGCAGATAATGCTTTTTGAGGGCAGATTTTCATAAGAAGGCAAAAAAGTCAGCACACATTAGTATCAATCAGTGTCTTCATTAAAAATAAGACATAACACACAGTAATATCCTTATCCTTTAACTTCTGCTCAAAAAAAACCCCCAAAACATTAATTTCGCTGACCAAGAAGGTTACTGACAATCAAACATTTTGGTTTCCACCTAACAGGCAGAAATATAATCTTCTAATGCAGGACAGATAATCTCAATATAAAACTTTATTGAACTTTTCCCTTCATGGATGACTCCACTCTTCTGAAGATCCCTTCAGCACCTTCAAATAAGCCAGTATCAGAGGGAATCTCTAAAAGCTTGATGAGAGAGCCATTTCTTGTGTTTGCCCTCCCTGTGCTGTTGAATGTAGTCAGTACTCCCTGTCATTACCCCTTAAAAACAGCTATTATAGCAGTAAAGTGATAACAGGCATTGTTCTCCTGAGGTTTCTCTACTTCAGACACTGTGCTGGACCCTCATCTTTACTTTAGTCCATTAAACCACAAATATTCAGAAACACTTTGGACATTTTTTTTCCTGTTCAGTGGGTGATGTTTAGATCGAAAAGATTTTTCTCTTGCCTTTCTGAAAAGGCTTATTCTGCATCCTGATCTAGAACTAAGAATTAATAAAAGCAATTTGCATTACGTTTTAGCTGAACACATTGTTTTACTACAAATGTCTACTTGAAAATGATTACAGTTTGAAGCCCTAATCCAGGAAAGCATTTCTTTCTTTAAAGTGTGTCTCAATGCTTATGCTTCTAATCTAGAGTTGAGTTTTAATCTGGTTTTTTAAAGCACCTTTCTGAACCCTGAACATCTTGCGTTGAAAGCAGCAAATGATGGATTAATAATAGTAAAAAGGAAAAACTCCTGAAAAATAATAATGAAAAGGAATTTGAAGGCAAGGAGGAGGACAGTTTGTCGAAAAACCCCAAAATGACAGGGAAATTATTATTGTATCAAATGAGGAAAAGACAAGAGTAAAACAGAAACTGAATTAATTTATTTCTTCACTTGAATATTTTAGCAAAAGCACGGAGGAGAACATTCCTATGACGTGTGTGCAAGAATCCCACTAATATTCAGAACAAAATTCTAAGGACAACTTGCAAGGTAGACCCTCCTACTGAGACACTGAAGTTCTCCAGCAGTACAAGAATTTCTTAGGACCTTAGTGGTCACTGCACTGCAAATTGCAAAACTTTACTATGAACACAAGAACCAAGCATCTGATTTTCATTTTCTAATCACATCTGTAAACCAGGCTTTGGCACTTGTGAATAATGACTCCACAAGCAGCATCAGAAAAACTTTAAATGTCATTGTAGCATTTAAAGCAATATTGAAATAAGCTCTCCTCTGGAATTCTCAGCTGGTTAGATGCTTTGCCTCTCAGAGTGTCATGTTATTTGCTCATACCTTGACAATCTTCAAAGAAACAGTAATTATACAGAGCTGGAAAAGTGTCCCCTTTCTGCATACGTGTTCAACGGTGCCCCTGCTGCTGTCTGCACACTGTCCCAGAAGAACCAGTGTAACGATCAGCACGCACGTGTGTTCATTTGTCACATTAGTTCCTCCTTACTGATCTGTTGCCTGACAAAATGAGGCTTTTTCAGTGATGCTGCCCAAATTATGGTGTTAGAAAAGAAGTCCGAATTACACAGTCAAACGACGCAAGTTTTGGCAAAGTAAAAAAACTTGGAAAATTGAGGAAAGAATTTCAGACCTGTGGAGAACTATGGATTTCTGCAGCAAAGGACACAGAAAAAGTGCTTATAAAATTGTCCTAGTCTTCTACTAGAAAACAAAAAAAAAGCCAGCCAGCCAGCCACAGTGGTTATGCCAGTAATAACATTCTGTGACCTCCTATGATACAGATGGAAGGAATCCAATGTCCAGAAATTGAACTCCTTACCAAAGGCATATTCTTCCATATGTGTTTCATACAGCAATACCAAAACAGCTGCTATGCCACATGAAATGGTTTCATTTCTTCTATTAATCATGGTTTAAATGATTCATTCAGTTATTACATTTGTATTCAAAGATGGCTTATTTTTATGCAGATCTATGTCCTGTTATGCACAGAGTAAATTCTTAATTGTGCTGAAACAACTGCAAATTCAATTAAAGTTTGCCATTTCAAGCATGAAACAGATTAAAGAAAATGCTGACAACAGTAAAATAAACATTCAACTATTTAATTTAACTCCAGATTTATTTTTTAATCCAAATACCAAAATAACCTCATTCCTAATTAGAATTTCTTGACAAAATGTCTTGGAGAAACATTTCTCTCTATTTTTCTTCAATCTGTTCAGCTGACCTTAGTTATAAGATTGGTGGTTAATAAACCTGTTCCAGTTGTATTACTGTACATTACAAAGAATACAGATTCATGTGTGCAACAACCACTATCATTCTAAAAACCCAGAGTCTTCACAGTCTGCAACACCAGAAGCCACATCAAACACATTACAGTGCAATTACACATGTAAATTTTAACAAAAAAGGAAAACCTAGGGACAAATATAGCAAGTCCAGGGGGTCTATGGCAATTGATAGTAGAGTGAGGTCCACTGAAAGCTCACAATAAGTTATAACTGAAGTTCTTTCATATGCGCATTACTAAAGACTCAACCGTGTGTGGTAACGGGTAATAATTAGCATATCCTCAGTGTTGTAAGAAAATTACCCTCAAATGAGATATCAAAAAAGAATCTGATTCTACCGAAACCAATTTTAAAATCTCCAACAAACTTATGCTTTTTATTATAAATTTTCATTTTATATGCCATAAATTTAATAACTTATATTTATAACAGCCAGGGGAAGGATTGAGGTGGACTTCCACTCATCCAGACCCACTATGCCTCTGACTCAGAGGAAAAAAAAAAAGCAAAGGCCCAAGACACATGAACACTAATGTAATGGCTTAATGTTACTCAGAAGGTGAGTTCTGCAGAAATAGAATCTTTCCAAGGCATTGTATACCGTTTCCTCCACAGATTTTGAGAAAGCACGAGTTCCTCACTTACCTAACAAATATCCCAAGAAACAGAACGTTTGGGGGGTAAAAACCTTTTTACCACTTATTCACAACAGTATCTCCTGTAACTCTGAAAGAATTTTCTTAAAGAATTGGCTTGTTCAGGTTTTGGTCATTTTTTTTTTTTTCCTTCCCCTAAGAACAGATTCATCTCAGCATGTAACAGACTTTAATGGCCTTACTGATATTTAACATGTGAGCAACAACATTCAACTACTAACCAATTCTAGGCACCACCTCATCTAGAGAACGCAACAATCACAGCATGTCTCCGCTTTGAAAGCTACGAGCCCTGCTGGAGCGCTCAATAGTGAGCATCACAAGCCTCACCCAAAGCCATTCAATACTACCACCACGACTTGCTTGCCAAACCCTGCCAATTTCTTATTTTAATTACTTCTTGTCCATACACTTAAGCATAGGAAAGGAAACGGCTCAATGCAAAAAGTCAGTGATGCAAAACTAAGTAACTGCCAGCAACCGACTGTAAGAGGAAGGAAAAATTTATTTTTGCAACCAAACTGAGGATGAAATACAGAATAGGGGTTCCACTGCTAAGTGAAATAACCAGCCTGCATTGAGAGTGACTTGCCTGTCAATGGACCATCTTTCTTGCAGGGCAGCAACTCATCCCAGTTGTTACTACATTTAGATGTAATCAATTACAAAAGATACTTCTGAGTTTTCCATACTTCTCTGCATCAGCTATATATGGTAGTACATAGAAAATCCCTAACAACAAAAACAGTGAACTGGAGAACAGCAGCTCTTTCCTAGTTTATTAATAAATGCACAGAGTACATAGAGCCTGATCCAGAATCTACTAGAATGAGTAGCAGAAAACCCTACTTTGCTCTAGAAATAAGTAAACAACTTTACATCAACATCTTTAGACTATTTCAGCTCAGCTTTCAGCACTTTGTGTAGTTTGCAGATACAATTATTAAAGCAGATGAACATGCAATGTCACCAAAAGACAGGAAAGGTTTGGCTTCTACACTGACCTGATGCTTCTAGGAATTTCAAAGCACAATACACACCTATTGCATCAATAGTTACCAACACAAACCAATAAGTAAACTGTTACACTGCAGCAAAATGCAACAAACGGTTATCTTTTCTCATTTCTAAACATTAACATCTGATAGTATGGTCACAGGTGTGAACAGCTATCTGTAAATTTTACTGTCCCAAAATAAAAAAAAACAACTAATCCAAACTCACTTGAAGAACCACAGCATCTATCATTCCAGAACTATTCTGTAACGAAATACAGCTCATACTTTAATAACACCTTTTGTACAAATACAAATCTGTGCAGAGGCAACACAAAAACCCATTTTTGTTTGTGCCCAAAGATTTATGTTAAAAAAGTCTATGTGGTATTAATGCTTTAAACACTTTTTGACAACATAATAGCCTACAAAACCTCTAAATGCTGTAAAAAACAAAGAATACACTGCGTTATGTAGTCCAAGAGACTTGCAGGTTTTCAACAATAAAACATGAAGTGGTCTAGATTATTTTCTTAGTATAGTCCATAAAAAGGCATGTACGACTGTATAAAACAGGACAAACATCAAAGATAGGCTTTCAAATAATCAGCTAGCAGTAGAACAATTTAAGGGTTATGAAACCTGCACTACAAAAATATGAATCTTCCACTACAAAAAACAATGACACTTCAGCAGAGCCGTGACTATTCACTTCACTGTTGTCACCTTACAGCATTCCCGTGCACAAATACATAATTGACCATTGTTGAATCTGAACACTCTGGAAAGAGAAATCAATTATGTGGATCATACTCTCTTATGTGGAATTGCAGATGAAAGATAAAAAAACAACACAGGTTTCAGAATGTTAATTCAGAGGCTCTCTGGTTAGAACAGTTGGCTTACCTGTTTCACATCATATGCAAGAAGAACAAATCTTAAGTCTGGCGAAACAGCGTATCTTGATGCTTTGAATGTTCCCTAGAATGAAGTAACAATAGAAGTGAGTCTGCAATAAGAAGGACATTTTTTTCCAAATTTTCTTACAATAACGTAAGCACTTCCAACTAAGGCAGGTCCCTCTTAAAACAAAATTTTTGCAAAAGGAGGACTTAAAAATTTGCTGATATGAGTACTATGACAACAGAACAGCCTAGCCTTGATACTAACCACCAGCTACGAAGCTGATGAGTCTGTTATCATGACTGCAAGCACTAAGCTCAACGATGACAACTGTAACCACTTTATTTACAGAGGACGAAGGAAGACACTTTGGTTGGGGTATACTTTGGGAATGACTGTAAGGGAGGCTAATCACTAGTTTAAAGAAAACAAAGGAGAAAAGGAATAGGTGTACACTATGTCTATAATGTCTATGCAGCTTTTAAGGCCACTTATATAAACATTTTGCAAGACAATTTGCACTAAAGAAAAACTCATTGAAAATAATAGAAAAACTAATATCTATTCACACCTACATAACACTCAATTCAGGACTGCAATATAATCAAGGGCTAATATTGATGTAATGAAGAACTGAATGCATCTAGCATATAAGCAGGATAAGAATGTGCTTAAAAGGGCATTGATGGAAATAATTTTAAAATTTTGAGCTACTTGCAGAATGAAAGGAAAAGGAAAAAGAAATAGAAATGGAAAATGGAGATAGGAATAGAAAAAGTAGGATAGGAAAAAAAAAAAAAAGACAACCACAAAGGTAGAAGATGAAAGAAACAAACAGCTATGCCAACAAGATATAACCACTACTGAAAAGAAAGTTCTCTCATATTTTCCTTGTTAAGCATCCTTTTCTTTTCAGCCTAATTCTATTGCTAAATTCATGACTTCAACAGGGGTTTAAGATACACAAACAAGAAGTCACAAAAGCAGCTAATGTTCAGAGCAACTAAGGAGTTATTCCTAAAGAAAAAAAACCAAATATATATATACACATATATATATGTAAAAAAAGCCCTAATAAAACGCCAACAATAGATAATTTTCCATTAAACAGAAGATTCCATGTTTTGATACATAGATTCAACTTAGGTTCCTAGGTACCATAATTAGAACCAAACTATCCAGAGAATTCAAATGGAAAAAACAGTTTTAAAGATAAACTGTATAATAGTTATAATAGTTTAATACAAGAGCACGACAGTGTCACAAGTAGAAGTTAACTCTGTGGTCTTAAGGAAAAAAGATGAAAAACTCCTAAAAGCATCCTTTTGTATCTACAAGGCATTCAGAACAGATATCCATTGTGCTCAACTAACTTTTATGACTTAACTGCCTTGACAATGTCAATCTGTAAGTGACATCACCTTTTCTTGGCACATCACTGAAAATGTCTTTAGATGTGAAATTTCTTAGCTTTCTAGCAGTTCAATAATTGTTGTCCCACTACCCCAGCCTTCAGGCAGGCAGGCAGGCAGCCTTCCAAAAATCCATCCTCAGAGAGTGGATGAATCCTCCCTTACAACTTCATGCATTTAGGAAGACTCGTTAGTCACTAATTGTGCCATCACTAAAGTAATGATGCACTTAATGCAGACACCTGAGTAGCTCAGCTGCAAACTATTGGCAGTTCAAGGCAGCAAGGCAACACTGGCAAGGGCCAATCATGTATTCTATAACCCCGTGTGTGCTTAACCCCTGCCACCAACATGAACTCCCATACTCTGCTCCTGAGCTAATGATGCAGTAACGATGCCAGCAGGTGTGGTGATTGCATCCTGCTCAGTATTGATTCAGGGGAAACAGATAACAGTGCAATAACTAAGGTAGCTGAGGACTAACTTGAGCAACAAACACAAAGCAAATTTGACTGTGAGTCAAACGTCTTATCTCCATAAACACTGCACAGCCCAGGAGCCATGGAGCTCTCCTGAATGATAGCTGGCTGCCAGGACCTCCCCTTGGGCAGGAAACCCATGATGAAGATAGTCCTGTAAGGGGTTGAGAGGTTTCTTGCCACAGCAGATCTTTGGTAGGTGGCTAATGCCATGCAAACACATCACAACTCCATTAAGGTCATTTTAAAGACTCTTTTTACAGTCTTTTAGACGGAAGGGTCTGCTGACAGCTTTTTCTGACCCTGTCTTCCATTCAGTAAGTAATCTGGTGTACCTTATTTAAAAGTCACATTTACTGGTCAAACTTTGTTGAATCACTGTTTTCTATCCATAAATCTATTGTTACTTCTCTGTTTGCCTCCTCAGACACATGGTGTACATGCAGTGCCATTCAGCTATAGTCTCTGGAATGCAAGTAATGGTTTTGTATATAGAGTCATTTTTGTTGGTATAACACCTTAAGGAACATTAAACTGTTTCCTAATTCCTAATGTTTCAAATCACAGAATATTACAGGTTGGAAGGGACCTCAAAAAACCATCTAAGTCCAACCTCCACCACTGGAGCAGGGTAAGCCTACAGCACATGGGGTACCCAGACTGTCTCCCATCCAAGTACAAAACAGGCCCAAACTTGCTGAGCTAATCCAACATTCTGTCTGTATGTTTCTTGACCCAATCCTCTGGGCTAAATTTAAGAAACAAGAAAATAAAAAATAGCCTGTATCTAGCCCATTTTTTTAGGTTGGATTTACAATCAAGCCTTTAGGAAAGATACGACTAATTCTAATAGAATTTTAGATATATTTCAGTGACTTAAAATAACAGTGATGTACATGTCCTTATAGTTCTGTTTTGGTGGGGGTTTTGTGCAAACAAGCACAATTTTGGCAACAAATTCAGAAGCTGCCTACTTGCACGCACAGGAGAAACCCTTCTAGATTAGCTACAAGAGAAAAAGAAAAGAAAATCACCTGACTCCTTCCTTCTGCTCATGATCTGTGAGTTTACGGAAACAAAAGACAGATTTTGGTTGTTGCCCATAAAACTGGGCAACAGATGCCTGACTTCTTGACTGAGGTTAAGATCAGTCAAGATGGGTGTAAAAGAAAGTTTCAGTCCCTGTTGCAGGAGGGGAGATGTAAACCACTCAGGCCTTTGGGACACTAAATTGGGACACTCACAAGAGGGATTAGATACAGTTTTTCATTAAAAAGTAGTTTGTGATGACTGTGGCCCCAAGGGTTTCTTCTCAGGAAAACTTATTTTTAGAGTTTTAAAGAAAGTGCTGGAAACATTTGGAATTAAAAACTCTTGGTTTTCTTGATATAAAAAATCTGGAGGATGTTTGTCCTGCTCTCGTGTCTGTATCTGCAGCTTTGCAAGCTTCTTGCTTTGTCAGCAAAAGGCTATTTAGACTCTCTTCAGGCAAACAGACCTAAGGGCTGTCCCTTATAATTGTGCTTCTGTGGTTTAGCTGTTCTTGATCTCTAAGACAGCTAGCCCTGGACAAACAAGCTCTGAAACAGAGAGAAATAGAGCTGTCCAATTAGGCACAGTACCTGGATGCAGAAGCAGGGATACTTTCCCTCTGCATCATTGCTCAGGATCAGCCAGATTGGTGATAACTCAACGCAAAGCTGCACAGTGCACTGTGCATACCCTTATCCCCTTCCCAGCACCCAACAGAGGAACGACAGTAGAAAATGGAAAAAGGAAGATACTTTCCATATATTAGTTCTCGCTAGTCACATCCAAACTTCAAATCTCTACAAAAACCATCAGCTGTGTGCAACTAGAAAATGCTTTGACTAGATGAACTGCTGGAATCCCTAAATCAGTTATACTGAACACTGTTGCAAAATTCTGGGGGGAACCCCCCCGTTTTTTAAACACCTGCACACCATCTTTCCTGTATTGAAGTTTGCATTATTTCACTTGTCAGACGCGACAGAATGATCCTATCTCTGATCTTGTGTTCCTCACCCAACCAAAATCCCCACTGACCGTATAATTAGTCTAACCATACTGAACACAGCATTTCTAGTTTCCTCTGATATACTTTGTGCAGTAAGAGTTTAATTCCCCTCCTGACAGAGATGTTCGATATGACGATCCCGTGGACAAGCACTGACTGCTTGTCTCGCTGTCACCTTAGACTGCAAAGGTAAAAACCAAACAGAGGCAAGAGGACACAGCACATCTAAACTGACTTGTGCCCTTCAACTTTCCAGATTCCTTCTCTCATGCACATTCCAAATATGCCTTTCTAAACAGAGTTTTGCATAGAAAGAACAGAATAAGAGCTTCATGCACTGTGGGTGAAAGCAAAAGAAAAAGCAATTCTGCAAGAAAAAAAATACAGGGGACAATCCCCCCACACACAAGCTAACAGCTTTTTACTTCACCTTTCAATACAGACAATTAAAATGGATAAGAAAATTAGAGTGTATTTTATATTAATATCTTACTATATGTAATACATGCATATACATGATATATACTTAGGTTTAATATAGTCTCAAGTTTTACTTCAGTATCAGTATTTTGAATTGATGAAACATTAATGATGTTTTTCTCATTTTGTATTCTTTGTTTGATTTGCTGGTAACAAAAATGCTTTGTTATGTGTTTGAGAGAAGTTTTACGTTGGATTTAGGTTCTGCATCCTCAGCAAGGACCCCTCAGTACCAGCTCTTTTATTTCTTGTTTTCTTGAATAATTGTTCTGAGTTATTGATGTACTGGCTACACACTACTCTTACACCTACTATGAAAGGTTGTGCTTACTTTTTTAAAAATTATAACTAGAGTTATTAAATCAGTACCTTTCTCATAGTCTTTTTTAAAAGCAAATTAATACATCACAGTTAAAAATCAGATGAAATTTACTCTAGTGGTGCTTAATTATTTCTTGGTTTTGGTGTTTTCCCTTTAGCTTTACCCCTCCTTCAGTTTAAGTTTCTTTTACTTCTGCTTTCCCAGTAACTTATATTCTCCAAAGTCCTACTATTATCCGTCTCCAGTTTAGTCTTCACTTTACAGTTACCTAGGCTTTAAAATACATTAAACAACATTATATAACCACATAAATGTTAGTAATCTTTGCAACAATTGAACTCTTCTGGGATAAAACATTTCAAGACCTCTAGAATGTTACTTCAAATCCTGGTAGTAATGCCACTGCTTAGGAAATGAAATTATATGTCTCTGTTATCACATATGAACGTCTACATGAGAATTTTAACTTAATGCTTAATTGAACATCAATCTATGTGGGCTCATTGGCATTCGCAGCTATTTAGATCATCTTATCAGACAGGCATTGACTAAATGACAATGCATCAGAGGAATCAGGAGAGACAGAATTACACCAGCTGCAAAATGAGAGGGCCTTTGGCATGCAGCGATTTCCTTGGGTGGTACCAGCAATGAAGGGAACAATCAGAGTTTCCTTCCATCACCACTGCCACAACTGAGAGGAGAAGATGGACCACGGTGAGGTTAGATTAGAGAGCAGGCAAGAGTGGAGGCTAGCAGAAAAGCAAGCTTCATAGCAGTGAAAACATTGAGAGGAGAGTCAGGTTGTAATTATGAAAATGTACCATAATCAGAAATTTCAAAAACTTGGGTTCCCAAAGTTACATTTCTTAATGCGCTATTTCTTGTGTCAGATGAGTATTTCATCTAGATCCAAAATGTGGTTAAAAAAAAGGCCCTTGAAAAGTGATCTAAACTGACCTCTGCCTGAAAGTCCTCATGTAGTTCCAAGACACCTTCACACACAGAAGGAGGTGACTGTACAACATAAATACATGAGCAGACCTGTGCTGTTCTCAGAAGCTGCACAGCATGGCCTCCCTAACATTAAAGAACATCTAACTGGTAAATCACAGAATTCTCTGCCTCCTGTTTCCCATCTTCGATTTCAAGAACCCTTAACTATTTTTTTCTATCAAAGAACAATCCCATCAGGACTATACATTGGAGAGATCCCATGCAGAGCTCACCTGACCTGACAGTGTAGAGTACTCTCCCTTGCATTTTGTATATTGCAATCTCCTTCACTTGGACAAAACCCAATGTCCTCCACTAAAACCACAGTGACTGCAAACCCTTCCATCTGTCAGGCCTTCCCATCTCTGTACACATTGGTGCACTGCAACAATAAACCCTGGCTCATAAAAGCCCTTCTAATGAAAAGGTTTTGCTGAGGGGATTATTTAACATTTAGAGGAGCATGGGAGAGCACAGATAATGCTAGTGTTCATAACCACCTATTTACAGCGTGCGGGGGTCGTTAAAATGTCCAGTGTTGCAACAATTACTAATATTTATGTGGTTATATAATGTTGTTTAATGTATTTACCATTATTCATTGTTTCATTAATCCCTTACACAAGGCTCTTAAAATACAAGCATACAAACTACTCTTGCAATTAAATCTACATTAATCAACAAAGGAACTACAATTGCATTCAGATGCTACACTGACTGTCCTGTCAAAAGAGGAAGGGGCTGCAGTGGTGGGGGAAACACAAACCCAAACAAAAATACATCAAAAAGAAGGGAACCGAAGGAACAAGAAGGGCTGTTTATGAACAATGCTCTGTGAAACACCACCGAAGAGTCCCTGCCAAAAGCTCTGCTTGGACTAAAACTCTCATTCTCTGCTCTTGGCTGCAAGGTCTCCACAGGGTTTTCACAGCTGAGCTGCCACCACCTAATCATGATTCATGAGCCAAGACTTCTCCTGCACTGTTCACACTTCTGACACCATCTTCTAATTAGCAGGCAGTGAGAAGTAATCCTCTCTCCATCCTTGTGTAAAAGATGGTCCACAGTAATACAACAATGCAATATGCTCTAGGGTGTACTCCTGGCAAGCCCGTAATATCTGTTCGTTGGGCACCAGGATGAAGTTTCCCCTTGAGCTTGAAATGAGTTGTGGAAAGGCACAAAAATCAAGGGGGTGAGTGAGTCAGGAGCTCCTGGGCTTTAAAGGAGTCCAAAGCATACAGCTGAGGGGAAGCTGTGGTAAATACAACCCTACTTGATGCTTTCCAAACTGAAAAAACTCAATTGTATTTATATCTTCAGGCGTTGCAAGCTAATCAGTAGCCTCTAGAGTCACTTCTGACCCCGGACCCTGGACTGCGTCTTTGTTAAGGTCCATGCGTGGCATCTGAATAACTTTGTATTCATCACCACAAAAGAAGCACTAAACCTGAGGGCTAGCAAATAATAATAATAATAATCTCAACACTTGCATAATTTTTATGGTTTTTCTTATGAGGGATAAATAAAGACAAAACTTCTAAAGGTTTCTGCCAGGAGATTCAACACGACTGGAAAGTACTGTAACAGAACACACAGTCCCTGTCATCTCGGTGTTTGCTTTTTTCAGTTTGGTTTGATTTTAAGGACAGATTGCATAGGCTGAGCTAGAAGCATAATAAGGGACCAGATGGAAAACCTCCCCTTGTGCAACATAATCCACGTGGTTGTCCACATTCTTCTCTCCAGCTTAGCTGTGTGTAAACCCACTCTTAGTGACTCTATGTAACAGTTTACAGCAAAGATTGATTCTATGACTTGGTCTGAGTGATCCTGCTGTGGCAGGGGGATTGGACTAGATGATCTTTAGAGGTCTCTTCCAATGCCTAATTATTCTATGATTCTATGAAATGAAATCACAGAAGCACAGAAACACTCTGGTTGGAAAAGACCCCTGGGATCATTGAGTCCAACCATCTACCCTACCTCACAAGTTCACCCCTAAATCGTATCCCTCAACACCTCATCCAAACAATCTTTAAACATATCCAGGGATGGCAACTCAACCATCTCCCTGGGAAGCCCATTCCAGTGCTTGGCCACCCTTTCTGTGAAAAAATTCTTCCCAATATCTAGTCTAAACCTACCATGTTATAACTTGAACCCATTCCCTCTTGTTCCATCACTAATTGATTGTGAGAAGAGAGCAGCACCAACCTCTGTACAACATCCTGTCAGGTAGTTGTAGAGAGTGATGAGGTCTCCCCTTCCTCAAACTAAAGCGCCCCAGCTCTGTCAGTCTTTCCTCATAAGACGTATTCTCTAGGCCAGGGGTCCTCAAACCTCGGCCCACGGGCCAGATACGGCCCCCCAGGGTCTCCAATGCAGCCAGCCGGTATTTACAGCACAGCCCTTCCCCCTGCGCTGTGGGTTGGGGTGGGGAAACTGAGCAGCCACAGATCACTTCCTGCCGACTGCACGGCCGGGCTGA